>CM028132.1:987995000-988422500 GCA_016271365.2 Neoceratodus forsteri
CGCTGCTGGTAAATCCTCTCCACACTATGTATACCATCCTAAGAGCTGGCTGGCCTCATTCTGCTGTCATTTATGGTATACCTTGATGTGGGAGGAGCCAGGGTATGCAGAAATGGAAAGTATCTTTGCAAACCATATAAAATCCCTACAGTGGAGTTGTCAAATGTATTGTTAGATAGTATATAAGTGAATATAAATATTGGTTGTTTAAAAAGAAATGATACTAAATAAAATTCATGTTACATAATGGAATGTGGGAGGGGGTTTGGGTCATGTGATCCAGCTCCTAAATAAAAAGAGCTCAGATTCTGAATGGGGTTAGTTCTTGAGTTGGTCTGTCTTCGGGTCAGCATCTCTCTAGCCTATACTAGAGACACATTTCTAAAGCCTGCTTATTTTGCCTTTTGGACATTTGATTTGCTGTATCAAGTTTGTTAAGTTGTCTTCCTTATTTTTTTTTTTAATAAATATTGGACGAAGTCCAATTTGTGCATCCTGAATTGGTGTCCATGTCATCAATCCCACCACCTCCACAGTTGGTGTCAGCAGTGGGATGGTGGTCTCCTTGGCATCTTTCCAAGCAGTTGTCGGACCGGCCCTGGGATAGAGGAAGACAAGATAGAAATGGAACCTGTAACAAGACCCAAGGGTGTATTGACTAGAACTATGGCGGATAAGTTGGGAGAGCCATTGTTGTTCGGATTGCTTGAGCATAAAAAGGAAAGGCTTAAAGCAGAACAAGTTCTATGGGAGGAAGCTGAGGACCTCCGGGGGCAACAGCTGGTGCCCCGATTGAGGAAGAACCGCCAGAACAGTCACATGAGCTGTTGAGATGGCTCTGTCTTAAGCAACTGGCCACAGACAAGGAGAGGGAGAAAGAGCAGGAACGAAACGAGAGGAGATGGCAGAAGACCTTAAGGGCTATCCAGATGATCAGTATTCCTCGAAGCCCCCCAGCTACCAGTGAGACCCCCAAAGGACATTAAACTGGCTAAACTGGGAGAGCAGGATGACATGGAAACCTACCTGACGACTTTTGAACGGATAGCAGGGGCCTGTGGCTGGCCAAGGGAACAATGGGTTCTTCGTCTGGCACTGTATCTCACTGGAAAGGCTCAGTTGGCTTATGGTAACATAGACAGCCAACAGGTAGGGAACTATGATGCTGTAAAAAGGGAAATCCTGAGGAGGTATGATATTAGTTTCGAGACATACCGACAGTGGTTCCGTACACTCCAGTTTCAACCTACTGACCATCCAGGAGAGATTTATGTGAGACTAAACGATCAGTTCCACAAATGGTTACAGCTGGGGGTAAAGACATTGGACCAAATTATGGAGGCCATTGTGGTGGAGCAATATATTCGTGTTTTACCCCAGGACGTACAATTATGGGTGAAGGAGCATCGCCCAGAATCTTCAGAGAAGGCCATCTCCCTGGCAGAGGACTACCTAACAGCGAGACCCTACAGAAAGAAGACTCCAGCTGGTCACCCCAGTGTAACCACCATGGTAAGGTCTCCTTCTACTTCTACTTCTACGTCCACTGCTGTTCCTGCTAGTAATGTTGGACATTCAGTAAAACAAGCATCAGAGCGGGTTGGAAATAGACCGTTTAGAGCATTCCCCCCGATATTGTATGTAGAGACTGTCATGAAAGAGGCCATATTGCTTGCTATTGCCTGAAAAAGCATGCTGGGAATGTACATTTAGCATTGGCAAATTTGGGACAGTATACCATACCAGTGCAGATTGGAACTCAGACTGTTATGGGGCTTATTGATTCAGGGAGCAAGCAGACATTGGTTCGAGCAGAATTGGTGGAGGGGATGCCTAGGAAGTCTACTAAGACAGGGGTAATTTGTATACATGGAGACATACATTATTACCCAACAACTTCAGTGGAGTTACAGACAACTCATTCCAAATGAGAATTGGTTGTAGGAATAGTACCTCTACTACCAGTTCCTGTGCTGTTGGGACAAGATCACCCTGACTTTAAGACTCTCATTATTGCTAATCAGCTCTCTGCAGTAACCATGAGGGTACAAAGTGGAAAGAGTGAACAGAGTACATTGTTCCAATTTGATGACGATATTTTTGGTATTCCGGGTAAAAACAGAAAAACAGAAAGTGAGCGGCGCCTGGATAAATTACAATGGGCTCAGACACATGTCCCAGACATTGACGTTGAGGAGACTGATATAAAAGACATAACTAATAAATGTGATTTTGAAGGGAAACAGAAAATAGATGAAACATTAATACCTCTTTTTTCACAGGTATCCCAGAAGGAAGCAGGGAATAAACCTTGTTATAAATTAAAAAATAACCTATTATACCGAATCTGTACACATCCCAGAACAGGAGAGCAGGTAGATCAGCTACTGGTACCCAGAGAATATAGGGCTCAAATATTACAATTAGCCCATGACAGTCCTCTGGCTGGGCATTTGGGGAGGGATCATGCCTTAGCTAGAGTTTTATATAGGTTCTTTTGGCCTGGGCTACATAAAGAGGTACAGCAGTATTGTCTGACCTGCCCTGAATGCCAAAAGATAGCCAAAGTGGGTAAAAAGGACACAGTTCCTTTGCAACCTCTACCCATTATAAACCACCCGTTTGAACGAGTGGCAATGGACATTGTGGGTCCCCTACAGAAAAACAAGAAGGGAAATCATTTTATCTTAGTATTATGCTATTACCATACTAAATATCCAGAGGCTATTCCCTTACGGACCATAACTGCTAACAAGATAGCAGAAGAACTTGTCAAAATTTTTAGCCGATGGGCATACCCAAAGAGATCCTAATGGATAGAGGCACTAATTTTTGTTCACAAGTCCTAAAACGTTTATATCAGGCCCTAAATGTACATGCGATCCATACTACTCCTTACCATCCACAGACTGATGGCCTTGTGGAACGATTTAATCAAACCCTGAAACAAATGTTGAGAAAATATGCCCAAGAGAAAGGAAGGGATTGGGACCAGTACCTTCTGTTTTTAATGTTTGCATATAGAGAGGTCCCACAAGCTTCAACAGGATATTCCCCCTTTGAATTATTATACGGAAGGAACCTTAGGGGCCCTCTTGATATAGTAAAAGAACAGTGGGAGGAAGGGCAGGAGGTAGGCCCTACAACAACATTAGAATTTGTAAATAAAATGAGACAAAAACTAATACGATATGTTGAATTGGCTCACAGAAAGGGACTTCAACAACAGATAAAACAGAAAGCCCTATATGATAGAGGGGTAGGACAGAAATAATTTCAAACAGGGGATAAAGTTCTACTCCTTTTGCCTTCCTTGGACAGTAAGTTAAACATGAAGTGGCAAGGACCTTATACTGTTAACAAACAATGTGGGCCAGTGACATATGAGATAGAGTTACCGGATAAAAGGGTTAAAAGAAAAGTTTATCATGTTAACCTTTTAAAACAGTGGTGAGAAAGGAACTCTTTTGTCTGTTATGTGTGTCCTGAGCCAACAGAAAATGAGCTAGAGATGGCTTATAAAAGACTGGACAGAACAGGTTCCTTAACAGACATACCTAGGAATCAGGAATTAACAAATGTACAAAATCATGAACTCGAACAGATTTTGCAACTTTATCAAGGGATGTTTACTAACACCCCAGGGAAGACAGACCTGATTCATCACCTCATTGAAGTCCTTCACACAAACCCTGTTCAGGTGAAACCTTATAGACTCCCTGAGAAGTTAAGAGGGGAAGTGATTAAGGAGCTAGACAAGATGATTAAATTGAAAGTCATAGAACCCTCTAAAAGTGACTGGTCCTTCTCTATGGTGATAGTAAATAAAAAGGAAGAAGGAATTCGTCTTTGTCTAGACTTCTGAAAACTCAATGCAATTTCAAAATTTGACAGTTATTCTATACCACGTATCGATGATATAGTCGATTGTCTAGGCAAAGTCCATTACTTAACAACATTAGATTTATTGAAGGGATACTGGCAAATATGGGAGGCAGTATGGCACAGTGGGTTAAGGCTCTGAGCTGCAAATCTGGAGACCTGGGTTTGAATCCCAGAGCCCCCAGGTGCATACTGTGTGACCCTGAGCAAGTCACTTAGCTTCCTTGTGCTCCCAGGTTGCACCTGCAAACAAGCTTTCAGCTTAGTGTGTCTCACCTGGTAAAATAATTGGTAAAAAAAAAAAAATATCACTGGATGAAGCTTCAAAAGAAAAGACAGCATTCAATACACCTAAAGGACTTTTTCACTTCACCATGATGCCTTTTGGATTACATGGCGCCCCAGCCACATTTCAGAGGTTGATGGACCGAGTGTTACAATCCCACATGGACTATAGTGCCGCATATTTGGATGATGTTATCTGTAGTCCAACCTGGGAGGACTATATAACACACATAAAAGCAGTCCTCCAAGCCCTGAAAAGTGCAGGCCTTACCATTAATCCAGAGAAATTTGCATTTGCAATGCAAGAAACTAGATATCTAGGTTTTGTAATAGGAAAGGGGCGTATTAAGCCAGATATAGGTAAAACTGACGCTGTAGTCAAGAGTCCAAGACCAATTACAAAGAAACAGGTAAGATCTTTTCTTGGGTTAGCGGAATACTATAGGCACTTTATACTGTACCTAATTTCACCTCCCTAGCCAGCCCTCTGAAAGATCTTACTAAAAAAAGAAACCCAACCAAGGTGAAATGGACTCCTGAATGTGGAGCAGCTTTTTGTGCTATCAAAGCATTACTATGTTCCGCCCCAGTATTAATAAACCCTGACTTTTCCAAACCTTTTATAGTACAAACTGATGCCTCTGTTACAGGAATAGCTGCTATATTATCACAAGTGATAGATGGGCAGGAATACCCTATCCTGTATATAAGTAGGAAGTTGTATGTGTGAGAGACAAATTATGCTACGATTGAAAAAGAATGTCTGGCTGTCCGCTGGGCAGTTGAAACGCTAAAATTCTATTTATGGGGGGGGGCAATTTGAATTAATTACAGATCATAACCCCCTTTGCTGGTTGATGGCTATGAAAGATAAGAATCCTCGTATTATGAGGTGGTACCTCACCCTACAACCTTACACATTTACGGTGAAACATAAAGCTGGGTCAGCTCATAAAAATGATGATTTCCTGTCTTGGTTTGGTGCAGGAGTAACTAGACAAGAATAAAGACACAATCAGACCTCGGGGTAATAGTGTTTGATATAATAATAGACAATCTGTGTCAATTACTGTATGTAAATGTAATGTTCATAAATAGGGACCCTGAGGTGGAGCTTTGGAAGAGGGTGGGCTAGAGCTCCATCTCTCCTGTTAGGGGAGATCTTATATTTTTCCTGTAAAGTAGAATATGGAAGTGTACAAAACATTTGACTAAATGATTTTGTACAAAGAGGGGGAAGGTATGTAAAAGTGAACACCTTCTGTCTTGGAGCTAGAATATCTATCTCTATATCCACCTTTCATTATTATTACTTCTGTCAAGTCTGTTGTGCAACAGCATATTTCCTTTGTGGTAACCCCCCACCTTTCCTTTCTTCTATCTATATCTCGTTCTAAAGCGATCCTCAGGTCTTTCTCTGGACTATTGTAGCGTATTGGTAGTCTGGCCACCTGTCTTTTACGCTGATAGAGATAGAGACCTTTTCTTTTGTATGCTTTCCTTCCATTTTCTAGCTTCCTAATGAAGCGCCCTTAATACATGCTTAGTACTACCAATATATGCTCGTACGGGTGGCTTGAAGAGCCGTTGAAATGTAGCAGAGAGCCGTATTTTTGTTGTACGGTGAAGTGCCTTCATAACGCTTTCTAGCATCCATCTAAAAGAACGCCGTTCAGTGCATCTTAAAGAAATTTTCCTTTGTGGAAAGCTCCAGAGTGTTTTTTTTTAATGGGAGTTAAAATCAACAGCTGAGCACCACGCCTAAGCAAGCCGAGCTGTCTGCCCCTTGGAAAAAGAAAAGCCGGCTTACTCGTAGGCGTGGTGCAATTGCGACGTTTTGCCGTAAGTTCTCCCCCTCATTTTTGCTGCCCACTGTTCCCTACAATAGCGTGCTAGCTCCTGTTAACATAACCAGATCGTTCTTTCTGCCTGTATTGGAGCAGCCATACAATTGTGTCTGTCATACTATTTTAAAACTGGGTAGTGAGAAAGACAATGCAGCCAAATAAGTAAGCTTGAGTAAAAGTAGTACAACTGAATCAGTGGAGATATCATGAAATTTATTTTGTACAAGGTTACTTGCCTTATTTTATGGAATAATACATTTTGGGTTGTTCTCTGTTGGCTTTCCTGCTCTACGCTGCTGGTAAATCCTCCCCACACTATGTATACCATCCTAAGAGCCGGCTGGCCTCATTCTGCTGTCATTTATGGTATACCTTGATGTGGGAGGAGCCAGGGTATGCATAAATGAAAAGTATCTTTGCAAACCATATAAAATCCTTACAGTGGAGTTGTCAAATGTATTGTTAGATAGTATGTAAGTGAATATAAATATTGGTTGTTTAAAAAGAAATTATACTAAATAAAATTCATGTTACATAATGGAATGTGGGAGGGGTTTTGGGTCGTGTGATCCAGCTCCTAAATAAAAAGAGCTCAGATTCTGAATGGAGTTAGTTCTTGAGTTGGTCTGTCTTCGGATCAGCATCTCTCTAGCCTATACTAGAGACACATTTCTAAAGCCTGCTTATTTTGCCTTTTGGATATTTGATTTGCCGTATCAAGTTCGTTAAGTTGTCTTTGTTTTTTTTTTTAAATAAATATTGGACGAAGAAGTCCAATTTGTGCATCCCGAATTGGTGTCCATGTCATCAATCCCACCACCTCCACAACACTCTTTCCCAATACTTTTCCTCTGGTTGCTCCTGTCCCCCCCCCCCCCACCTGACCTTGCCATCTATTCGTACCCCCCACCACCACACTCTGTGCAAACTTCCTAATAATTTTGCTGGTTTTTCTACATCAACTGTGACTATATGTCTTTCTGTACCAACTTCTGTAAATATTTCATCCCGATGCTATGTAAATATTTTATCCACCAACTACCTAAAATGTTATACTCCCCCACCATTCTTACCTGTTTGTACATTTCTACCACTTTTGTACCATACTCCACAGTTACTGCATTAATTACCTGCTACAGTACTTGTAAAATGAGTTTACAGTGTATATTTATGCATGTCTAACTTTATTATACTGCATTTTCTTCCCCATCCCCCGGGTCACACCTGGAAATGAGCCCCAGTTCAGTGTGCCTCTCCCGGTTACCAAATTCTAAATAAATAAATACATACAACAAATTTCCTCTGAGAGTGAGGACTCCACAAGGTATACTCCGAGGTCCCCTCCTTCATCTCGATGCTGAAGCAGCTACAAGCAGCAGTGGGGTTTGATGCTGAGGAGCGAGACATACCAGGAGGAACCTGGTTGAGTTTCTGGAACTACCAGATTCTCCCCCTCTTGTTATTCCTTCTCTACTGGCTGCACTAGAGGATGCCACCATGGCTGCCTGGTACAGGCAAAGTTTGATCCCTGCTATGCCCAGAAAAACAGACAAACTCTACCAGGCTCCCTCAGGGAAGCCCTTTTTTGCAGGGCAACCTCAGGCTGATTCAGGTAGTTATCAATGCAGCCCATAATAAATCAAAGAGGCTTCAACACCTCGGCTGTCTGTCCCCTGATAAGGAGTTGAGAAAATTGGACCTCATGGGCAAGAGGACCTTTGCCTCTGCCACACTGGGCCTCGGAATAACAAATTACTAGGCCCATTTGTTCACATTCTAGAATACCCTTTGGAAAAAGGCCAAAGCAGCAGCTCAGGCCCTTTGATAGGGTCCCCAGAAACAGGAGATTCTCAAGGCCCTCCAGACTGGGGCTGATGTGGGTAAGCAACTCTTGAGGTTTACCTATGATATTTTAGATGCCTCAGCCAGAGTTGCTGTAGTTGGCATCTGCCTCAGAAGGCATTCTTGGTTCAGGGTCTCAGGATTTAATAATGATATCCAGCAATACATTCTCAAAACCCCCTTAAGAGGTATTAAGCTCTTTGGGGCGGATGTGTAGGATATCCTTTCTGATTTGCAAGCCTTAGGGAGGCCTCTATGGTCAGTCCATTCCCGCTTCCACACCCAAACAAAAACCAGGCAGAGGGTGCCCTTTCGTCGTGCCACCCACTGATCCAGGTTGGGGGCCGGACAGGGCAAGCGTGAAGCACAAGCAGCTTTGCTTGCCCCTACCTCCACCACAGGAAAAGCCCAGAGAGGTGGAAGTGTGGCTCCTGCCATGGATTCCGCTTCAGCATAACTCCTTGCTAGACCCCCCCACCCTCCAGTACTCCAGGAGATGGTGGTAGGGGGTTGTTTCTCCATCCACCTGGACAGATGAAGAGAGAGATTACAATAGATGCTTGAGTTCTGCAACTCATAGAGCAGGGCCACACTGTAGAATTTCTGGAGTTGCCTCCAGCCTTTCCTCCAAATCACTCAACCTACCCTCCAGACCACATGCCAGTGCTACTGGAGGAAGTCTGCACATTGCTGCAGAAGAGGGCTATAGAACCAGTTTTCTGGGGATCAGAGGAACAGGGGGTTCTATTCCCACTTCTTCCTAGTTCACAAATCCACTGGGGACTTGAGGCCCATCATGGATTTGCAAAATCTGAACTTCTATATTCAATACAAGAAGTTCAGAATGGTAACCCTGCAAGGCCTGCTACCCCTACTACAAAAGGGAGACTGGATACGCTCCCTGGACATGCAGGACACTTACCTGCATATCAAGGTTTGCAGTCCTCACAGGAAGTACCTCAGGTACCTGTTTCAGAGGGAGCACTAGCAGTTCAGAGTATTGCCCTGTGGCTTGTCATCTGCACTACAGGTCTTTATCAAATGCTTAGCGGTGGTGGCAGCAGCCCTCAGGAGGGAGGGAGAGAGGGACTGTACATCTTCCCCTATCTGGATGACTGGTTGCTCAAAGCTGAGTTCAGGGAGCAACTGTCTTATACCCTAGCACGTACCAGACAGTTGTTCTATGCACTAGGGATCATAGTCAATCTGCCCAAGTCAGTCTTGACCCATTGTCTGCTTCTTCAGTACATAGGAGCTATACTGGACACTGCTCAGGGATCAGCTTTCCTGCCCCAGGACAGGGCAGAGTGCCTGATAGCGCAGGCCCAGCTACTTTACAGCAGCAGGTATGTCACAGCTAGGACATTTCCAAGACTGCTGGGCCTGATGGCAGCAGCCACTGTCATGGTTCTCCTGCAAGGCTGCACATGCGGATCCCCCAGTAGACATTGAGAGTCCAATTGGATTAACGCACCGATGATATAGAACAGATGGTTCTAGTAACTTTGCCAGTGATGAAGATGCTTCAGTGGTGGATGGAACCCAGCAGTTTGCTCAAAGGTTTCTTTCTTAATCTCTTCCCCTCATCAGATCCTCACCATGGATGCTTCGGCAATGGGGTGGGGGGCACATCTGGGGCCTCACCAGTTCCAAGTTGCATTGACAGCTGTGAAGAGTTCCCTCAACATAAACATCCTAGAGAGGAGGACCATTCTGTATGGCCTGCAAGCCTTCCAGAATCACCTATCCCCGTGGACTCTGCTGGTGCAGATGGACAACATCAGGGTAGTTCACTACATAAACAAGCAAGGGGAGGACTCATTCTTACCCCCTGTGCAGAGAAATGATGAAGGTTTGGTACTGGGCTCTGGAACATGGTCTAGAATTATTGGCAGTCCGTGTTCCAGGCATGCAAAATGTCCTGGCAGACAGGCTAAGCAGGTAGCAGTCTGGAATGCACAAGTGGGAGATTCTGACCTTGGTGGCAGAAGTCCTGTTTTTTTTACAGGTGGAATCATCCAGAGTGGGACCTTTTTGCATCCCCACTCAATGCAATACTACCGCGTTTCTACTCATTCGCTCCAGGGCCTGGAGTTTTCTGGTGAAACGCATTGTCCTTCTCCTGGAAAGGGAGGTTCCTTTACGCCTGTCCTCCCTTCCCTCTGATTCAGAGGGTGCTGATAAAGCTTCAGATGGAAGAAGCGACTCTGATTCTTGTTGCTCCTTCTGGCCTTGGCAGATCTGGTTTCTCTTACTGCAGCAGTTGGCGGTGGAACCTCCATTATCCCTACCCCTGTGCAAAGGCTTGCTATCACAGGAGCAGGGCACCCTGATCCATCCGGACCTGAAGTCTCTTTCTTGCATGGCTCCTGAAGACATAGCCATGGCTAGATCTGGGGTATCCCAAAAGGTGGCTTATGTCCTGGTGGCTGCTAGGAAACCCTCCACCAAGGCCATCTACTGCATGAAGTGGAAGCACTTTGCTCTGTGGGCTGCTTCTCATCATTTGGATCCCTTCACCTATCAGGTGAATCCAGATTCTGGAGTACTTGTTGTCCCTTTCAGATGCTGACCTGCAATACTCTTCCATTAAGGTGCACCTGGCTGACATTTCGGCTTTCCATGTGCCTATTGATGGCTGTATGGTGGCACAACTGGAGGTGTCTTGTACATTCTTGAGGCCGGGGCATTCTTCATTTGAAGCCTCCCTATCTGCAACCCACTCCCGGCTTGGGACTTGAATTTTGTTCTGGAGAAACTCTGGCTCCGTTTGAGCCGACCGTGACTTGCAAGCTACGCTTTCTGTCGTGGAAAGCATTATTTTTAGTTGCAGTCACTTCTGCTTGAAGGGTCTCCGAGCTTCAGACTCTTATGTGTGAGCCTCCTTGTTTGATTTTTCGCAAAGACAGGGTGTCTTTCCATACCAGCCCTAAGTTTCTTCCAAAGGTGGTGTCTGAGTTTACTCTGAATCAAACCATGCACCTGCCAGTTTGTTTTCCAGAGCATGCCAATCCAGAGGAAACATTGCTCTACACCTTAGATGTACATAGAATACTCGGATATGTTCGTTGCATGAAGGACTGCAGGAAGTCATCGCAGCTTTTTGTTTTCTTCGCCCCTGGGAAAGAGGGCGTACCAGTTTCTAAACGGTGCCTCTCCAAATGGTGGACCAACTGTATCACTTTTTTTTTTTTTTTACAGGAAGTACGGTAAAGAACTTCCTGGAGTTTCCTGGAGTTGTTCATGGCCATTGAATCAGAGGCATGGTAACTGCTGTTACTTGTTTTAGGAATGTGTCATCTGCAGCAATTTGTGCTGCTGCAACCTTTCACTAAACACAACGGTCTGGACGTTGCCTCTAGAAGAAGGGTAGGCTTTGGCCTGACTGTACTTTAAGGCTTTCTCTCTTAGTCCTATAGCTTCCAGCCACCCAGACTGCCTGTCTGTCAGTACTGCTTGGGACTCGTTCCATAGATGTGGCCTGATGAAAGAGATATCCTTGAAGAAGATAGTACAGTTACATAAGAACTTACCGTAATAGTAGACCTTCAAGAGAATCTCTTTCATCAGGCCATGCCGTCCCACCCTCCGCCCCCCTTGGACTTAGAGCTTCTCAGTTCCTGCCTCTCTCTCCAGGATGGTCTACCTACTGTTTTCCACTTGCCTAGTGGTAGGAACCTCTTGCTGTCCCTCGGTTCCCTAGGAGGCGGTCCTCTGCATATGATTTCCGCTGGGGAACTAAGAAGAGCGCAGGGCTGCCCACATTTACATGGTGAGGACGTCGACGTATGACCTTGACGTGGGCGGCCACTAGAAGACTGTTAGTAAAAAAAAGTTTCCATTTGGTCCTAGCGCCTGGTGGCTATAGTTCTGTTGATGTAGCCTGATGAGAGTTTCTCTCTAAGATCTACTCTTAAAGTAAGTTCTTACATAACTGTACTTTCTCTTAACTTAAATGGCACTGGCCGTATGACCTCCCTATTTGTTTCCACTACATGCTATGGCTCTCTATAGCAGGCTGGTCTTGTTTATTTTATTACTGTGTTTGGCACACACTGTTATATTCCATGGCAGTCTATGAAGTGAATAATCTTTGTATGGCTGCCAGGGCTATTAGGAGGGGGAAGCATTAAGTCGCTGTTAACCATTCTATAATGGCAGTTTCATTTTGGATGTTTTGTGAAATGGTATTGGAGGCAATGTTCTATTTGAATCCTCTGCCTATGATCAGTTGTTTGGAGTTACAGAGGCAGAAGGGTTTCTCTGGTGGACTGGGAAAATGCTTTCAAAATGTTTTACAAAATTCTATTCAGTTTACCTTAACAGCCTTATATAGGCTGGTAACAGATATTATTGATCTATCGAATCTGCTCATGTGTGCAGCCAACCCCGCATCCTCTCACTACAGCCACACACACCCACTACTTAAACTCCCACCCCATCCACCTCACCCTACCTACTCGCAACTTCCCCAATCACCGGTAGGACGAGTCACCCTTTCCACCCCTCCTTTCCACTGCTTCCTGCTACGCCTTTCCACCTTGAGCCCCTGTCTACTCGCCTTTATCCAGCCCAGGGGCAACAGACTTCTAGGAAAACATAAACTGAACTTACAAGCTCAAATGGGCAGACTGGGTGGGCCATAGGCCCTTATCTGCCGACACTGTCTATGTATCTATGTATCACTTCCTATCACTGTGCACCACCTTGTGTATTCCATGACAAAGCCATGAGCTGCTGTTAAGTTTACCTTGATGTTGTTGCTATGTGCCCAGCTGTCTGCCCTTGAACAGGGCTGCTTCAGCTCCCCCATGGTTGGCTGGCACCCAGCCAGCCACCGACTGAGATCAGGACGCCCGCCTGCAGCTCCTTGGAAGCTGCCTGTCCTTGAACAGGGCTGCTTCAGATCCCCCACGGTCGGCCGATACCCAGCCAGCCACCGACTGAGACCAGGATGCCCACCTGCAGCTCCTTGGAAGCTGTCTGCCCTTGAACAGGGCTGCTTCAGCTCCCTCACGGTCAGCCGGCACCCAGCCAGCCACCGACTGAGACCGGGACGCCTGCCTGCAGCTCCTTGGAAGCTGCCTGCCCTTGAACAGGGCTGCCTCAGCTCCCCCCACGGTCGGCCGGCACCCAGCCAGCCACCGACCGAGACCAGGACGCCTGCCTGCAGCTCCTTGGAAGCTGCCTGCCTTTGAACAGGGCTGCTTCAGCTCCCCCACGGTCGGCCGGCACCCAGCCAGCCACTTACCGAGACCAGGATGCCCACCTGCAGCTCCTTGGAAGGTACAGGACAGCGCATGATGAAGTGTCAATTATGAAAAGAAAGTCTGACCAGGTCACTGATGAAGTACCTGCTAAGAAATCTCAGAAAGAAAGGCGAGCCTCTGCCCCTCTCTCATGAAGCAAAGGAGAGACATGAGTAGGCAAAAAGCATAAAGATAAATCAGAAAACATTGAGCCTCCGGGGCACAGTCCCCCAGATCTACAAGGGGATTTACCTTCTGTGGAAGAAATGGCCAAAGCTTGGCGTCTTAACCAAACTCTTCAGGGCATGGGGTCCATGTTCAGTACCCCTGCCACTTCTAGTCGACCCCCCATTTCAGCCCCTTCTCATGTAAGAGGTTTTCCTGGGGATGGTGAAAATTATTTTAGCATTAACCCTGACGGTGACTCAGGTGGGGGGGGGGGCCTTGGAACCTGATGTTGCCCCGATCCAAATTTTGGAGCTTCCCCCAGTGATCAGAAGGAGGCTCCCTCGATGCTAACCTTTTTACAGCATATGGTGGACACCCTGGATCTCCCCTCACAGGACTCCACACAGGAGAATGAGGAGAAGGAAGACTATAGGGACATGATGGCTCTTCCCACACCTAAAAAGATTGTCCTCCCTATATATAAAGCATTCAGGAAAAATGCAGTGAAGCTGCTCCAGACAACTACATCTCTGTCTAGGGTAGACAAGAAAATAGACAAGAAGTATCAACTATCTAGGACTGACACTGACTTTCCTGCATATGCACCCTAGTCATGAAGGAGTGGTACAGCAGGCAGCTTGTGATAAAGCTAATGTTCCCCTTTCCTCTCAACCTCCTGAGTAAGAGTCTAGGAGACTTGATTTCATGGCTAAAAAATCTTACACATCAGCCTCTCTCCTCTTGCACCTTTCTTCCTACCTGGCTTACACTGCCAAGCACCAAAAGGCTCTATGGCAATCTGCTCTGGTTGTTGACCAGTATAACTTGGATACCATGGTCCTAGACATACTAGAAAGCTAAAACTACCTTGGAAGCTACTAAATTGCAATTCCATATGGCAGCAGACAATAATGATACAGCTTCCAGGGTTATGGCCCAGGCCATCTCTCTCAGGCACTTCGCTTGGTTAAGAACAACCAACCTGTCACAGGACACCCAGTCCAAAGCAATGGATTTCCCCTGTGACCAAAACTCCCTCTTTGGTGATTGAACGGAGGCTTACGTGAAGAAGATAGACAAATACAAGGTGGCCTACCAGAGCAACACAGCCAAGGGTAAAACTCCCACTCAACAGAGAGCTCAGAACACAGGGAGCAGGGGTTTCTTCCCTTGACCCTTTTTTCCTCATCCTATGCCAGTGGACTGTACTCAAATGCGGGGATTCTACAGAAGGAGAAGCAGGAGAGGACAAAGGAGAGGTGCCTCTGCTCTGCTCCTGCCACTCAATCTAAGCCCTGACTCCTCTGTCCAGGTCACCTCCCCTCTACCTGTATGGGGCAGGCTCTCCCACTACCTCCGGTCCTGGTCCCTCATAACTTCAGACAGCTAGGTCCTGAAGATAGTGGAAAAGGGCCTACCCCTTCAGTTCAAGAGGTTTCCACCTCTCGGGTCCTTTTCTATCAAAACCCGAAACACCTACAGAAAAACCTCTTCTGGAGCTAGAAGTAAAGAAGCTGCTATCAGCAAAGGCAATAGAGAGAGTACCTCCTTCCCAGAGAGGGAAAGGTCTCTATTCCAGATACTTCCTTGCACAAAGCCATCTACCTTGCTCTGAAGTCCTTTGCTCCACAGCTGAAAGGCCATTCGGTGCAAATCAGAATGGACAACACCACTGCAATATTTTTTTTTTTTTATTTATCTGTTTATCGCCCCTACGTGCATCCGAGCTGCCTCTCCTTCAGGCTGCCTAGGTCCACAGTCATTCACCCTACTAACTCCCCTTTTGACCACCTACCTCATATACGCAGCTATCCACGGAGTAGCCCCAGTGTAACCCTTCACCGGGTGGGTCCCAGCTCCTCCGAGGGGGAAGGCACCAGTGGGGAGGAGGCACCAACACACTGTTTTACTTCTTGCGGTCCCGGGAGCTGCTGAGGCATTCATGTGGCTTCCTGGGGAGTCTTCGGGGATGCCTGGGGCCGGCAGCCATCATCCGGCTAGACTTCCGGCGTGGATTTTCTGCCTTTCTTGTTCCCCCTAGTGCACTGCTTCCTGTAGTGCCCCTGGTTTCCACTAGGGGCCACAATGGGAGTGAGGCTTAACCTAAACCCTCCCCAGGATAGGAGAGCAGTCCGTCAGATGCTCAATCCTATCCTTCCCTGCCAACCCTCGTCGACCCAAGTCCGTTCCCGAACCTGGGTCACCAGCGTGGAAAGAGCTAAGGCGCCAGTGCCTCAACCTTGTACGCCATCGGGCTGGCCTGCAATATTTTTAACAAGTGGTGTGACACGAGGTCCGCAGTGCTTTGTACAGAAGCAATGAAAATCTGGTCTCTGGCCTACTCCCTCGACATCAGCCTTTCAGCCATACACCTCCCAGGCAAGGACAATACTCTAGCGGATGCCCTCCGTTGGATCAGCCAGGGGCACAATGAATGGACTCTGAACAGACAGGTCCTTGCCACAGTCTTCAGAAGGTGGGGCACAGCAGAAGTAGATCTGTTTTGCCTCACACCTCAACCATCAACTTCCTCTGTACTGCTGCAGGCCTCCAGTACTAAGGACTCTGTCAACAGATGCCTTCCTTTATGCCTTTCCTCCCTTCCTTCTGATTCACAGAGTGCTGCTGAAGCTCGTGTCCCATTCTGCAACAATGATCCTGGTGGCACCAGATTGGCCAAGGCAGTCATGGTACTCTCTCCTGCTAGCCCTGGCTTCCAGCAAGCCGATCAAGCTTCCCCTCAGTCACTCTCGCCTGACTCTTTCTCAGACAGGGGTGACATCCCAAGCTGCAGTTTCTTCACCTCAAAGCCTGGCTCTTGAGAGGAGTTAGAGTACCCAGAATCCCAGTATTCGGAAAGAGGTCCTTGGCATCCTGAGAATGGCCAAGAAACCTAGTACCAAGAAAACATATGCAGCCAAGTGGAAAATATTTCCTTTTTGGTGCAAGGGGAAGCATTTCAGTTCTCTCAAAGCATCAGTCCCCAATCTTCTGGACTGTTTGGCTCACTTGCAGGCCTCAAGTCCTCATCCTTAAAACTGCACCTAGCTGCAGTTTCTGCTTAACTGTCCATAGGCAAGGAGCAGACAATCATTTCATTACCTGTTTTCAAAAAGTTCTTTAAAGGCCTTCTCCACCTTCAGCCCCCAGTCAGGGAACCTGTTACTCCTTGGGACCTTAACCTATGCATTGCCAAGCTCATGGAGCCACCTTTCAAACCCATGGCTACGGCCCACCTGAAGTATGTCACTTGGAAGACAGTCTTCCTAGTGGCCATTACCTCTGCCAGAATAATTTCAGAGTTACAAGCACTCTGCACAGGTCCCAACTACATTATCCCTCATGGACAAGGTAGAGCTCAGAACAAAGAGGAAGTTTCTGGCTAAGGTGGTCTCTGAATTTCACCTTAACCAGTCTATCACTCTGCCTGTGTTCTTCACTGAAAAATCCGCTCCTGGAGAGCAGAGGCTCCATAGTCTGGATGTGAAGAGAGTCCTATCCTACAACTTGGAGCACACCAAGCAGTTCAGGGGCTCCACTACCTAACTTTTCCTTACCTATGGGGAGGAAGGCCAGCCACTAAGAGAACTATCTCTTGTTGGGGAGTCTCCTGTATTCAGTTCTGCTACGACAAGGCTGATAAACAGCCCCCTGAGTGCCTCAGGGCTCACTCTACCAGGGGCACTGCTGCCACAGTGGCAGCCGTGAGGGACATTCCCTTGCTTGATGTCTACAAAGCAGCCACATGGAACACTGTACACACATTCACAAAGCATTACTACCTGGATGTACAGTCCAGATTTGATGCCAGATTTTGCAGGTGGTCCTTCAGAGCCTCTTCCCTAAGTTAGTTCTGTAACTGCCTCCCAACTGCACTGCTTTGTAGTCTGCACTTAGTTACTGATGCTAAAGGACCCCTGGAGTGAGAAGAAAAAATGACTCACCATAGTAATATTGTTTCTTACAAGGTGTCCTTTAGCATCAGTAAGCTCCCACCCTTCCTCGCCAGAAACCTTTCTGAAGAGGATTCTGCTTCCTCATCATTGCCAAATTTGATCTTACTTCAAGAAACAGCTCTTGCAGCAGGTTACACCATTAAGACTGAAGCCGGCAGGCACCAGGACACCACAGAAATTTTCTAGCTAGCAGTATCCAGCAGAGACCGCCCCCGACCTCGGCCCCGCCCCCAACGTCAGGCATCATACAAAAGGGGGCGGCCCCCCAGAATCCCCAGTTCTTTTCCTGCCGTCGACTTGCCAGCATCGGCCTCACGGTTCCGCCCCAGCGAACGACGTCTAGAACTTCCAGTATTTCTGATAAATGTTGGCATCTCCAACTCCTTCTTCAGAAGGACACCCCTCTAAGTGTACCTGCGGCAAACAGATACCTTGTAAGGATCTGCATTCATCTTGCCTGTGGTGCCTAGGCCTGGAACACGACACCAAGGCCTGCTCCTTTTGCCAGCAGTTCAGTAATCGCACCCACATCTGCTGCCAGAAGGATCTTCAGGGGTTCCTCTTAAAAGAAAGACTTAAAATTATGGATAAAGACCCTGCCTCCAGAGGTGAGTCTACATCTAAGTCCCATAAACACTGGGACAAGCACCGGGAGAAGGCCAGGTACAGAACCCCGAACTGGGCCTTGGACTCGTGCACCAGCTCCGGCTCCACGCGCTCAGACCGTTCTTCCTCCAAGGCTCGCTCTCAGCCTCCTCCCATCAAGGTTAGGACTTCAGGCAGCTCTTCGGCTTCTCTACATCCCATCAAGACTTCCAGGACCTCGGACCCTTCTCCAGTGCCCTCCCAGGCTTCTGTGAAGTCTTCTGACCGTCACCGGTCCAAGTCCTCTTCAAACATCTCTCAGGCTTCCTCGGACAGATGCTGGGACCCCGACGCCAGATCAGCCTCCCAGCCTCCTAGGGGACCGGACTCCCCTCCCAGGAAGACCAAGGACCTGACGTCTCTGAAGCAGGTGACGGACACTAAACGGGCTGCCGACCCTTCTCCAGTTAAGCACCTGTCGGACCAGATGTCGGCCAAACACCTGACGTCGGCCAAGCGTTCTCAAGAGCCGACAACTGCCTCTCCATCACCGGTGGATACCGGTTGCCGGGGCTCTATGGAGGAGGATCTGATGTTGCCTGATGACCAGGCAGGCAACAACGAGGATGCTGGGCTTCCACAGGAGCCTTCGCCTGATCCGGCGATGCCGTTGAACCCGACGACCGATACCGGCGACAGACCAACCCCGACACCAGGTCCGTCATCCGGTGTGAACATTCAGGAGGTGAAAGGCCTCTTTACCTTTTGGTGGGACACAATCAAAAAAGACGTGGTCCCAATGAAGCCTACTCCTCCTACTCCCCCCCCCTCCTCCTCCTCCTCCTTCACCACAGGGGCCAGTAGGAAGACCACTGACCCCCCAAGGAGCCTACTCCACCTCCTAGGGGCAGAACCAAAGAAAGGAGAAGGCCCCCCTTCAAGATCTCCCTCAGGGTCCCCCAGTCTTAAGCGACCCAGACGTAGACGGTCCACTCCACAGGGGGATGACTCTAGACTTGACACTTCTGATACCTCCAGGTCTCCTCCTCCAATCAGCATCCCATCGCCTGACCCACGAGACCTCCCCAGGTCACCTCCAGATGATCCCTCCTTTTCTGAAATCATGAGGCACGTACAGGAGAACATGGGATGGGAAACGGAAGACCTAGACCCCGAATGACAGCGCCTAGCTCGTTATCTTCAGCAGAAGGACCCTAAGCCTGTGTTGGTGCCACCCTTGGTGGACACCTTCGCAGACGTCACCAAGGCCGCATGGAAACATCCACACTCCACCCCGCAGTGCTGAAGAAGGCTGACCACCTGTACAGGGTCCCGGCAGAGGACCTGTACTTGGCGCAACAACCCCTAGCTGACTCCCTGGTCACTACGGCCTCCCATGACAGGTCTCAACGACCGCAACATTTGAGTACACAGCCTCCGGACCAGGAGTCCAAGCACTTGGACTCACTGGGTAGGTGCATGTACGCGGCTGCTACATACTCCATTAGGTTACTGAACTATCTGACTCATATGGTTCAGTTTCAGAATGCCCTAAGGGAACAGGGTCAAGACCTAGTCAAAGCACTTCCGGATGGCGAGCAGAAGAAGGAACTTCTGAACCTCCTTCACACTGGGTCAGACGTGGGGACCCAAGTTTTGGGACCCAAGTTTTGAGAGCCGCCTACAATTCAGCATACTCCGCAGCAAGGGGAGCAGCCTCAGGTGTCTGTCTCCGGAGACACGCATGGCTTTTCATCTCTGGATTTACCCTGGACATCCAGAAAAACATCCTGGACATTCCCTACAATGGCAAAGTCCTATTTGGTGAAGATTCCGAAAAGGTGATCACCAAATTACAGGATGCCCGGAAGGCAGTAAGGACTGTACAGGCCATGTACAGACCCAAATCTGGTTCCTTTTGTAGGAACCAGAATCGTTTTTGCGGCCGGCAACAACGGCAGCAACCACATTCCGGCCAGCAGCAAAGGGGCAACTTCAACCGTAAGGCCCAGCCTAAGTCTTCCCCAGGCCAAGGTCAGAGATATACCAAATCGACCCAGCCTGCAGGGAGTAATGCAGCCACAGCATGACTCCTTCCGTGCCCCTGCCCCTCCTCTGGATCAATGGGAAGAAAAGGTCAGGGGTCGCTTCCCTTGCCACCTCTCAGGATGGCAGACGATAACCGCCGACCGGTGGGTCCTCCAACTGGTCGAGAGACAGGACACTTTATAGAATTCCTCGACCACCCACTGTCAAGACCTCCCCTGCTTTCCTGTTATTCGTGTCAGCATGCACTGCTCATACAGCAGGAAGTGCTCACGCTTCTGGGAAAGGAGGCTACAGAGCACGTGCCACGGAACCAGAGAGGTGCAGGTTATTATTCCCACTTCTTTCTGGTTCCCAAAAAGACAGGGGACCTTCGTCCGATTCTGGATCTCAGCAACCTCAATGCTTCGTTCCTTTACAAATGCTTCCGCATGGTGACCCTTCTGGGTTTAATTCCCATGCTCAAGCGGGGTGCCTTCTTAGCATCTCTGGATATGCAGGATGCTTACCTGCACATACCTATAGCTTGAGTGCACAAGAAATTGTTGCGCTTCGAGTTTCTGGGTCACCATTATCAGTTCCGAGCCCTCCCCTTCGGACTGTCCTTGGCACCTCGGGTATTTACGGAGTGCATGGCAGTCATAGCAGCGGCTCTAAGGAGACAAGGCCACTACGCGTTCCCATACCTGGATGACTGGCTCCTCGTGGCCCCCTCTCAGGAGGCTCTGATGTCCGCGATCCACTGTACTCGTTCCCTCTTATGGGCATCATCATCAATCAGGAGAAGTTACACCTGGTTCCGTCGCAGAGACTGCATTTCATAGGTGCAGTCCTGGACACCATCCAGGGAAAAGCTTTTTTGCCCCAGGACAGAGCGGAACACATCAGATCCCTCATAAGGGACATCTTGACAAAGAAGACGGTCCCAGCAAGACTGATCCTTTGCCTGCTCAGACACATGGCTGTGTCCATTGCGACAGTCCCTTTAGCCTGTCTCCACATGCGGTGACCCAGTAGATGTTACAGGTACAATGGGATCAGAAGCAAGACCATCTGCAGCTCCCAATTCGAATCACGAATGCTGTTATCCGGGATTGGCATTGGTGGCTCAAACCAAAGCACCCATCAGTGGGAATCCCCTTTATTGCACCGTCTCCAATTGTGACACTCTCCACGGATGCTTCAGGGTCAGCTTGGGGAGCACACCTCGATGGGGTCAGGTCTCAGGGCTTGTGGATGCCCCGGGAAGCTCATCTCCACATAAATATTTTGGAGATGAGAGCAGTCCTTTACGCCTTGCAGGCCTTCCAGTCGGAGATTCCACCGGGTACTCTGCTGTTGCAAACAGACAATGCTGCGGTGATGTATTACCTCAACAAGTGCAGGGAGGCCATGAGGGTGTGGGATTGGGTTCTGCAACACGGCGCAAACCTTATCACTGTACATGTCCCAAGAGTGGACAACGTCATCGCAGGCAGTCTGAGTCGGTCTCAGGCCAGAGTCCATGAATGGGAACTACTCCAGGAGGAGGTAGAGGATCTGTTTCACAGATGGGGCACACCAGAGTTAAACTTTTTCGTGTCCCCATCCAACTTCTGCTCGCTAGATCCAGGGCCTGGCATTTTCTGGCTAGACGCGTTGTCCCTCTCCTGGACGGGCAGATTCCTCTACGCATTTCCCCCCTTCCCGTTGATCCAGAGGGTCCTTTAGAAACTCCGCAGAGAGCAGACGACGCTGATATTAATCGCGCCCTTTTGGCCCAGGCAGATTTGGTTTCCTCTGCTACACCAGCTGTCTCAGGAGCCTCCATTGCCTCTGCCAATCAGCTCTCACTTATTGTCACAAGAGGCAGGATCCTTGGTCCATCTGGACCTTCACTCTCTGAACCTGCACGCCTGGCTCCTAGGGACATAGCGATCATGCGCTACGGGGTCTTGCAAGGGGTAGCAGATGTTCTAGTGGCTGCTAGAAAACTGGCCACTCATGCCACATACGCCATGAAATGGTGCAGATTTTGCCTCTGGGCTCAAGCACGAGGACTTCCTCCTATGGATTGTCTGGAGGGTTCAGTTCTAGACTACCTCCTGTCTCTTTTTCAGGCGGGCTTGGCCTACTCCTCAATAAAAGTACACCTTTGTGGTATCTCGGCCTATCATACACCTATAGGCCTATGATCTGTAGGTCAGCTGGACACCGCACGAGCATTCCTGAGAGGCATCCTACACCTTAGGCCTCCGACTAAGGATCCCATTCCCCCATGGGATTTACCCTTCGTCCTGGAGCAGCTTACGCTGCCGCCTTTTGAACCAGCCGCGGATTATAGCCACGCCTCCTGACATGGAAGACGTTATTTTTAGTTGCTGTTACTCCGGCCAGAAGGATTTCTGAGCTTCACGCACTCATGTGCAAAGAACCTTATTTGATTTTTCACCAGGACAGGGTGTCCATAAGGACAAATCCAAAGTTTCTACCTAAGGTGGTCTCAGCCCTCACCCTCAATCAGGACATGGACCTACCAGTGTATTTTCCTAAATACTCTAATAGAGGAGAGGCCCTGCTGCACAATCTAGATGTGCATAGGTGTCTAAGATACTACCTGACGAGAACCAGGCACCACCGTAAATCTGATCAGCTTTTTGTCTCCTTTTCCTATAGGATGCTGGGAGCTCCGGTTTCTAAACAATCGCTGTCCAGGTGGCTCATCCATTGTATCTCACGTTCTGTTACCAGGAACGTAACAAACCCTTACCGGGCTCGGTTAAGGGACATCCCACAAGGGGGGTGGCTACCTCCTTTCCGGCTCTGAAGAACATGTCCACTTCAGCCATCTGCACAGCAGCTACTTGGAGCACCGTGCATACCCTTATCAGGCATTATAGCCTGGATGTTGCATCATGGCGAAGAGTTGGTTTTGGTCTAGCAGTCCTTCAGGAACTTCTATCCTAGGCTTCGGTCTAACTCGTGATCTCTACCTAGCCTCCTCCCACCTGCGAGGGATTTCCAGTATTGCTTGGGAATCCGTCCTAATGGTGTAACCTGCTGCAGAGCTGTTTCTTGAAGTGAGATAGTACAGTTATGCAAGAACTTACCGTAACAGTAGATCTTCGAGAACAGCTCTTGCAGCAGGTAGTTTCCCTCCCACCATCCCCTCTGGAGGTAGAGTTGTTCCGTTATCTCACTACCTAGGATTAGGTGTTTGTAACACCGCTCTGAATTCTGTCTTGAAGGCAGATCCTCAGTCTCCACTTCTGATGTCATCTAGCGGCTGGTAGTCTTCGTCGGGAGAACTGGGGATTCTGGGGGACCGCCCCTTTTGTATGATGCCTGACGTCAGGGCCGATCGGGGTGGTCCCATGGATACTGCTAGCTAGAAAACTTCTGTGGGGTCCTGGTGCCTGCCAGCTTCAGTCCTAATGGTATAACCTGCTGCAAGAGCTGTTTTCGAAGATCTACTGTTACAGTAAGTTCTTAAGTAACTGTACTTTTCTGAAGTTTTTGAATTCCATTTAAAGCAACCTTTTCATGTTCTGTTGCATGATTTTTGGATCCTGTTGGTCCACACTAACATGGGCATGTTCCCATTCTTCCTTCGAAAAAATTCTGGTGCCCTCTGGGCAGGCTCCACTTGGCACACCCTCCTGCTCTTTTCTGATTGGCCAGTTCATTATATGAATATTCAAGGTTTCTACCTCCGAGGCAGTTCAACCTAGTCAGCTTACTGCACTTGGTTACCGATGCTAAAAGACACCTTGGAAGAAACAATATTACTATGGTAAATCATTTTTTCTTAGTATCTTATATTGTAGCAGGTTGTTTGGGGTTCTATCTTTTAAATATTGATTCCTTATCTTGTACCGCTTTTTTATTAAATCCTCCCTGATGTTTTTACATATCCAAGCAGAAAATTTACCCTTGACTCTTTGTTTGGTGATAAGGGTATTTTGTTCAAATGCTTTGTTTAGAAAGTTTGTTAAATTCTCTACTAGTAAATCCAGATTATCAGTTTTTACATCCAGTTCCCAATCTTGTTCAATCCAAATCATTTAGGAACCCCCCCTACATCCATTCTGTTTATATTCCTGGTGTCAATAAACCTAGGTGGAGTTTGAACCTTTGTAAACTTTCTTGTACATAGAATTGGACAGTGATTTGATATAGGATCAGATTTGTATACAACATTTTAAGATATTGGCGAGCCTATTCATGATAAGCCAGTCAATGATGGTGTGATTATTAGTTTTATAATTAAAGTGGGTCGGAGAATGAATCAGCTGCACAAAATGGCTTGTGTCCATATCATGCTTAATTTTACCTAATTTCTTACCTTTCCCCAATTTTTAATTGGCATCCCCCATCATAATTTGCTCCCTTCTATTTCTTTGACTAAGTGTCCAGAGTTCCTCACTGTCTGAAATATAGGGCGGTGGCAGTGGTGATTGGGTCAAAAGGTGTGTTATTTTTCTGGACCTCCTGTATGCATTGTACATGTGCATAAGTGGATTTTAAGTAAAATATAGTGCACTGCTATCAAAACAGGGGTAGTAATGCAATAAAGGATGGCAAATAAAAGATGATTTTGGAGGATTTTATAAAAAACAATCAGTAATGGATAAAAATACAGTCTGATGGCAAAAAAATATAGGGTGGCGGTAAATATAGGGTGGTGGCCCACCGTGCTAAAACAATGAATGGGGAACACTGGAGTCCATAAATCAAATATATTGTGATCCCCTATATTACATTTGGGGGGACTGTATACACATGTTAGGTAAAGATGTTTGCATTTGGTAGCGCCCATAAATAAATATTCTAATTGTCACGTAATCCTATCCACAAGGGAGTCCTATATCAATCTGTTGGGCTACAGTAGTGTCCATTACATAAATCAGCATCCCGCCTCCCTTTTTCTTACTTCTTCTATCCTGTCTAAATACAGAAAATCTGGCCATGGAAATTTGACTATCTGTTACATGTCCCTTTAACCATGTTTCACTTAAACATATAATATTATGCCCCCCCCATCTGAATCCAGAACCTGATCTCCTCAAAATGTGCCATAAGGCTCCTAACATTTAGATGCACCATTTTCAAACTGTTGTTCATGACCTCACCAGACTTTTCAGGCGAACAGATGGGCCCTGGATTAGTCTCTATATCTTGGCAAGGAGCAGAAAAATATGAAGAACCGATTTATTTTAAATTTATTCAATTTAAAAATTCTCCTTAGTCCCAAACCAGTCCCGAGCTTTCCTTTATTTACAATTGGTCACGTTGATAAAAATCCAGTAAAGGTGAGACACACTGGTGCCTGAGCGAAATCATCAGTAAAGTTATTCGACCACGATTTTCAACTCATATTACTTCTATCAGTACCCGTGTCCCCCCCCACTCCCCCATTCAATTCCCTCACAATTTCCAGCCTTACCCATATGATAAAATAAACATTCTTTAAACACTGTAAGGCTCAGAATTACCAATAAAATCTTGTAATCCATATTTAGAGTATTATAGGACTTATAAATAAATACCTTTGGGCAGGTCAAAACTCTTGCACCGCAGGCTGGCATGGGTTGTGCTCTACTGCAGCACAAGTGATGGTTCAAATGCCGCTGTGCAGAATACAGGCCAGCACGGGCTTTGAAGGTGCACAGCCCTACCCAGTAGGGCACAGTCGGCCAGTAGCTCATTGCCGAGCCCCCACACCAGCTGTTACTGGCAGCCGAAATATGTGCACAAGGGAACAGTCAATAGCAGATGTACACAACAAACTGATGACAGAAAGTCCTTACAAATGTCTCTGAAGATGCTGTTCCTGGTGTTTCCGACACACTGGCTGTGCTCTACTGAAGCACAAATGATGGTTCAAACACCACTGTCCGCTCTCACAAGGGTGTCCAGTTGGTGGTCTTTTCTTTATATTGTAGTGGTTGTTCACTTGGCATAAGTATGGCACATTCCAGAACTCGATCAGTTTCTCTAGAAGAGTATTACCGTTCAGTGAATGTTTTTTTTCTTTCAATGAGACAAGCTGTTTATCTCTGTCCACCTCACGCAAACAGATTCGATGGTATCAAAGCGCTTGGCTGTATGTTACAGATTTTTTATGGTGTTTGCTGTTTTTGTGTAGGTATCTCTGTCTGTTGATTTCTTGTAGATACAGGTCTATAAGGTTCCATCTTTGATGGTAACTGTGGTGTCAAGGAAATTGATGCTGAATTCAGAGTACTCCAGGAAAGTTTAATGGATGGTTGGAGGATGTTAAGTTCCTGAAGAAATTCTTTAAGTATGTGAGTACCTTCTGTCCCCTCTAGCTGCACACCCCTGACCAGGGCAGTCCTGCGTTCCTCCGGCTCAGCGGGGATTCCAGCTGTTGGCCAACCCACTAAAAAAGCTGCAAGAAACCTTTGGAAAGCTGCACACCCCTGATCAGAGTGGTCTTGCACTCCTCCGGCTCGTCGGGGCTTCCAGCTGCCGGCCGACCCACTAAAAAAGCTGCAGGAGACCTTTGGAAAGCTGCACACCCCTGATCAGGGTGGTCTTGTGCTCCTCCGGCTCGGCAGGACTTCCAGACACCGGTCGACCCACTGAAAAAGCCGCAAGAGACTTTTGGAAAGCTGTATGCCCCTGACCAGGGCAGTCCTGTACTCCTCCGGCTTGGCGGGGCTTCCAACTGCCTGCCGACCCACTGAAAAAGCCACAAGAGACCTTTGGAAAGCTGCACGCCCCTGACCAAGGCGGTTCTGTGCTCCTCCGACTTGGCAGAGCTTCCAACCGCCAGCTGACCCACTGAAAAAGCCACAAGAGACCTTTGGAAAGTACGCATCTTTGAATTCGGGTGCCTGCCCTCTGTTTGGCTACTTCGACCGGGCTCTGCTGCGCTGAATTTTCGGCTCTGAACTCAGCCTGCCGCTCTAAAAAGAAAAACAAAAGTCTGTAGCCTGTAGCAGAATGAGTTTATTTTTATCTGCCTGTTGAATTTATTTAAGCTAAAACTGCCTGTTAATTTCATCACGGCTGCCTGTTAACTGCTAGCATAGACACTGGGAACGCTGTTAAGTAGGGTGATAGCAGCTCTTTTGGTTAGTTTGAAGTACTTGAGCTCCCATGTATCTCTCTCCAAATTCCTCAGCTTTTGTCTTCTTCCCTCTCTGGCACTCTCACCTCCAGCTCCGATTACCACCCGCCAAGGGATAGTCCAGCCACGTTTGTCTTTTCTCCTCCCTTGCTTTTGTTCTGATTGCCCCCCAACCGGTTAAGCCTGTTGCCACAATACCAGTGGCTTCTAAAACCCCTGTTTTCTCTCTCTTTCCATATAGCTGCACGCCCCTGACCAGGGCGAACTTGTTTCTCCGCTCGGCGGAGCTTCCAGCTGCCGGCCTGCTCACTGAAAAAGCCACAAGATCTTCTAAACTCACCCATCTGAGGAATTTGTTATATAGCTGTGCAGAGTCACATGACTAGCTGCTAGAATTAACTAAGTGCCTGGTTTGCCATTGACACTTTGTACCGAATCTTCATTAGGCGCTCACTGCTTCATACCCCTTTCCTCTTCCTTCTGCAGCTGTCTCACTCCTTTCAGTTTAAACTCGTGCCCACTGCCCATCCCCTGTACACTCCATTCATGGTGCCGTTTTTGTACGCACGATCCCCACAGCCAACTACTGACTAACTCCCTTCTTCTCCCTCCTATGTCTCTGCTCTGCCCTTCCTCCCGAAGGAATATGTTGTTAAAATTTATAGCTTGGCTGCTGAACTAGCCAGACTTAAACTTCACCTAAGCACTGTGCGGTCCTTCAAGTTTCAGCCACTACAGCCTTGCCCTGCACACATCCCTCAGCCAAACTCTCCATACCGGATAGGTCATAACTGAACATCAATATCGCTGCCTACCACGATGGCAAAGATGCAGACTACTGCTGTTCTTACAAGGACTCCCACTGCATCACTAACTCTGCAATGCCTCATTGTCTCTACCAGTATTGTCTAGCTGGGCAGTTGCAATGGCCCCTGCACACCTTCATTATCTCCCTCTGAAATGGTAGCTCTAAATGTGTATGATACTGTGACTCTCCTCCCTCCTTGATGTCACTGGCTTCGCCAGGCAGCGTCCCTCAAAGACTGCGGGAAAGTGGAGCTTGACTTTTGACTCGGCCCGGGTGCCACTACCCAAGGAACTAGAAATCTGCGTTTACTACACAAACACCCAGGTGACCAGTAAACATCAACAGCAACTACATAAAAAACATATCCAGGAGCAGCTCCCCGAGTTACTGCTGCTTCTCCTACTCCTGATGTCTGGCAACATGTAGCCCAACCCCAGCCCCCCAACAACACCTGAGTGCAAGCCCACGTAAAACATCAGGTCTGGTGTTTGCATCCTTAAATATCTGCAGCCTCCTCCCTAAAATGGAGAGCTTCAAGGTCTGGGCTTCTCAACATAACCTAGATGTGATTTCTGTTGTGGAAACATGGCTATCACCGAAAATCCCTAACACTGCCATTTCTCTGACTGGCTACACCTTGTACAGACAGGACCAACACTCAAAAAGAGGCAGTGGATGTGTCATTTACACCAAAGATACACTTCGAGGAGTCGTAATACCACCGCCATGTAGCTATGACAACCTACGGGTCCTGGCCATTAAACTGCTGCTAGGTGCTCACCAAAGAGTGCTCACACTCTTATCTGTTTACATTCCATCCAAACAGTCCTTGCTCGCTTTTTCCAATGTAGTGGACTGTATCAACACCCTGAGCCTTAATTCTAGAACCGTATTGCTGGGAGACTTCAATATCAGTTGGCTCTCACCTGCATCTAGCACTATCATCATAGAAACTCTTGCCGCAATCCATTTCTCCCAACTTGTGGACACTCTGACACGAACAAACTATTAGACTGGCACAAGCACACTTCTGGACTGGATAATTACGAACCACCCTTCTCACACCTCAGAACTCACTGTGCTCACCGACTCCATGAGTGACCACTCCACAGTCAAATGCCACAGGAATAACAACTACTGCAAACCTCTGACCAGAACCATACTAAATCGACTGCTCCTAAAAGGCCATCTCCTTCAGCTAAAGGCTGACCTAAAACAACTCGATTGGTCAGCCCTGTATGGAACCGCAGATGTGGATGCTGCACTTGACCTCTTTATCTGAAAATTCAATGCTGTTTGCGACAAACACACCCCAATCAAAACAAGGAAGGCTGAAGGTTCTCTTAATCCCTGGATTACCCCCGAATGCCTGGTGTAGCTAGCCTCTAGAGACCAACTCTGGCTAAAGGTAAGAGCACATGACACAGCTGCCAACATTACAAAAAGGCCCGCAATGAGTGTACAGAAGCAGTCAGAGACGCAAAAAGTAAATTTTACAAAGAAGTCCCCGCCAATACCTGAAACAGCAGCAAGTCTTTTTGAGCAAACTTAAAATCACTGGGAAAGACCCAAAAACTGCCCTGGCTATGCTCAGTATTGAAGGCGCCCCTACATTGGACCCACTGCATATTGCAAACTCACTGAATCTTGCATTCTCGGACCTCAGTAGTGTGCTCCCCGTGGACTTCTTCAGCACACCCGCCCCCAGGGTCACAGCGAAGAATCCCACATCAACTAACCGGCTGCTTTTCCGCTTCAAGTTGGTTACCAAAGCTGAGGCAAGGAAATACCTTGAAAAGGCTCTCAGCAAGGCAAGACACAGTGGGGACTCCCTGGAAGTCAAATTTGTACTGCTAGCCCTGGATGAAGTACTTAGTCCCCTTACACAGGTAATTAACCTATCCCTTTGTGTGGCAGGGTCTGTGTTACTGTCCTCTGGAGACACCCCCCCCCATTTCTAAGTCTGTTGCAACAGCATAATGTTCTTTTCTCTGCCTTCCCCTACTCATTTCTGTGTCCTTTTCTAGTTTTCTGGTTCCCCATTAGGTAGTCTGGCCACCTACCTAGTGTTCTTGCTGTCCCTATCCTCGTTTTGTTTCCCCTACTGTCTCCAGGAACAGTCCCAATCCCGTTTTCCTCCCTCACGAACGTGCGCACATCGCGGGAGCGAGTCGGCATTCTGAAAAGTTAATTTGTTTCATTTTCAGGCCTGTAAGAATGAGGGGAAGTTGGACTGAATAAAATAATGTTGAAATTGCTTGGTATTTCTGTAAATGAAGCCTTCTGAATGTCCCCTAAGCAACCCAGTGTTAAGCACAGCCTAAACCTTGTGTTTAGGAAGCTGAATGTTTTAACAAGCAGACTGAAACTTAGAAAAGGTAGCACTTTAGTGGAAAAAGCTGAAAAAGTACTGACTTGAGACTCAGTCTGCTTGTAGACTACAAGCTCTTGCAAACAGTCCACATAAATAGTTCTAAATAATGATAATAGTGGTAATCGTCCTTGCTAATTTTAAGACCTGTGGTAGTATCAAGGTTTCCACACAGAAATTGCACAGCTTCAGCCTGTAGAAACTGTTAATCCTGTATTGCTGTTGTATGTTGCTGTCTCTGCAAAATGATATAGAAGTGTCATTTTCTATCTGAACTGACTTGATACAGGATATAACGAGTTTATGTTTCTTACCTGGAATCACTACTGTGGCCCTTTGTTCTCAGGACTCCACTCCAACTTAGCCCCTTTTCATTTAAGAGCTGGCCGGCCAAACCCTCCTTACATTTATACAGAGTTTAAGGGGAAGGAGTTCAGACTGAGAACATAGGAACAGCCCATGTATGTGAACCAGTTGAGTTTAAACTTCTTGTTTTTACATTCCAGCCCTTCTATATGTTTATATTTTCACTGTTTAATTGTTGGAAATGTTTTGTAATGCTATTTATGTGGTTTACAAGTTTTTTGTTGCCAGTTATATAAGAAGGGGAGTGGTTTTCTAGATCACATGTCCTCTTGATACTATAAAAACAGGCAAAAAGCTACCTAGAGTTAGTCTAGCCCAGGGGGTCAGCAGGGCGCTATCCCCAGTACCTTAGCCTATTCTAAGGAAAGTTGATTGCTCGCTTATTCTTTTGGACGTCTGCATTTTGTTACGTGGAAGAAGTATTACTCCTTGCTTTATTTTATATTTGTAATCGAACAGTTAGTTTGCTTTTATTTCTGTTGTTTTCGAATAAAACTGCTGCAGTATATTCCATCCACACTGGTGTCAGAGTCGTATATCCCACAATACTTCCACACTTTGTCAATCCAAATTCCCTCAAATCTGGAAGTCTGCCACAGTCACCCCTGTATACAAAGTGGGGATCGGGCCCTCAAGAGCAATTACAGGCCGATCTCCATACCCCCCCCCCCCCGCTCTCCAAGGCCCTTGAGGATTGTGGCCGACCAGATGGTGGAGTACCTCAATCAATACCAGCTTCTATGCCTTGAGCAGCATGGGTTCCGAGCCAGCCACAGCACCATTATGCCCCTACTTGAATTCACCGGATTTATACATGAGGCTTTCAACAAAGGGCACATTGCTGGGGTGGCCTTCATTGACCTATCAAAGACATTTGATACGGTCCATTATGCCCTCCTCCTCGAGCACCTCTTAGATATGGGTCTAGCCTCAGAAACCATACACTGGTTTAGAAGTTACCCGAGTCTGTGCTCCCAGCAAGTCAAGATTGATGACGTCCTGTCTGAAAGTAGGCCTGTCAGGTCGGGGGGTACTGCAGGGATCCATTCTCAGACCAATACTTTTCAGCATCTTCCTAAACAACCTCCCAGCATCCTGCCGTTGCCACATGCTCCTCTACGCAGATGATGCAGTGATCTTTGCAAGCAACCCTGACCCCGTACTTCTAGAATCGGACCTCCAAAGTGGCTTCACAGCAGCCAAAAAATGGTTTAAGGATCAAAAACTGGTCATGAACTACAAAAAGACCAAAACAATGCTCTACTCATCTGCCCAAATCAAGCTAAAAGGTTACCCCCTATCAATTCGGAACAACACCTGTAACACCCTGGAGCTAAGTTCCACACTTTAAATACCTGGGGATCACATTGTACTCCGCCCTGGCTTACACACAGCATATTGATAATACTGCTAAAGCCTTCAATACCAGGATCGGCATTCTCTATAGACACAGCCTAACCTATAAAGCACTGAACCTGGCAATAAACAGCTTGCTCATAACCTTCATTGACCATGGCCTGGCTATTTACGGCTCCGCAACTGACTCAGCCCTCCCAACACCTCTCAGTAGCTCTAAACAAAGCCTGTCATCTGCTCACTAATGCCTCAAAGCTCACCGGAACCTGTGAGCTTTATGCTCGGACTGGCTGGCTCCAACTGAACAACTGAATCCGTTATCAAACCTGCCTCCTTGCAAAAAAGGCTGCTGTTCACCTACTCCCCCCAGGTGTGCAGAGCCTACTATCTCCACCTTTAAATGTCAGACACACCAGGAGCTCGACCACCCAAATCTTCCATGTGACTAAATGTCGCACAACCATGGCCCAGTGCTCCTTTGCTCACAGAGCACCCCTCTGGACAAATGGCCTATCCCCTGACATCTCTGGTGCCAATACACTTGGAGTTTTCAAACGCAGACTACGACATCACCTCACCGATAGTAATATCTGTATGTGCCCCCACTAAATCCCTGCACGCAGTTTTTGACTACCCCAGCTCTTTTCATTCTCATCCTACCAGAATAGTCTCTTCACAGCTCTTACCAGTATAGTCACTTCACAGCACTTCTCCCTCACCACCCACCCTCTGGTTCGCCTCTTTACCTCTGCCCTCTCCTAACCCCTGCCCCATCTTCATGCCTTCCTGGCACCTCTACTCCCTCCCACTACACTCCTCCTTTCTCTCTCCCCCCCCCCCCTTATGACGCAGGCATACTTTGTACAGTGCCTTAACACACCCAGTTATATGTGGTGTTTTGCCAGCTACTGTATTTGTTATACCCTCTGCTTATATATAATACCTGTATTTATCTCCACCATTATTGTGACTTGCTATGCTAATGTATCGACGTGGAACCTTTCATCGAGCATCCACTCACAGGTGTCCTCCAAGATTACAATAAATAAAAAAATAAATTATAAATATATAATCAGTGTATCAGAAGTATGTGAGTGGTTTGATTTTACGTTGTTTCAGGAAATCCTTTTCCAAACTGGCCATAAAAAGGTTGGCACATTGTGGAGTCATCCTGGTGCCTATTGCTGTTCCCATAGTTTGAACATGATGTTTGTTGTTGAAACTGAAATTTTTATGGGTCAGAACAAATTCAGTAAGTATGGCAATTTAAGACGGGCTGAAATTCCATCAGTATGTGGGATATCGGCGTAGAGGGAATTCAGCTTCATCATATTAAGACGATATTAGGCGGTAAATCTCTAAAAACAGAAAGTTTACTCTAGAAGTGTGTAGTGTCCTGAATATAGCTGTCTCTTTCTATAACAAGTGGTTTTAAGATGGTTTCTATAAATCCAGAGATACCTTCTGTCAGGGTACCATTGCCAGATATTATTGGTCTCCATGAATTCCCAGGTTTATGGATCTTGGGCAGCATGTCGAATGTACCTGGCTTAGGTTCACGAGGGGATAAGATCTGAGAAAATGAGATATTTTGTCTAGTACATGTTTAGAAAGTGATTTAATAATGTCACATAATTCTTTGATTTGTTGTGCAATCAGATCACTAGCCAGTTCCCTGTAGTAGATGTGATCTTATATTATTTTTTATGTATTATAAAAACTTTTTTAAATTATTTATCTGAGGTTAGTTGGGAAAGTTTGGGGAAAGGGGTGGGAGCATTATAAGTTTATTGTCAATAGAAGATGTGTTGGTCTGTTGCTCTCCTGGTCGCGCAGTACTCCCCTGACGAGCTCCATGACCTCCGGCCCTTTTATTCCCCCCCACCCCTTTGCCTGCAGAGGTTTATAATCGATGTAGGGCTTTGGGTATTGCTAGGAGAAGGGGGGATGGACCGGGGGCCGTGGACATTGGGAGGGGAGAGAGAACGGAGCGGTCTTATTGGGATTGTATGGTCCAGGACACGCCCTGGGGTGAAATGGTCTCTAGAGCGTGGCTTGCCATGTCTGGTTACCATACCCAAGGGCTCCTGTAATTCTGGGCAGACAATCCGGTCAGCCTCGGAACCCCGTCCGACACAAGTGGTGTTATGCAATGCCAGGTCTATTAGAAAGAAGACAGCTATTATTGCCGATCTTGTTAGGACAGCTGACCTGGCATGCATCACCAAAACCTGGTTTGATGACAATGCGGGCCCCATTTTGGAAGCGGCAGTCCCAGCCAGGTTTTTGGTGATTCACCACTCGAGATCAGACTGCAGGGGCAGGTGGCTATCTGTTTTAGATCGGAGTTGGGCCTTACTGGTGTACCAGTAGAAGTGACCAGATCATTTGAGTCTACCGTAGTAGCAGGTGTGGGCTGCAGGATCATTCTCATCTACCGTCCACCCAGGGGTGACAAATTGTTCCTGCACAAAGTGTCAGACTTTGTCGTCGATGCGGCATTAGAGTCGCCCAGGCTGATGGTCCTGGGCGACTTCAGTGCCTGGGTCGATGACGAACTCTCGCAGTTCGGTCAAGACATCCTCCAACTCATGTCTTCATTGGGGTTCACACAGGTAGTTGCTTCTGCTACTCATAATCAGTGTCACTCACTTGATCTGTGTTTGGTCACATCACCTCGGGCCTCCTGGAGTACCTTTGCCTTGCTCGAGCTCGCGGATGTCATTTGGATTGTCCAGGGTATGCACCCTTTGTGCTGTAGTTTGGATCCGTGCCCAACTTCCTTGATTATGGGTTGTTGGGATATGATCGGCCCGGTCCTGGCACAGATGGTCCAGTGCTTCCAGGAATCTGGTGAGTTTCCAAGCTCCTGAAGGAGGCGGTGGTAATCCCCCTCCTAAAGAAAGCTTCTTTGGACCCGGATTTTCTGGCCAACTACGGACCAATCTCAAACCTTCCCTTTATAAGGAAGGTGATTGAGAAAGCAGTAGCGGTACAGCTGGATGACCACCTGACCATCCATAACATCTACAAATCTCTCCAGTCCGGTTTTCAAAAGAGGCATAGTACTGAGACTATGCTGGTTCGGGTGCTCAATGATCTCCTGATGGCGAGAGATCAGAGAAACTGTTCTGTCTTGGTGCTTATTGCTCTCTCCTCAGCCTTTGACACTGTAGACCATGGGGTGCTGCTTGGACATCTGAGGTCCATCGGTGGACTGTCAGGTACAGTCCTCAGGTGGTTTACATCTTTTCTCACTGGCAGGAGTCAGAGAGTGGTGTCTGAGATTTTTTCCTCGGACCCTTTCTCCCTGCCATGTGGGGTCCTCTAGGGCTTAGTGCTGTCCCCCATGTTATTCGCAGTGTATCTGCTGCCCCTCGAAGACATTGTAAGATGATATGGGCTGGGTGTTCACTGCTATGTAGATGATACACAGCTCTCTTTCTTTTGCACCCGACCAGGATAGTGCAGTCCCGATGTTTAACAGCTGTCTGGCAGAAATCCATGGCTGGATGAGGTCTAGTTGGTTGAAACTGAACTCTGGGAAGACTGAGGTGCTGGTGGTGGAGCTGGGGCACTGGATAGAGAGGTCAGTGGTGGGGTTACTGTCAGGGCTTTGGCTCGACGGTGCACAGCTACCCACTTCTGAACAGGTGCGTAATCTGGGGGTGGTATTTGACGATGGGCTGACACTGCGGGCGCAGATGTCGGCAGTCGACAAAACTTCCTTTTATCATCTTAGGAACATTGCCAGAATTGAGCACCTTTTTCTGTCTGATGATTTGCCCACGTTGATCCAAGCCTTTGTGACCTCGCACCTTGACTACTGCAACTCCCTATACCTATGGCTTCCGGGGGTTGATGTCCGCCGCTTGCAGCGGGTGCGAATGCGGCAGCACGACTGCTGACTGGGGCTTCTCATACCAGTCATAATACACCTGTGCTGCACGATCTGTACTGGCTGCCTATACAGTAGCTGACCACCTTTAAGGTCAGTCTTATGACCTACAAAGACCTACATGGATAGGGACCGGGTTATCTGCAAGAGCTCCTGGTTCCTTACAGCCCTGTCTGACCTCTCCGCTCTCCTGATGAGAGGTTGCTAGAGATTCCCAGGGTATGGTTGAAAACATCTGGTGCAAGGGCTTTTATGTTCGTGGTGCCAATCCTGTTGAACTCTACCTCGTTAGATCGGAGAGTGCGAGACCGTGGAGAGTTTCAAGACCAGTTTAAAGATGTATTTATTTAAACAGGCTTTTAACATGTGAAATATTGTGAATTTGGAAGTTTTTAATTGATGCTGTTGTGCATGTTTTATGTGATTTTATGGAACTGTTTAAAATGTTGTATGTAAAGCGCTTTGATACTTGAATTGCGCTATATAAATAAAATCATTATTAAATTATTATCTTTTAATTGACAGTTCAGTTCATTAACATAATCTTCAAGGTTTAAGATCACAACTGTAGAGCCTTTGTCAGCTTTCTTAATAACAATCTTATGGTTGGATTTCTGTGACTATATTGCTCTCCTGTCTAGTGGGGAGAGGTTGTAGCCGATTTGTGTTTGCATGTTCATGGGTCTGGCAGTTGACTCTCCGACAAAAACTTTGAATTTAAAGAGCTAGTGTATCAGGGTCTGGTTTTAATTTTGTTTGATCTGGAGTACCTTATTTGATAAGTCTGTCACAAAAGTAAAAGATGGAGTGATGGGCGAAAAAGTTTTTTTGTCATTTGAAACTACACTGTTGTTGGATCTGTTGTGATTTGAGCCGCACTGCGAGCCACACACTGACTGCATTCTGGAGCGGAAGCTACATTCTGAGAGGATGACTCGGTTGTGAAGCTCTCTGCAGGACTGAAAATCGTTATTAAGGTGTGTGTTTTCTGCGTTTTGTATCATACTTATTTATTTGGAGTCATTATTACAAAAACGTTCATTTTTTTGTCACACGGCTTGCTGTCATGTTGAAAAAAAGCTGACTTTTTTAAATTCTGCAAATTGTAACTTGGAAGCTCCCAGAGGCAGAGCGACAGCGTGCATTTCCGTGAAGATAGACTGTAATTTTCCTCTGTATCAGCAGATTATAACGATGTGTGGCGTGAGTGTGTGGAGTGTTTCAGTACGTCCATGTCATGGCTAAATGTTTTCTTCATTCTGCTAATGAAATGGTGTGACATTTCCCAAGCTCTGTTGTTGCAGTGTTTTAATATGTGATTTGCTGTTTGCTTGGTGAAGCAATGGATGGGGGACACACTGCATCAGTACAGCTTGGGAAATGTCACACACCATTTCAATAGCAGAGTGAAAAAACATTTAGCCGTGACAAGGACATACTGAAACACGTCATACACCATTGTAATCTGCTGATACGGAGGAAAATGATGGTCTATCTTCACAGAGATGCACTCTCTGCCTGGCGGAACTTCCAAGTTACAATCTGCAAAATTAAAAAACGCAGGTTTTTTTTTTTTTTCAACGTGATGGAGAGCTGTGTGACAGAAAAATGACTCCAAATAAGTATAATTAGTGGCGACAAAAGTCCTGCATGATGTTTATGCCTGCATCCACCTAATATATGTCAGACACATGCACTGACAGTCTCAAGACTGTGAGACACAGACAGTCTGCACGGCTGTAGCGTTGCTGCACAAGCAGCCTCTGTCATCTCAGCAAGTCAGTTCCGGTTTTGGCAGGTCTGATGGTGAGCTGCACCAAGCAATGGACGCACTATATGAAAAAATAAGACAACAAAGGTGCATTTCAGCTTTAGAAAATTTTAGTAGTCTCACTAATGGAATGAGATGATAAACGGTTAAAATCAATAGGAAACAAAGCCAAATGGATGCATGAATCCACTAGCTCTTTAAGTGTCCAGTTTGGCACTGCGCCCACTCGGGGGGGGGGGGGATCAGTATCACCTTTTTAATACTAAAAATAGTAGACCTCAGCTTCATGACCCATTACAACTTTTAACTGTTAACTGCCTTTTTCTTCGTTCAGGTGCATATACATTTCCTGAGCACATTTATTTATTTATTTATTTATTTGAGTTTTGGTAACCGGGTAAGTCCACCGAGACGATTACAGTCCCTTTTTCAGGATCGACCCAGGGTCAAGAATCGACCATAAAGGTACAAGTGCAACAAGCAATTCACTTCTCATGTTACAAAGTTGGTAGTAGGCAGAGTACATGTCAAAACAAAATATTTCAAGTATTAAAACAATTGACTACGAACTTTCTCTTGATGGGCGATGTACGAAGTCAACGGCCTGACGCAAGCCTAAGTAGAGGAGAAAACTATATACAGGGCAGTTCAAGGACAAAAACTTCATAGTAAACATACGAGTACTATACATGGGAATGGCTAGGATCAGAGATGTTACATATTTATACACATTATCTCTTACAGTTAATATTGTTCTAGTGTTCCTTAAATTATACATATAATGGTTTTATTTATATTGTGTCTCTCTCTCACACACACACACACACACACACACACACACACACACACACACACAGTCTTTATTTAGGGAGGCTTGTGGAGTATAAACATCTAACAATTTATAGGTCTCCTGGTGTCACATTCCATCCCCGGGAGAGGAGTCTGCATCCCCAGTCCGATTTACAAAAAAACCTAGTATTTCAAAGACTTTTTTGTTTGTTTGTCCCTGCATACTTCCTTATCAACAGAACTGTTATACCCATGTGTCAAAGTTTATATCAGTAGATTGCCCTATCCAAAGTAAAGAAGCTTGTTTTCTGTAGAACTTGGCTGCTACACCTGATGAAGGGCTCTGTATAGCCTAAAAGCTTGTGTTTTGTAAATTTCTTTTTGGCATAATAAAAGGTATCAGATCACCCACTTTGTCTTTTTGTACATGACCAATATGGCTGCAAACAGTTCTATACGGGTTGATTTCAATAATTTATTGGGGGGGGGGGGGTATATCTTGGCTTTCCTAGGTAGTAGGTTTGGAGCATGGCTGCAGGTTTTTTCTTTTTTTTTTTTTTTTATGTATGATTTATTAATTTTGTATCATTTTTCTTTTTTCTGATTATATTTGATTTTTCTTTTAATAAAATTCTCCTACTCTTTTTTAAGAAGTGCCATCTGAACAACCACCAAAAGAGGCAGACAGGACCTTGACATAACATCTCATCCAAAGGACAGTACAGCATCCCCTTAGTACTGCACTGTGGTGCCAGTGTTTATGGTATAAACCCAGTCTCAGTGTGGACTAGAACCCACAACCTTCTGGCCCAGAAGCAGATGTGTTACCAACTGACACCAAAGATAATGTGGCACTTAGGCATTGCCAGCTATGTTCTATACTCCCCAATCAGATTAATCCCCATTAGAACCGGCAACTCAGATTAAGCAGTGCAGTAAATTTTGAACAGGCACCAAAACTTCCTCTACAAGCACTGAGTGAAAATCAGTTTATAACCACCTAACTAGGAGGTAGCATAAACAGTAATATAAAACCTGCATTACTAGTCAGAAAGGAAACAGTTTTATGAGTCCTATAGTTCGGGTAGTAGAAATATAGGTATACAAAATTTGAGTCTCTTCAGGTGTCCTCTGTCTTCTAACACTTGATTCTTCTCCCATTATCTGGCCATTACAGCAGCAAGTGCCTTCTCCACCCAATGACTTACATCAATTACTAACATACTAAAATGTCAGCAGAATAGGCCTAACTGTCTTTCGTGTCTGCTCGTTTGGTCAGCCCCCACCCTGGGTGCTGACCTTGCTGCCCCCCTCGCCTTCTCTGGCTTCTCCCTTCCCAGTTCCAGGTATTCTTGCTGCATTGGATTTTGCTTCCAGAACCCTTCTCCTGTACCTGTCCCACCCCCTCTTGAACCCTCCACTGTCTCTGCCTCCACCAGCCCCTAGGGCAGGCGCATTCCATGGCTCCACCACCCTCTCAGTGAAGTAGCACCTCCTCCTTTCTCCCTGAATCTTCCCCTCAGCTTCCACCCATGCCCTCTGGTGGCCCCTCCTCCTTCCTTGAAGCACCCTGACTGTTTCCTCCCTATTTACCCTCTTCATGTACCTGAAGACCTCTATCATGCCCCCGGTCCCTTCTCTCTTCCAATGTGTACATATTTAGCTCTGAGCCTCTCCTCATAGGTCCTGTCCCCTAAGCCCCAAATCATTTTGGTTGCCCTCCTCTGGACCCTCTCCAGGAGGTTAATGTCCCTCTTTAAGTGTGGCCTCCAAAACTGCATGCAGTACTCAAAGTGCGGCCTCACCAAGCAGTTATACAGAGGGAGTATCACTTCCCTCCTTCTGGAGGTGATCCCCCTAGCGATGCATCCCAGCATCCTGTTGGCCTTGGCTGCTGCCCTCCTACAAGTCTCAGAGTTGTTCATCTTGACATCCTCCACCACTCCCAGGTCCCTCTCAGCCATCGAGACTTGTAGCATTTCCCCCACCAGGGTGTACACTTGGCCCGGGTTTCTGACCCCAGGTGGAGTACCTTGCATTTCCCTGCATTGAACCTCAGCTTCCACTTTCTAGACCATCTTTCCAGAGCCTCCAGGTCCCCCTGTAGGGTCACCCTCCTCCCCATCCACCACCGCCCCCAGTTTTGAGTCATCCGCAAAGAGACTCATCTCACTCCTGATTCCTGTCCTTATGTCAGAGACGTAGGCGTTGAACAGAAGGGGCCCAAGGACTGATCCCTGTGGGACCCCACTAATGACAATTGGATGGGTAAAAACAACTGTCCATTGTGCAATACACAGAGCTTAACTCACTCAGCCCCATAGCACGTATGTGCATCATCAGGAAAATTCCTCTAGTCCCCATAGCACATATGTGCATCAGGTATTCACTTCATCTCATCCCCAGAGCGCATATGTGCTTCCTGCACTTCATATGCACTTTCTGGATCAACCAATCAGGGATAAGGTTATTGGAAAGTGCAGGTTGGTAGGAAATGTTCCTACCTACCAGAATACCGACTTTAAGATAGGGGTCACCATTGAGTTAAATAGAGTAAATGACTTTTTTTTTAGGTTTTAATTTGGGTCAAAAAGTGAAGAAAATGCTATTTTTTCTCCATTACTAGAAATGTGTAATCCCTAATTTGAAAGCTCTTTTCATTGTGAAAAATTAGTATGCTGGTGTCTGTAAGCTAGGAGATGTACTTTTTTGTTTTAGTTTTTTGGGGATAAAAAAAAGTGTAAAAATGTGATTTTCCTCTGTTTCAGGTACTATAAAAAACAAAACAAAAAAACTGTAAATGCTAGAAACGTGTGTGACCCATCATTTGAAAGGTCCCTTTAATGTGGACAATTATCATGCTGGTATCTGGGGTCTAGGAGGTGTACTTTTTATGATGTAGGTTTTTATTTGGGAACAAAATGTAAAAAAATGCTCTTTTTTTATCTTTTCAGGAACTATAAAAAAAATATCTACAAATGCCACTAACATGAGTGACCCATCATTTTAAAGCTCTTGTTACTGTGAACATTTTCTGTGCTGGTGTCTAGGGGCTAGGAGGCATACTTTTTAAGTTATCGTGGTTTGTGCGTCGTGTGGGCAGTTGTGCAGAGCATTTTTCCAAATTCAGTCAGTTTACTGGCGTTGTGTGTTGGCACATGCCTTAGTTTATGGTCTGTCATTATGTAAAACAGCTCAGAAATACTCTAAAATGTGGCAGTGTAATGCACAGATGTTGGTGTGATGGAAAACCATCATACAACAGACATTTGCTACTTCTAAGGTGTTTTTTGAGTTAAAAAAGTACATTTTCGTTACATGCTCTGTAAAAAAAAAAAAAAATGCACGCTATTGCTACTAACGTGTTACCCCTCATTTTACAGATTTTTTATTGTGAGCAAACTTCATGCTGTAAAACAACTGTCCATTGTGCAATACACAGAGCTTAACAGGAAAAAACATCCCATGGGGGATCAAGGCCTCCCTTAGCTGCTTTTGAACTCTGTGAAATGTTTTCTTTCTTTAGCAAGTTTTGTATATCACATGGGGGGAGTAAATGTACTGCCCTTCAAACAATAAAGGGCATTTGCTGGGCCAAAGTTAAGAGTTTGTTGCCACTGCCCACCCTATCCAACACAACCAGCACTATGCAGGGGACATTCCCAGAAGAAGACCTAGGTGTGGCATAACTATACACCTTCTGCACCATCAGCACAGCCCTTTCATTCTCCTCAAGTAATGTCTTCACCAGCCAGTCTGATATGAACATCTTTAGGTGATTTCTCCTCTGCTTCCTCCAGGAGATCTAAAGCTGTGTTTACACGACAGTAGCGCGGGAAATACAAACCACAGCAGCACGGTCCAGACCACTTGCCACCCATGGTTTGAGTATCTACACGACTCTTCTCTTCACTGCTGCAGTCTGTGCTGGTGAGGGGTCATGCATTGCGGGAGAGCCGGACATCTGCTGGATTGCTGTGGCGCAGGCAGTCCACACTGCTGTAAACTGCTTGCTGCTCTTGGTGTCCTCAGCTTACCAGAGAATCTGGGAGCATCTTAGCGAGCGGCTTACTCTGATCGAGTACCTGAGCGCATGGGTTACTCCAGTGCAAATGTGACTGTGTAAACACGGCTTAGCATTCATACATTGGCTTCCTCAGCTGTTTTTTTTATTGTTTTGTGATGAGACCGCTGATGGTGATTTTCCCTAACCACCATAGTGGTTGCATTTGTGGTCAGCCTGCCTTTGGACCACTTGCATCTCTGTTTTAACCACATTCATGGTAGTCTCTACGGTGCTCAGCCTGGAGGACAGCTCATTCAATTTCTGGTTGTATCTGCCACTGAGTAAAACAAGAGCTGCATTTTGGAACAAAAGGATTGCAGACATTTCCCCCATGCCGGCTCACCAGCAGTCTGTGACACCAATATAGACCTTGTGACAGCAGCTCCAGTAGCATTCTTCCTCTTTGTGCCATCCCCCATCCACCAGTACCCAGTCACACTGAGATTTCACCATTGTGATCTACCACTGTTAACAAACAAACTGTACTGCCTAAAAGAAAAGTTTGTAATGCTTTATCACAGTTTTTAGCTGCAGTCCCCTCAGTGCCGAATCTGTCCTGTTAGTAAACAGTCTCCCCCCTCCCTGTCCTGCCAACACGGCAGTATTCTTCTGTACACCAATGATTTGATTACCATAGTGCTAATGTCCATGACCAACCTCTCAAACTCTGGGCGAATATTTTTCCTATATCCAAAATTAGTTGCTGAACAACTTACCTTCTCTGATCACATCCCTACTCTGAGCAAAAATATACAAACTAGGTATAGCTCACAGATTAAAGCACTCCACAACTCCTGGCCTGTTTTAGAGCCCACCACTGTGACTTACACCTGAATCTTTGGTGGCTCCCTCCCCCCCAGGTGCTCAGAGACTCAACCCTCTGCTGTGTGATGGACAAATTGCTACATACCCCTAACCTCTCTCCCTTATCGAGGTTATTAGATCCAAAGCTAGTGCATATGACCAACACATCTCTGACCTCTGCTCGAAGTGCCACATGTCACATGCCATGGGGTGCACACAGAGGGGAGACATGTAAAGAGAAGAATAGAGGGAAGGGAAGGAAGGTCAGATTCTAGGTGGAGGGTAGTGTCTCTGAATGCGCAGAATCTTGGAAACAAGATGGACGACCTGTAGGCACTATTAGCAGAGAGGAGGGTGGACATAGCGGGAGTAATCGAGACTTGGGCAACACCACACCATGACTGGGACCTTGCGATCCCTGGTTATAAACTATACAGGAGGGACAGGGTGTTCAGGAAGGGGGGAGGGGTGGCAGTTTACATCAGGGAGGGAATAACCTGCATGAGGGAGGAGTTGGAGGAAGGGAAGTTGGAGGCATTGTGGGTTCAGTTACAGCCCAATAGAGGGAGAAAGGTGGGGTTGGGGTGGTTTACAGACCATCCAACCAGGATGAGGAGAGGGACAGGGAACTGAGCTTGCAGATATTGAAAGCTGTGAGGAACGGAGAGATGGTAATTGTGGGGGACTTCAGCCTGCCCAAGGTGGACTGGAGCGTACAATCAACAACATGTACTAGAAGTCAGGTGGTCCTGGAAGGACTGCATAGTGGGTTCCTGAATCAGGGCATCAAAAGAGCAGAGGTAGTTCTTGATCTGGTACTCACAAATGGGGGGCATATACAGGAAATAATGGTCAGGGAGCCCCTGAGTGGGAGTGACCATTGCACAGTGTAGTTCCGGTTGGATATGGGCAAGGAAAGTATCCCGACTAAGACCAGAATCTTGGATTTTAGGAGGGCAGACTTCAGCAAAATGGGCAAAGTGCTAAGGAGCCATCTGGCAGGCATCCGAGCAGATATGGGGGTGGACCGAAGGTGGATCATCATTAAGGAAGGAAGTGCGTTAGGCTCAGGGGGAAGAACACAAAGGCCATAGCACCCAACTGGTTCAATTCTGGGGTTGCCTCGGCAGTAAGGGAAAACAGGTTAGCTTATAGAAAATTCAGGAAGACCAAGAGAGAGGTGAATAGGGAAGATTATCTAGGGTTGGCTAGAGAGGCAAGTCATGAAGTCCAGTGAGCTAAGGCGCAGAAGGAACTAGGTAACTGAAGGAATTAAGAAGGGGGAGAAGGCCTTTTTTCGCTATATAAGTGAGAAAAGGGACAAGAAGGACGGAATTGTTAGGCTTAAGAAAGGGGAAGAGTGGGTGGAGGATAACGTGGGAAAAGCAGAGATACTAAATGAATATTTTTGTTCCATCTTCACCTGGGAGAAGGATGGACCAGTGCCTTCAGGAGGGAGAAGAGGAGCGAGGGAAGGGGAGGGGAACTCAGATGTAGTGATAGATGAGGAGAGAGTGAGCGAAGGGCTGCTAGCATTGAAGGTGGACAAATCAACAGGCGCAGAAAGAGTACATGCAAGGGTACAAAGGGAACTGGCTGAGGAGCTGGCAGGGCTGTTTGATAGTTCACTGGAGTCGGGCGTGGTGCCACAGGACTGGAGAACAGCACATGTGGTGCCCCTTCACAAAAATGGTCTGAAGGATGACCCAGGGAATTACAGACCAGTCAGTCTGACCTCAAATCATGTGCGAGCTCATGGGGATCAAAATTGAGGAAAGGTTGGTAAGAATATCTAGAGGAGCATGGTCACCAGGATGCATGGGTTCATGGGTGGGAAATTGTGTCAAATGAATCTGATTGACTTCTTTGACTGGGTCACTAAGGCAGTAGACAAGGGCCAACTGGTAGACATCCTCTATCTGGATTTCAGCAAGGCGAAAGGTTGATCAAGAAGTTGGTGGATCTCAGGGTTGGGGATAAGATGGCCAGATGGGTGGAAAACTTGCTGAGGGACAGAACCCAGAGGGTGGTTGTGAGGGGAAGAGTTACCTGGCATCAGAGGTGTCACTAGTGGGGGCCCACAGAGCTTGATGCTGGGGCCGGTGTTGTTCGGGGTCTTCATAAGTGACATTGGGGATGACATTAAGGGCAAAATGTGCCTATTCGCAGATGACCCCAAGCTCTGTGGGAGAGTGAACACAGCTAAAAGGGATGCAACACCTACAGGGTGATCTGGAAAAATTGGGGAGGTGGTCTGGGATCTGGCAGCTTAGCTTCAATGCCAAGAAATGCAAAGTTATGCACACTGGAGCCAAGAATTCCAGGACAGAGTACTAACTGGGTGGAGTCCAGATATCTGCATTAGAGGAAGAGAAGGACCCAGGAGTGATGATCCCTAGTGACCTTAAGCACTCCACGCAGTGCAAGAAAGCTGCAGCATGGGCAAACAACAAGATGCTGGAATGCATAGCTGTGGGGATCAATAATAGGAGAGAGGAGGTTATACTACCCTTGTACAAGTCACTGGTGAGGCCATATCTAGAGTATGAGAAAGAACATTAACCTGCTGGAGAAGGTCCAGAGGAGGGCTACAAAGATGATAATGGGTCAGCAGGGTAAGGCATATGAGGAGAGGTTGAGGGCACTGAACATGTGCTCCCTGGAGGACAGGAGAAAGAGGGGACATGACTGTACATCAAGTACTTGAAAAGGATAAATAAGGTGGATAAGGAGGGTCTTATTATGCTGAATAGCAACAGTAACCAGGGGCACAGTCTTAAGCTGGGGGGGGGGTTAGGAGGGAGGTCCTGAAGCACTTCTTCACAGAGAGGATGGAGGACACTTGGAATGCACTGCTGGAAGAGGTGGTCTCATTGAAGACAGTTGGCAACTTTAAGAGAGGCTGGGATAGGCACAGGGGGAAGGTAAAGATCATCGATAGGGAGGATGGAAGGAGTGGGGAAGGAGGCAGGGACAGTAGCTCAAGCTGTGGACCCTGCAGTACGAGCAGACTAGATAGACCAATTGACATTTTTCTGCTGGCTTCTTCGTATGTGTCAATTCAGACATGAGAAAAATTGCCTTTTCCATAGTTGCACCTTCCTTCTGGAACTCTCTTCACTTGGGCCTCTGAACTGGCCCTTTCCTTTCCCTCCCTTTCAGGCACAACTCCTGGGTCATCTGTTGACTACATCTGTCTGCAGTTGTACTACTTATAAAATGGGTAGAGAAAGTCCTGCATTTTGAATGGTGAATACCCGTGAATTAGATTTGCCTAATGCACAGGTAATAACAAATTCTGCCTACTGGGATGCTAGACAGCTGTGAAATCCTTGAGGCAATTTTTAGAATGCCAAAAAACTCCTGCTACCTTTTTTTTTTTTGTCCTCACTGAGTCTTTCCCACCTGCTAGGTCCCGAACACTGAGTAGCGTATACTAAACTGAATGAAAAGGAACAAAATTCCTCTTAATACATATCTTTAATTCTGTACTTGTGGGTTAGTCGTCATCGTCCCCCCCATAAACAAACACGCATTCACACACTGACCCACTTTGGATTAGCCCACTACTATGCACACACAGGCTGTACCAGTGTGCATGGCACCCTGTCCCACTGTACCATTGTATGTTGTTACGTACTTGTACGCTCAGTAAAAACGTAAATGAGCTCCATGATATGTTGTAGGTGCAGTACTCAAAGCCAGCGGTAGTGCCAGTCTGGCATTGCTGAGGAGTGGTGTCAAAATATGTTTACGGTGTGAGTCTATTTTGGTTATTGAAAACTGCTTGCACCAGCTTGTGGGACAGTAGTTCGATTGAGCTGTTTTCTTTTTGAGTTAAAAAAACAAACATCTATGGCATATTTGCTCCTGTTTCTGGGAGAAGTGGGGCTCAATGTGAGCGGCACATGTTGGCGCTATTTACAGCACTTTTGTGGATTGGGGAGTGAGCAGATATAGAGCGAGCAGTGACGTGGGTCTGTTGTTGCTATTGAAACCCCCTGCCAGCAGCATGTGGGGAAGTAGCTCAGTTGAAATGTTTTTGGGGGAGAAAAAAAAATGCTTTGTGGCATATTTTTTTGGGCGTTTGCTGTCAGGTACTTGCATTTTGCTGCGTGGGTTTCTTCATAACTGTTAACTTGCCATTATCAGAATGCTTGGCTTGATCAAGCTGTTAAGTTTTAACAACAACAAAAAACAAGCATTTGTCAATGTCGAATGTTTGCTTATTGGCATTGGTAGTGCAGGAGTTGGAGAGATGCATAATAAAATTGGCAGTGAAGTATTGAACTAATGCCAACTGCCACCCCTACCCTGCAGAGACTGAAAGGCATTGATGGTGCGCCTCTGGGTCATCAGCCATAATGCTTGTGCCATTCCACCTCACCCCACCCTGCAGACACCGACAGGTGTCGCAGTGTGCTTTGGGGTCTTTGGCCCTTATGCTCAACCCATTTCATAAGGAAATAAGCTGAGATGGTTGCAGTATAGGAAAATGGGGTGAACTTTAGGGCCGAAGACCCCAAGCCACACCTTGATGCCTGTCGGGCAGCATGTTGTTGAAAATCTGGAGTGAAAATATTAAAAACTGGTGAAGTTACAAACGTGTGTAGAAAATGTGCAATGCACGCCCGTAACATTGTCATTTTTTGGAATTTTTTCACCACATTTTCAACATGGGCTTTTTGGGACCCCACCCCATGAACAGTGGTACTGTCATTTTGTCAATCGGTCTCGAAAGGTAATTCCGTGCAGTGACCACAAAATCTCCTTTTGGGACTGAGAAACAAAATGACAGTGACATGTTCACGAGGTGGGGTCGCAAGAACCTCCTGTTGAAAATTTGCGATGAAAATTTCTAAAAGTGGCTGAGATATAAACCTAAGTTGAAACCCCTCATTGAGTCCCATTATGCAGCGTTTACCCGATTCCTCAGTTCAGCTGTGAAGAATGCAGACACGTCCTGGTCCACAGAAGATCGCTGCTCCCGACCTGCAGAGGGTAAGTATGGGTGAGGGGGTGCGGGAGGTGGTGGCAGAGGGAGGGTGGGGAGGGGAACTTGGGAGACCATGCTGGACGGTTTTCTTTATAGTTTAACAAACAAAAGACTCCAGGGAACCGCTTTTCTTTATTTATAGGTTTAAAAAAAAACTTTGGGGCACACTGAGGTGGGCTCCCAGTGTGCCACATGAGTTTGGTGGGGAGTGGGGAACATGATGCTGACGGGATTGGGCACCCCCATTGGCAAGCTTGGTGGGAGGGAGGGAATTATGATGGGGATTTGGCACCCCTTGGCAAAGAAATTGAGCTTGGAGGGTGGGGCATCCGACATCAGGGGTGGGCATTCTGGTGGGGAGGAATAAAAGAATGCCTTGGCACACTGGGGTGGGCTCCCAGTATGCCACAGTGTGGCTGTTGGGGGGATACATGCTGACACGGGTATTGGGCACCCCCAATGTCCACTTTGCTGGGAGTGTGTGGCCGGTGGCAGGAGCCGCCATTGTGGAAAGGCATGCCGTGGCTGTTTTATTTATTGAAATGTTTCACCAGGAACAGCACACAGAACAACTGCTCGTAACTCCGGCCATGCGCATTACTGTGCACCGTAATGTGCATGGCCGGAGTCTTCTCATCTGCTCTGCAGTGATGAAACTGCACCGGATTGCAGCAGCAGATTTGTTTCAACTCTTTGGCTCTCTTTGAAGATTGCTGTCATCGCCAACATGCTCACTGATTGGTGGCTGAGGGATGCACCCACTAAATCGTCCCCTGCATTGGCCACAACGCTGACACACCTCTGAAATGTGCTGCTGCCACAAGATGTTTCTTGCACATGTGTGCAAGCAAACATAAAAAGTGGATGTTGCCACTGTGAATAGCACTAGTCAGTGTGAGGGGGGAGGGGCTCTGAACTGTCATGAGTTAGCAGCTATGCCTACAGGTGGGAGGGAGTATGTCACAGTGTTGGAGTTTGCGTCCATTGGTGTGGCTGCAGTTGTAATTAAAACCTGTGGATTGGAGGCCTGCAACATACTAAAATGAAAAGAAAGATGGCAAAAGGTTAGATTATGTATTTAACAGTGTGTCCAGTTTGTTAGTTGTGGTATGGTTATGGGGAGTGCTTGTGAAGTGTGGTAAATGTTTTTTTATATGTTAGTGCTGGGTATATACTGTACTAGCATGGCTGCCAGAATCGTTTTTCAAAAGCTTTTGGCAGTCATGGATGTTTGGAATGTGCTGTGTCCCGGTTGCCAGAAAAGTGCCAGCCGCAGGGTTGTTGCTTAGTAAACGCACGGCTGGGAGTGGCTCTGGACCAGTCAAGATGCAGCATTTTTCCAACCCATGGTATAATTAGCATTTATTAATGGCTATATTTGTCTGACTACAGTCAGTGCACTGCCAGTATCTAATCACTTTGAGATACTGTACTTCATGTATGAAAGGTGTTATACAAAAACATATACCACTCGTTCCCAGAACCCTTGAGACTTCTTGATTTCCACAACTTTATATGGTATAATAACATTTTAGTATGTTTTAATAAAAGATCTTCAAATCAATATGAAACATAAAAAAATGCACATTGTTCTCTACAGTGGCACTGTATAGGTTTACCTTCCTAAATATGTGTCTGATCTCTAAATGTGTCCTATTTTTGTACTGCTCTGTACTGTTCTCTTCATGTTTTTACCTGTAGTGACGTGGAACCTTTCAAAAGGAGTCTTTGACTCAAAGGTACTTTCCGAATCCTCAATAAAAAAAATAAAAATAAAATAAATACTGGCTGATTACAGGGAAACAATGTAATTAGATCATCAGTAGCACCAAATTATTTTTACTTTGTGAAAATAGTGCAAAAGGAAGAGAGAGTGATACCAACAAAATAAATTCTTCATTTTTTTTTAAATGTTATTTAAACATCTGGTAGGTCTATGAGGCAAGGCTCGTTTTCATGGTCGGCCATAATATAATAACATATAAAACATACAGGTAGATACAACAATAACATACTAAATAAACATAGCACAATGCATATTAATGAAACTGTTTTGCATCTTAACTTTATAAGCAGCTATGCATTACAGGAGGTAAATCCCAATGAACAAACCTTTTAGTTAACAGGATATTTCTGAGACACTCTATTATTGGCAGCCTGACCTATAATAGAGAATCTCATCTGGTTTGAGTCTGGTTTGAGCTTTGCATTACTTGGCAGCGGTTTCTTTTGTACGTGGTAACTCTGAGCTTATTGAAGCTCAAACGGTACAGGAAATGCAAATCATCCTCACACTGGAGATGTACAGTGGCGTGATTGTGTGGCAATACGTATGGCTCGTGGGGTGACCACATGAAAGAAGCCATTTAGGGACCAGATGAGCCAAAGCTGGGTTAAGTTAAGGAGTACATGTGAGCTTCAAAGTTGCTAGGTTAGCATCCTTATTTAGACTAGGAAGATCTTCTTTCACAATAATAGTTGCAGCCTTGTACAGTTTCGAAATTACAGAGCCCTACCTGCCCTGAATTCGTTGAACAGTGTATAATTGTCTTTTAAGAAAGAAGGCATTGAGTTTAGGTTTTTAGATTTAAATGCTGTCCACATAATTGTAGTATTGTTCTTCATCATGTAACAATGGAGTTACAGATGTGCCAATGCAGATCCTGTTTGTTGTAACTATCGATTACAACTACTACAGTCAGTCAAACATTACTTCTTTATTGAAATTGTTTCACCAGGTAAACATACAGAGAGACAGTAAGAATCTTGTTTACAGATGGGTCCTGAGGTCGTACACCATTTATTTTTTCTAATAATTTGCATATTTTATTAACTTCATCGAGTTGAAAGAACTACTTTGAAACAGGTGAAACATTTTCAGATTTATAAAGTAAAGACTGAATACTGTATTTCGTGGTTTTTTTTTTTTTTGGTTTTTTTTTTTAATGCTGTATTCTAGGGTGGGTGGTAAATGCATTTTCTCCATTAAATCTGAGCGAAATAAAGACGTGCAACAACGTTAGTTTTCCATTCTTAAAAGCAGTGGGCAAATGGGTGGAAAATATACGTGTATGTGTATATATATGTAAACACATGATGCGTAATCCATAAAGTAGGGTAGGCTGTGTGGGTGTTGCTATGCTAGACACAAAACGTGAAATGACACAAGGGGACCCCAAGGTTGAATTATAGGGAGACTGCCATACAATAGAAAGAAGATGACTGACAGGGCAAGACGCGTCATCATCAGAAAGCACTTGTGTTGTGTGCTGCAACAAAATGGAGAGATTTGCACTGATAGTTGAGGCCTGCTTATGCTGCATCAGAATATAGGTGCTGCACCCTGGTTAAATAACTCTGTCAGGCTGTGCTAAATAATGTGAAATTCATGAGTTTACGACATTGCCCGTGTGTGTGTCCGTCCTAGAATGCCCCCTTAATTGGCTGAACTCTCATAGCTCAGTTGGTTAAGAGGTAAAGCACGGATTGCTGAGGTCCTGGGTTAAAATTCCAGTGAGAGTCACACTTTTCCTTTCATTTCTGCACTTGGATTTCTGATTTAAGTAAGCAATTTGTATTTATTTGCTTTTGATAACCAGATAAGTGCACTAGACAAAGACCTGCCTATTTTCGGGTACGACCCAGGAAACACACGGCAGGGTGTGCATGAGTATAGCAGAGAGAAAAAGGTGATAACAGTGTATCTTTTTTGTGGATATCTCTAGACAGTCATCTTAATTGGACTGTAAGCTGTTGGCATCAGAATCTCGCAGGAAGCTTTTTGCAAGAGGGGGCTGTCCACATCGATGTGCTTACATGTATGTTGTTGCCTATATAATGTGGCAGTCCCCAGCTACTTAAGTTCTATTTCTCCCACCGTCAAGGGAGTGAATAATGAACCAGTGCAAGCTTTTTCGTCACTGTTGCTTTTTGCCAATGGAATGTTTTTTTGTTTTTTTTTATGTAATACCATCCTTTGGGAACTTTTCATTCCACCAGTGTTGATCATCACAGAGTACAGCATTTTGCTGAACTTCTAACATGTTTGTTCAGCTGGTCATTGAAATCAGGTTATCTTCCAGAGGGCTGAAAACTGGCAAAAGTGGTGCCTGGTCTTTAAGGGAGGCAGTCATGATCACACACCTAACTATCATTCAGGTTCCCTATTGCCAGTAATAGCAAAATTGCTAGAGAGACTAGTAGCTAAACAGTCAGAGGACCACATTGAGAAATTCGGCCTTCAAGATCATGCCAGTCAGCTTTCGAAAAAAATTATATCACCCTCTTCTCAGTGTCAAAAGTCTTAGATTATGTCAACAAAGCTGTGGACTCCGGACATTATACTGGGGCCATCTTTGTTGACCTTTCCAAGGCCTTCATGATGGACCATGGAATAGTAATAAACACATTGGAAGATATTGGATTGGGATGTGGTGCTGCTGGTTTACCTCATATTTTTATAAACTAAAACAGTGTACAGTTGTTGATTTCCTTTTCTCGCTAAATCTGGACATTCTGAGAGGGGTTCCCCAAGCTTGGAATTGGGTCCCCTCCTAGTTATCATATATTTGCAGGGACTGGGAGAAAGTATTGGTAGTCAGAATTACAACCTTTGTGCAGATGGCGGTCATCTATGCTTCTGAGGAGTTCCTCTCAGATGGGCCAGATGGATCTTCAAAATGGATTAACCTCACTTGACGTTTTTTTCAGAGTCTGAACTAAAGCTTAATTCAGAAAATACAAAACTAATGTTGTTTGGAACAGCAGCAAAGTTGAGAAATGCCCTACACATTCCATTTAATATTTGTACATTAGATGGTCAGTGTCTTGCATTAGTGAGTAAATATAAATATTTAGGTTTCTGAATAGCGCCAAGTGGCTCTGGGAACATATACGTTGATGGTCTGATTAAAAAAAAAATAGGGACCAGAATCATTGCTCCATCGATATATGAATTGTCTATACGGATCTGAGACAAAACAATTGTGCAAACACAATTTGTGCCTTTATTCGATTTTTCTGGTGTAATCTGTGACCATTCTTTCCTTGAAAGACTACGTAGACTGAATGTGCTGTACAGTTGCTTAGCAAGGTTTATTTTAGAATGTCCTAAAACAATTCACTATTGTGAACTTTACAAAATGTTGGGGTAGGCCTCCCTCCAAAATTGCAGGAAACTACATAAAATCATATTTGCACCCAAAAGTGTCCAAGGGTTAGGTACTAGAGAATCTGAAAGAATGCTTATTTGTTAGACCCCAAAAAAGTAATTCTGAAAAATGCAGGATTACTTGAGATGGAGGTCCTAAGACTCAAAGATCTACTTTTTCATATAGCTACTTTATCCCTCACTTATGGAATGCCTTGCCAATTGAGTTCTGTATAATTTGGGTAAGAGTCTCAAACTGGGGCGCTGAAAACATGGTTTGAGGAATTGATTTTTAAAAAATGGTGCCTGTTCGGGATCTAGAAGGATTACATAATTATTTATCTGAGAAGTGACATAGGCTGTTACATTGAAGAGGTGAAAAGGTTGAGGATGAAAAGGTTAAGGAAAAGAGGGCAGCCTTCCTGAAGTGCAAGCATTCCTTGAGGGAATAAGACAGAGTGGTATACACTGTGAAATCTAGAAAGGCAGGGAGAGTGGTCTGGGCAGCCAAGACTGAAAAAGAACTAAAACTTGCACAGGGGATTAAGGAAGGGAGAAGTACTTTTTCAGTACATTGGGCAGAGAAGAAGGAAAACGATGGGATACTTGGGATAAAGAGGGAGGGAGGGTGGGTAGAAAGAGGCGAGGAGCAAGCAGAGGCACTTAATGAGTAGTTTTGCTTTGTCTTCACCAGGAAAGCTACCGGGTTAATGCCACAGGGGACGATCGGAGTGACCCCTAAGGGAGTGAAGGAGTACAAAGGGGTGATTGAGATAGATAGGGTCTTAAGAGGACTAAGGGAACCGCGGGTAGACAAGGCACCTGGCCCAGATGGGGTACACCCAAGGGTCCTGAGGGAACTTGCAGTGGTATTATCAGCACCGCTGACAGATCTGTTTAACACCTCACTGGAGAAGGGGTGTGTATCACAGGACTGGAGGACAGTGCATGTGTTGCCTCTCCACAAGAGTGAACCCAGGGATGAGCCAGGTAATTACAGGCTGGTTAGCTTAACCTCCATAGTGGGCAAGTTAATGGAGGCCATTCTAAAGGAAAAGCTGTTTTCCTTCCTTGAGGACAACAAACAACATGGCTTTGTCAGGGGGAGGTCCTGTCAAATCAACATGGTAGACTTCTTCGACTGGGTTACAAGGACCTTGTACAGAGGGCAGGCGATAGACTTACTATACCTGGTCTTTAGCTAGGCGTTTGATTTAGTGCGGCATGGCAGGTTGATCAGCAGGCTGGGGGACCTGGGAGTAGGGAGAAATTACAGGGGTGGGTCAGGAGCTGGCTAAGGGACAGGAACCAAAAAGTGGTGGTGGGGGGGGACTGTCCAAACCTAGGCCAGTAACTAGTGGTGTCCCACAGGGCTCAGTACTGGGACCTGTGCTGTTCAACATATTTATTGGTAATATGGTGGAGGGGGGTCCAGAGTAAAATCTACCTTTTCGCAGATTATGCTAAGCTCTGTAGGAGGGCGGACACGGGGAAGGGGAGACAGGATTTAAGGGAGGACCTGGCTAGGCTGGAAAAATGGTCGGGCATCTGGCAGTTGGGTTTCAATGCTGAGAAATGTAAGGTGATGTACATGGTAGCCAGAAACCCAAAGGCCAGTTACTGGCTGTGGGGAATACAGGTGACAGAATCACTGGAGGAAAAGGACCTGGGGTAGTGGTGGTCAGGTGAAACATGAAACACACAGCACAGTGCAGAAAGGCAGCAGCCAAAGCAAATAAAATGCTAGGCTGCATCGCCAGGGGAATCACCTCTAGGAGGGAGGAAGTTATTCTGCCACTGTACAGGTCACTGGTAAGACTACACCTGGAATACTGTGTTCAGTTTTGGTGCCCCTACCTGAAGAAAGATATCAAACTACTGGAGAGGGTCCAGCAGAGGGCAACAAAATGATTCAGGGATGGGGGACAGAATATATGAGGAGATGACATGTACTCCCTGGAGGACACGAGGGAGAGTGGGGATATAATTGAGACCTTCAAGTACCTAAAGAGCATAAACAGGGTTAGTACAGAGGTCATCTTTAACTTAAAAAAGGAGGGTACAACAAGGTGGCATAGCCTGAAATTGGTGGGGAGCAAATTCAGGAAGGAAATGAGGAGGCACTTTTTCACCAAAAGGGTGGAATGAGTTGCCGGAGGAAGTGGCGGCGGCAAGGACAGTATCCAGTTTCAAGAGGCAGTGTAAAAAAATAAGATTAGGACAGAAGGGGGCACTTCGGAGAGGGGCTGGGGATTGAGATAGTGGGGTGTGACATCATGAGGAGTGGGGGGGCAGCTCTATGGTAGTAACTGAACTGCTCACTCAAGCAGACTTGATAGACTATTATGGCCTGTTTCTGCTGGCAATTTTTGTATGTTTGTATGTTCGTACATTGTGTATCTACTTATGCAGTATTTTTTTTTTTTTAATTTAAAAGTTGTGAGTTCTCCGTGGCGCTGAGTGAAGGGGTTCGCTTGGAATGCTGGTGACCCGGGTTCACACCCCGAGCCCGGGTGTCAGGAGTGGAGTCCGTTGGGGGAGAGGATTCACAGGTGTCCATTGGACGCCTCCCTCCTGGAGGGGTGGGTTCAGCCAGGAGACCTGAGGACATATTGGTGAGTGTGCTTGGGAGACATGTGGCCTCAACACGCCCCCCGCACGCTCTCGTCCCAGGACCCTCCGCGCTTCACGCATGGCCGAGAAATGCAGTGAGTGAGGCACCAGAATATGGAAAAATGCCACCCGACCAAGGCCTAGATGACGAGCGCCCGGGGCCCTACCACCCGAAGCCCCGGAGCCAGCCCAAATCCTGCCCCCGTGACACCTGAGAAGCTGAATAGGGGCCGCAAGGCGATTTCCCCCAAGAAGAGAGGGACCCACCTGGTACAGGGATATACCAGGGCCACTCTCAGGTAGGCTGCTATGGGGGAGCTGGTAGAAGGTGGTAGGGTGTCGGAGGGTGGTGGTTGGCACTGGCGCTCCGAAGGAGTGGCAGGTCAGGGGAAGCGCATTAAAAAAAAAAAAAAAAAAAAAGTTGTGAGTTTGCAGGATAAGTTCCATGAGATCAAGTCTCGTTTACGGAACGTCCCAAGTCAGTTAGATACAAACATGACAAAGTTAATAAGCATACATAGTAACACATAAACACTTAAATACTATTTATAACATGGGCAAGGATGTTTGTGTGAGCTGATTGGCAGAGATTAATCTCTATTAATCAGACAGCTCCTGTCTTGTGGCAATAAGTCTTCAGTTAAAAATACAGACACCCTGCCAGATCTTGTTAATAGTGGCTGAGAAATTATCTGAACGTAGCCTATGTTGTTTTTTCTGTGTAGCAGAGTCCATCAGCCTTGATTATTTCCCACCCACCCACCCGTGGACACTGTAGTTTTGGACGATGTGTTTAGGGCTGCAGATAATACTATGTACCTGTTTTATCTGTCAGTGGCTATAAGCAAGTCAGCAGCAAAGGTGCCGTAATGTTTACTCTTCCGGCAGGGAGTCCCGTAGTGGGCCCGCTCTCAGCGACTCGGTCGCCCGCTCATAATTTAGTGTTGCAGCCATACTTGTCACTGTGGATAAGGCACTGCACAGTAAAGTAAGGGCAGCAGATTTGAGTATTTACTCACACACTCATAGAGCTGTTCTTCTTCCTCCTCTCATTTATTATTTGCTTTTGTTAACCAGGTAAGCACACTAGACATCCAAGTGCCTATTTTCAGGTGTGACCTGGGAGGATACAAGGTACATACAAAGCATCAAGCATAGCATGGCCTGTAAGTGTACTGTGCAGCAAAGGAGCAGTCCTGTGCAATCATGTAGCACCAGGACCCCCCCTTCCAGTGGTATGCCAGTCAGTGTGTCAGTTTGCAGCAGCATAATAGGTAGAGTTCCCACCAGGCCGCCCTGTGGAACTGAATGTCACTGAGCTGTATTAATGGAGGATACTCGGGAGAATTCACCCCCACCCAACCAGCAGTACTGTGTGGTCTTCGGTGAACTCTGTGCTGATAGCAGCAGTGAGGGTACCTGGTACATTCACAAGCCATAGTGGGAGAGTGCGTTTCTTGCTCTGTGCCCGATAGTACTGTGGAGACACAGAACCTTACATTAATTGTTTGCCGTAGAGATGGTGTGAGAGAGAGAGATCAGTAAGTAGACAGTCACCGAGGGGACAGAAGTAGTATTGATGAACTGAGGAGGAACAGAGAATCAGCAGTGAAAGTTTGCCAGGTGCTTGATTAATTTTGGACTATGTATGCATACTAAAAGTCTGCAGGTTCAGCAGACAGAGCAGCACTGTACCCTGTTATCATCAGAAGAAAAAGTTCCATTTGCTCCTTTATTCAGACCGAGAAACAACCAGTATAGCATCATGGAAAACCAAAGGACACAGCAACAGCAACAAAAAGAAAGACATAAACAAGAATGCAAATGTCAAAAGTAATGACCAACAAGCATAATCAGGAAAACCTGTAAAAAAAAAAAAAAAAAAAAAAAAGAAAAATAGCAGTTAATGCAGAACAGAACTATCAAGTGGGACAGGAATGGAAAGAAAACCAAAAAACAAACCAGTCCCAAGCAAAAGAAAAGGAAAAATTAAACAGTGTACTATATCACACAGGAACAGTTAGGGGGATAAATCGTTGCCAAGACCCAAGGGGACAGCTTCCTGTAGTCACCCCAGCACATGCCAGTGAGTTCTGCAGTGATAAGATGGAGGAGAATCTCCGGGGGAATAGCTTTCTGCTGAAACAGAAAGACACAACGAGAGTGCCACAAAGATTATTTAATCGTAGTAAAAACCAGGTGCAGGGCAGGGACAGAATAAGTACAACGGGAAGGGAGGTTACCCAAGATAATATTACTATAGCAAAGGGCAGACCAGCAGTGGTCTCTCCACTGGAGCGCCAAAGCATCCCAAAATGCATGTGCATAGGGGCAAGCCAGTAGGAAATGAGCAATAGTTTCCAAGTGGAGGGCACAACCAACCCTGGGACAAAAACGTTCCTTAGCCTTCTTATGTTTGGCGTTGGCCTCAACACTAAGGCTTCCATGGCAACTCAGCCAAAGGATGTCCCATATCTTAGCAGGAGTAGAGGCATTCTTCAGAGAAGAATGGATAACAGCATAAGCCGAAGGAGGGATGTCAAGGTACTGGAGCACCTCAGCAAAATGGATTGCTATAAGGATAGCATAAAGACCCCTGGGGACAAAATGTACCACAGAGGCCCTGTTGATCATCCAGTGCCTAATCTTAACCAGAGTACAATCATTAGAGGGGGCCTAGTGAGCCATGTAAAGGGGACAGGGTCCCTGCCTTCCAAGCTGTCAGGACTATGTCCATCCAAGGAGCAACCAAATCCAGGAGGTTCCCAAAAGGTAGGGCTTCACCGACCAGTTAAGAAAATGACAAAACGTAGAAACCAATGTGCTGATAATATTCAATCCACCTTGAGCAATAGGGAGATAAACCACCACCCTCTGAAAGGGGTTCAACTGACTCTCCCAAATAACTTGGAAAAACAAACTGAGGAAACAAACCTCTAAGGACTTGGGGAGAGGGTACACCTTACTTAAGTAAGTAAAGGGAGAAAGAACGTTTTCAGAACAGTTACCTTTTTCTTTTTAGTCTGCTTACAGGACTTATAGACCTGCTCCTGGGGGGCACAAGAAGCAAGCCTGGCTTCCTAATTGAGGAAGGCCATATCTCCAGCCCCGAAGGTGACACTGAATATCCAGAACGATGCTTCTGCCACAGGGGTACCACCAATGTCAGCCACGGGGCTATCTGCCAGTCCTAATTTTAGGCAGTGGCATTTATGGACAGTAAGGCTCGCACCAGAAATAGGGGTAAAAGAATGAAACACATCCACTGCCATACAGCCAGACGGTGGATCACGGACAAAAAGGCTTACATCATCTGCATATGTGGTATTAGTGACAGAGTCTAAACTGTTTGGGGCCTTAATACCATGAATCTGATGAGAGTAGGATAGAATTTTCCTAATGGATCAATACAGTATACATAAAGGAGAGGGCTGAGGGGACAGCCTTGATGGACACCAGTCTTCACTTGGAACGCCTGTCCCAGATGATCATTAATAAACGGGAATCACAGAGGTAGCACCATAAATTTTTTGCAGCTAAGTACAAAAAAATTGGAAGAATACCATAATGCTGAAGGACGTCAAAAAGGTATGGGTGAGACATGCGATCAAACGCCTTCTCCTGATCAAGCATCAGTACATAACTTACGTCCCTGGCCAATATTCCTGAAGCATTCACCTCTTGAAGGACCAGGAGATTGTCAACAGTGTGGCGGCCAGGAACCAAACAGGACTGGGCAGAGGAAATAACATGATGGAAAATGGAAGCCAAACGAACGGTCAGAATCTTCATCAATAACTTCAAGTCAGTATTTAACATATTCAGGGGCCTCAAATTATTTAAATCAGCAGCATCTCAAAAAGCAAAATCTGTATGACTTCTCCAAAAGGGAGAGACACAGTGCCAACAGTCAGGAGCCAGTTAAAGACTTCCATCAGAATATCAGACACTTGGGAACAAAAGTGTTTGTAAAGTGTGGAAGTAAGGCCATCAGGCCCAGGTGCAACAGAGGTACCAAGACTGGAAATTGCCTGGCCATCTTCAGCAGCAGAAATAGGCACAGTCAAACCGGCAAGTTCCTCAGGGGGAATCGAGGGCACAGAGACCACAGTCAAAAATGTGGCTGCTGACCCCAAAGAGGACAGTACGCCAAACAACGAAAATAAATGAGAGTGCACTTGGGACAAAATCTCACATCCATCAGTGACTGGAGAGCCTTGTGGGGTAATTAGCCATGTCAGGTGTCTATGATGCACCCTCTCCTTACAGGCACTAAAAGGGTCACCTAAACCACTAATACCCTGAGTACCAGCCATATACTCCATCAGAAAGGATAGACTCCTGTCATACTGGAGAGAGGACATACGGGCCTTTAGAGAGGCAGTCAAGGGGTCATAGTCCTCTGCACCCAAATGGGACAGGGACAGTGCCTGTGCCAGTTTCAGTCGAAGGGAAAGATATTAAATATAGGCCGTTTTCCACCTGGTGCGAGAAAGAGATCATATCAATTTTACAAGAGCTCGCTTGATATCCAGCCACCAGTCAAGCAGGTTTTCCTCCATTAATGCCAAGAATTGGCCACCTAAAAGAAGGTCTAACACCCCGGCATGTATGTCAAGATTCTCCAACAAAGTATTGTTCGAACACCAATAGTCTCTCCTCGGGGAGAGGGTAGGAGAAACAGAAAAAAGACCACACAGCAAAAGATGGTCTGAGGATTCAATCAGGGTTAAGGATACATGGTAAGTGTGGAGATGTGCTGAGATAAAAAGTCTGTGCGAGTGGCTAAGTGTGAACGAAAGTATGTAAATCCATCAGTTGGGTGTTCAGCTTGATAGGCATCCACTAAATTGGCAGTACAGAAGAGAGTTTGTAAACCAGGGGAGTCAGTAAACATTTTATCAGTTTGGGCACCTCTGTCACAACGATCAAGTTAACAGTTGAAGTCCCCACCAAAAATAACATGATGGGAGGTATGTAAATAAGGCTTGATTGTAGTCAAAAAGTCTACCCCTGCCTTTTTAGTCTGTGGGTCGTATACTGTAATAAAATGATAAGGTGAATCCTGGAAATGGGCATCGCTCATCAGGGCCCTAGCAGGCTCAATGTCAACCAGATGGGCCTGTGAGAGGCTGGGGGACAAGAACAGCATGTCGACCCCATCACATACATCTGAGTCTATGGACCAGAAGGACGGGCCTCAGCACCAGTGATGCTGGGCTTGAGACATGTCACTAGCGGAGGTCAAGCATGTTTCCTGAAGAAGTACCACATCACAGGATAAATCCTTGAGTAAAGTGAAAAGCACAGTACGTCTGGTCACATTCTTAATGCTATTTGCGTTAAGTGTAGCAGGTCGCACGGGAGAAGTCATAGGAAACAAGGGATGTGAACTAACAACCCCTTAAGTGTCACACTCCATCGGCAGTGCCAGAATCTTCTTGGGCACCATTTAAGTTTCTTCAATTTTTTCACTTTGGCCCGAACCTTAGGAGGGTCATCCTCCACATTCAAAGAATTGGGCACAGCAGTGGTGGGGTTGGAAGAAGTCTCTGACTGGGAGCCCAGATCCAAGTCCGAACCATCCTCAGCCAGAACCACAAACTTGTTCTCCAATGGAATAGAAGAAGCAGAAGGAGCATCTTGAAAGGCCAAGAGCCAGCTTTATTGGAATGCAGGGAGCTTTTGGGACACACTGTAATCATATCAGGAGGTGGCATGAGAATAGCATCTTGAGTCTGTGGAGACTAATGGTCCACAGGGGAGGGTTCCAGTATAGCACTGGGACTCAACCCCGAAGAGCAAGAAAGTCCAGAAGAGTTAAAAGCAGGCAGCGGAGGAGGGCCGATGTCTGAGGAAGAGGAGCACCAGCTGGAAATTCGGACAGAGGGGGGTCCTCCTGGTGGGCCAGTGCGGCAGCCGTCTCCTTGTGTTGCTTCTGTTGCCAGGCCAAACGAGCTTTGAGCAGGAGAACCTCCTGGGTATCAGTTTCATCTTTATTATGCTGGGCCCAAAGGCACTTCCTATAGGAATGGCCCGATTCATCACATAGATTACAACAGAGGACGTTAGTACAGTACGCACTAACATGACCCAGAGACAAACAGGGGTTACAACGAATAGAGTCACAGGCATTACTGAGGTGGCTATAAGAGCCACAATGAAAACAAGTCTTAGGGCCCAATGTTTCTATCCTGGGTAGCCTATCTCTGCCCAGGAAGAAGACACTGGGAATGTGTTGCAGTCCATAGTGTGTGTGGCAGAGCTTCAACTTAAAGCGCCAATGGCCTGTCCAGAACAGTTCCGCAAGATAGGTTCAGGAGCACCCAGCACCTCATATCTCTGGGATAACCAATAGCAGATATCCTGAACCTTAACCCCCTCATTTTTCAACATGACAGTGACTGTCCATACCGTGGGTTTAGTAAGTGGTATATCCTTAAAGGGCAACCAAAGAGGGGAGTCTTTCACCTTGTTGTAAGAGATCCAGAACCTGTCCAGATAAACAGGAGTTTGAAAGCTGTTGTCAAAAAACATAGGCCGAAGAATGCAAAATAGCATAGAGTTCATTCAGGGTGACATGTAGGGATTCCTTGAGCAGCAATTTCCCAACATAACCCCTGTCAGAGAGGGGTCAAGACCCCTGGTGTACAGAAGGCGCACCACATTCTATCTCTGCGCCGGGGCTGGAGATTGAGAGAACACCAGTTTCTGTCAAAACTGGAACTAGACCTATGCAGGAGGAGGAGGAGTAGGAGTCCTAGAGGGCAGGGCAGCTGAACCAGGAGTTTGTGAGGAGCCCTCATCGGATTCCATTGTAACAATCACACAGGAGTGCGGTGTGCATATTTTATGGAACAGATACAAACAGAGGTGAGAAAGAATAAGTGTCCCAGCTGAGGCACTTATTCTTTCTCACCTCTGTTTGTATGTGTCTCATTGGATTCCACTTGATCAGCCCAGGAGGGGGGAGAAACCATAGCAGTAGCACCATCAGTGGAAGAGAGTTCTGTAACAGTGGCCAAATCATCTTGGGAATCGGGATCAAGGAACAGGACACAGGAGGGACAGTAGCCAAAGGAAAGGAGTGTCCCCAGGAATCTTCACATCAGGGGGTCCAGCAGCTGAAATGGGGGAAGCAAAATCCCAGCAGCCCTCACCTGCTGATCTTGAGAAGATGAGGCAAGACCCATGGCACCAGTCATGCTCTGAGAAGAAACAGCATCAGGCTGTATAGGCAAGGAACCCTCAGGGAGGGTGGCAGACAACAAATGGTCAGTATAGTAATCACAGTAGTATCCAAAGAAGTAAGTTCTAGCAAACAAGAAGGTTCCACAGGTCCCCATGAAATACTGGAATGCTACTGTCCAGTGGCATCCCGTGGCCAGCCTGCCTCAGCAAGTGCCCGAACTGGTGACCCAATGCCCAGGTGGATAAGGGACTGTGTCCGAACAGGGGGGAGGTGTAGGGGACAAAGGAGAATCAACAACCAAATCTGAATGCTGTGCCTGTAGGAGAGCAGAAGTAACAGGATGGTCCCCGGACCCCGGAACCTCCATATCCTGGTGCTGTGGTCGGGTCGGTGGAGTAATTGGGACTGCTGGAAGCAGCGGAATGTCCAGGGCCGTGGCCCCGAACCGGAGTTTCGGGGCAGCAAGGACCAGAGCGTACGGCGCTGGCAGGGCAGCTAGCTGCAACACCACAGAGGACAGGTCTCCAGACCCCTCTGGTGCCGCACCATTTGTTTCAGGCAGCTGACTAAAAGAGCCTCGGGAAGATCAAAGGAGCTGGGCCCTGAAGAGAAAACAACTGATCTTACTTCGAGAAACAGCTTAGAACTTCCAGATTTTCTATACGACTAATGTCCTCTCCAACTCCTTCTTTTGAGGGTCACCTTTCAAAGAGTGCCTGTGGAAAACAGATCCCTTTCAAGGATCCTCATTCCTCCTGTGTGCGTTGCTTAGGCCCAGACCACGATACTAAAGCCTGCACCTTTTGCCAGGGGTTCAACAGCCGCACCAGGATCCACCATCAGAAGGCACTTCAGGCTTACCTGCTAGAGGATAAACTTAACAGAATGGACAGGGAACCTTCCTCCAGGGGCGATTCTTCCTCCAAGGTCCACAAACACCGGGACAAGCACCGGGAGAAGGCAAGGTCCAGATCCCCGAACCGGGCCTCAGACTCTCGGAGCTCAGGCTCCACCCGATCGGACCGCTCTCCCTCCAGGGCTAGGTCTCAGACCCCTCTGGTCAAAGTCTGGGCCTCCAGCGGCTCTTCGACTCTTCAGCCTATTAAGACCTCCAAGGCCCTCGGCTTCCTCTACTCCCTCTCGGGCCTCTTCAAAGTCCTCGGAATGCCACAAGTCTTCCTCTTCCACCCGATGTCGAGACCCCGACTCCAGGTCGGTCTCCCAGTCCCCTAGGGGCCCGGACTCTCCACCCAGGAAGACAAAGGACCTGACGTCTCTCAAGCGGACGATGGACCTGACATTGGCCAAACACCCGACGTCGGCCAAATACCCGACATCGGCCAAACACCCATCAGCCAAGCACCCGGCGTTGTGCGGGTGTTCTCGGGCCGAGAACATCGGGCCAAGCACCAGACGCTAGGCTGTATGCTCACTGGACCCAGGTCATCCGCCAAGCGACTGACTTCAGCCTCACTGAGCCGAAGACCGCTTCCCAGTCACCACTTGGCACTGGTCACAGGGATTCTATGGAGGAGGACACTGTGTTGCCCGAAGACCAGGTGGGTGACACAGAGGGTGCCGGGCTTCCAAGGGTACCTTCACCCACCCCGGAGACACCCGAGGACCCGACACCTGACCCCGGCGACAGACCACCGGCGCAAGGCCCGTCGTCTGGCATGAACATTCAAGAAGTAAAGGAACTCTTTACTTTCTGGTGGAACACCATCCGTAAGGATGTGGTCCCAGGGAAACCTCCTCCTCCTCCTCCTCCTCCTCCTTCTACTCCTTCTCCTTCACCTCTTATTCCCCCTCCTCCATCATAGGGGCCAGCAGGACGACCACCAACCCCCAAGGAGAAGGCCTCCCTCAAGATCCCCATCAGGGTCTACCAGCCCCAGGCAACCCAGACGTTGGTGGTATACCCTGTCTGGGGAGGACTCCAGATTGGATACCTCGGATTACTCCAGATCTCCTTCTCCTCTCAGCATTTCATCACCTGACCCACATGACTTCCCAGGTCTCCTCCGGATGACCCCTCTTTTTCTGAGATCATGAGGCACATCCAGGACAACATGGGATGGGATGCTGAAGAACTTGACCCTGAAAGACAGCGCCTTGCCCGCTATCTTCGGCAGAAAGATCCAAAGCCTGTGGTAGCACCACCCTTGGTGGACACCTTCGCGGGCGTCACCAAGGCTGCATGGAAACGATCCACCTCCACTTCACTCCTTGCCAGACCCCCCTCTTCTGGTCCCCGACCAAGAGGTGGTGTGTGACAGGGTGGAATAGGAGGACCCTATCCCAGTTGTTATGGAAAGAGTTTAAATGCAAGGATCTGTTCTAGTCTCTCCTTTTCTGTCTCTTGTCTGTCTGGTTGTGCAACCAAATTTTTCTGTGAGACCTAGCATTTGAGCACCCCAACAGTCTCGCAGTTCTTTGCCTCTCACTGTCTTTCAGTCTTCCCTTGCTGTCTGTCTTTTTTCCTCCCTTGCATATCTGCTGATATAAAAATATATGAAGATCATTATGTGGAAATATAACTAATATTGGGATCCCTTTGTTTAGAAAATATATAGAGTTACTGTTGAAATGTTTATACAGTAATTATAGTTTGAGATTATTACAAAAAGCTATTAGAAACTCAAGAGGTTACCTGAGTTCCATTTTTAAGCCTTTTGCAGAAGAGCTGGGGAGATGGGGCGTCGGTTCAGGCACACTGTGTTCCTGCCTTGCACCTGCCTGAAATATGCAAGAACAAGATGCTTGTTAAGAATGGGGATTGGAAGGACTTATAAGAGAGCTGAGCTGCAATTGCTTAAGAGAAAAGGGACACAGAGATTGAAGGAAAACTCTGATGGATCTTTATTTTATTTTGCCTTTGTAAATAGTTATACTGAACAAGTTTATTTTTTTTTATGTCATTGCTAGTATAAATAAATATTTTTGGTGAATTCTGCAATTGCTCCTGGTTTTTCTCTGTTTCCTGACCTGTGCATCGACTACAGATGGTGTCAGCCTAAGTGGGATTTATGCCGTGCATACCTTAAGACAGGAGTTTTGTGCATGGGTACTGGACCTAGTACCAGGGAAGCATAGAGAAAGGTATAGAATTTGTAGCAGCAAGTCCAGGAGTGGTTACCAGGAGAATGGCAGCCAAACTAGCAGAGACAGAAGTCCAATCCGAGATTGTACAGACAGCACAAGTTATGGAAAAAGAACAGGCAGTGACAGAACCTAAAAGCCTGATGGACTTTTTCAAATGGTGGGCTATACAACAAAAAGAGACGGAGAAGCAGAGAGAGAGAAAAAGAGATTCAACGTTTAGAAGCACAGAGGCAAGAAGAGATGCAGCGACAGGAGCAGCAGATGAGAGAAGAGATGCAGCAACAGGAGCAGCGATGGCTGGATGCCTTGCAAAGCTATCAAAGGCAGAGGATCTGGCACAGATCCAGACGAGCAACAAAACACAAGCAACTTAAAAGCCATTAAACTTATAAAGTTGTGTCCCTTGGATGAAATCAAGGCATACCTGACAACTTTTGAAAGAGTTGCCACAGCCTGCCAATGGCCAAAGCAGCAGTGGACAATGAGACTGGTACCTTACCCGACGGGGGGAAAGCCCAACTTGCCTACAGCAATATGGACACTGCACAGTCAGAAAACTATGAGCTGGTGAAAGCGAAATCCTGAAAAGGTATGACATCTCTGGAGAGACCTACAGGCAGAGATTTCGATCTCTGCAGTACAACTCAGTCAACAATCCTTGAGAAGCCTTCACCAGACTCTCAGAACTCCTGAAAAAATGGTTCCAACCAGAGGGCAAAACAGTCCCACAGATCATCGACACATTTGCCATGGAGAAATTCGTCAACATCCCGCCTACAGATGTGCAGCTTTGGGTAAAGGAATTCCAATCAGAGAGTGGGGAGAAGGCTGTTTCTTTGGCTGAGGACTACCAAATGGCCAGACAGATGCCACGGCAGCGAGGTAACAGTCAAGCACTGGTAAGACACTTTTTTCCTATTTAAACTCCAAGCCTGGTAAGAACTTTGGTGAGGGTAACAGATCTGGGCTCAAAGACGTTATTTGCTGTAAGTGTAATAAGCCAGGTCATATTGCAGGAAATTGCCGTAAGAAGAGTGGCACTGAAGCAAATTTGTCCTTAGCAAATCGGGGCAATTACTTAACAGATGTGAAGGTAGGGGATAAGACTGTATAGGGACTAATTGATTCGGGAAGCAGACAGCCCCTAGTGCATGTTGAAGTGCTGGGAAAACCCTGTGCAAAAGGACCAGGTACTGGTGTCATCTGCATCCATGGGGACACTCAATAATATCCCACCACCCAAGTGACTCTATTAAGGATGTGTTGTACCAAATGAAAGTGGGGGTAGTACCTAAGTTACCTGTACCTGTAATTATTGGAAATGACTGTCCAGGATTTACTGAGTTAATCAGAAAAGGAGTAAATCCTGATATTTCAGCAGCTGTGGTGACAAGAGCTCAGGCAAAGCAAATTTCAGACAGCAGGGACACTTTTCCTTTCAGTGATTGTGATTTGGACTTGTTTGAGCACAGCTCCAAAATCTGGAAATCCAGGAAAGAAAGATGAAGCCTGAAGAAACTGTGGCAACAAATGACTGATGGACATAAAGGGGTTATCATATGAAAATGCTGAAACTAAATTGATAACTGATTGTGATTTTCTTTCAGAACAAGCTACTGATGTTTCTCTCCAGGGTTATTTTAAGCAGCTGAGGGTGAAACCAAAACAGGGTGGACCAATGTTTAAAAAAAATGTAATGGGTTACTGTACAGCGTTTGGATTAAACCTCAGACACAGTAACAGACAGAACAATTGGTTATTTTGTTTATTTAGTTTTTGTTTACCGGGTAGGTGCACTAGCCATAGCAATGACTATTTTCAGGCATGACCCGGGAGGGTACAGAGCAACAACAGGAAACAAATTACAGTACATAGTAGACAGTAGCATAGCATGTGAACAGTGTCAGCAGGTGTAAACAACAAAACGGGGTAAAATACATAACAGTGTGAAAGTATAGCAAAAATACTAGTAGTTATACATTGAATCATAATTATGAGTATATTGCAGAAAATAGGGGAGGAAAATACAATGATGGCTATAATCTATGAAATAGTCAATACAGGATAGGTGTCGTAGAGAAAATATAAGGCATGGAGGGTAGAGGGTGGGATAGGGTAGAGCTTGGGACAAGATAAGAGGGAGAAATTGTTGGTGTAAGGGCAGTAAGAGCAGGTAGGAACAAGTGCAGTTATACCACAGAAGTATAGAACAGAGTTGTATATAGATAGTACATGATAGTCCTATAGCTGGTCATTCAGGGAGGGATCGTACCCTTGCCAGATTGCTGTACAGATATTACTGGCCTGGAATTCATGAAGATGTTGCTACCTATTGTAATTTGTATGCTGAGTGTCAGAAAGTAGCCACAGTCACTAGAAAAGACAAGGTGCCCCTGGTGCCCCTACCCTTGATAGATGTGCCTTTTGAGAGAATTGCAGTGGATGTGGTTGGTCCTTTAGACAAAAGTAAAAAGGGTAATAGATTTATCCTGGTAGCATGCTACTGTGCTACTCAATACCCAGAAGCAGTTCCAATACGTACTGTCACAGCTTCAAAAGTGGCAACAGAGCTTGGCAAATATTTTCAGCAGAATGGCCATACCGAAAGAAATTATTACTGAACAGGATAGTAACTTTGGTGCTACATTACTTAAGGAGCTGTACAGACTACTAGGTATCACTGCCATAAGAACCTCCCCCTATCACCCTCAGACAGACGGTCTTGTTGAGCGTTTTAACCAAACCCTAAGATGCATGTTAAAAAGGTTTGTAGAAGGGGAAGGGAAAGACTGGGACCAATACTTACCTTACCTACTTTTTGCTTGCAGAGAAGTGCCACAGGCATCAACAGGGTTTTCACCATTTGAAATGCTGTATGGTAGGCAGCCAAGAGGGCCACTGGATGTGATAAAAGAAATGTGGGAAGGTAACCCCACTCAGAAACAATCTATAACATCTTACATGTGTGCCCTAAGAAAGAAGCTGGCAAAATATGTTGAAATCACCCATAGTAATCAGCAAGAAGTCCCAAACCAGCAGAAGGTATATTATAACCATGAGGTAAAAGAGAATGTTTTCGAGGCAGGTGAAAAGGTTTTGCTACTGTTACCAACAACAGAAAATAAACTGTTAATGAAGTGGTAAGGGTCTTATAGAGTGCTTAGACGTAATGACACCATTAACTATGAGACTGAGACCCCTGACAGGAAAAATCCTACTAAGACATACCATGCTAACCTCTTCAAGAAATGGGTTGAAAAAATGCCAAAAGCTGTTTTGCTAGTTTTACCAGAAACCGATAAGGAAGATATTGATGTAGCTTATGATAGACTGGGACAAACTGTAAATGCTGATGCAGTAAAGGTGAATGTTTCCTTAACTCCAGAACAAACTGCAGATATTCGTAATGTGCTAAAGACATTTAACAATACTTTTACCACAGTACCAGGCCGAGCAAAAGGGGTCGAGCACATAATAGTGACAAGGAATGCTGATCCTGTTAGGCAAAAGACATACAGGTTACCAGAGCGGTTAAGAGCTGATGTGGTTAAGGAAATACAAAAAATGAAAGAATTGAGTGTCATAGAGGAGTTGAGGAGTGCTTGGTCATCTCCAGTGGTAATAGTAAACATAAAGGAAGGGGTGTTAGAATCTGCCTTGATTTTAGGAAACATAATCAAGTGACAGAATTTGACAGTTATCCTATGCTCAGATTAGATGACTTGGTGGACAGACTGAGGAGTGCAAAGTATATCAGTACCCTCGATCTCCCCAAGGGTTACTGGCAGATACCTTTAGCTAAAGAATCCAGAGACAAAACTACAGTTGCCACTCCTCTTGAAGTCTGTCAGATCACCACCATGCCATTTGGTTTACATGGTGCGCCAGCTACATTCCAGCGGTACATGGATGTAATTTTATCACTTCACACTGGTTATTGTGCTGCATACCTGGATGATGTTGTGGTGTACAGTCCAGACTGGAAAAGCCACCTGGAACACCTATGAGCAGTTATCTAAGCTATCAAAAATGCAGGTCTGACTATTAATTCTACCAAATGTGCATTGGACGTGCAGGAAACCAGATATTTGGGCTATGTGTTGGGAAATGGAGAAGATAAGCCAGACATTTCTAAAATAGAAGCTGTAGCTAACAGCCCTGTCCCTAAAATAAAGAAACATGTCAGGTCATTTTTAGGGCTGGCTAGTTATTATCGGAGATTTGTTCCCAGCTTTGCAGAGTTAGCTACTCCCCTCACTGAACACATCAAAAAACATTGCCCAAATAATATGAAATGGACCCTGGAGTGTGATAAAGCTTTTCAAGCCATCAAGGCTGCATTATGTTCAGCACCTGTTTTAAGAGGCCCAGACTTTGAGAAACCATTTTTGTTACAAACAGATGCATCAGAGGTAGGCCTAGGTGGAGTACTGAGTCAAAATATAGATGGGATGGAACATCCTATTCTATATATAGGTAGGAAGCTGCACGTCAGAGAGAAAAGGTACTCTACCATTGAAAAGGAATGTTTAGCAGCAAAGTGGGCCATGGAGTCCCTTAAGTTTTATTTACTAGGAACTGACTTTGTACTTATAACAGATCACAATCCTCTATGTTGGCTTAACCAAATGAAAGATAAAAATTCAAGAATCACAAGGTGGTACCTGGCACTATAGTCATTTAAATTCAAGGTGATACACAAATCTGGTAAAGAGAATAGCAGTGCTGATTTTATGTCAAGATATGGATCAGGAATTGATGGTTCTGAAGGCTGAAAAACAAATGTATGAGTTTGAACTTTACTGTTTACTGTACTGTTATAGAAAAAAATGGATAATGCACATGTGCTTAATTTCTGAAAGCAGCACATGTTAGTAGAGAATTTATAAAAAAGTTTTGGAAACCTGTTTAATAAAACAGATTCCCTCATAAGGAGAGGGGTGTATGTGTCAGGGTGGAATAGGACCCTGTCCCACTTGTTATGGAAAGAGTTTGAATGCAAGGATATGTTCTGTTCTCTCCTTTTCTGTCTCTTGTCTGTCTGGTTGCACAACCAAATTTTCCTGTGAGACCTAGGATTTGATCACCCCAACAGTCTCACAATTCTTTGCCTCTCACTGACTCTCAGTTTTCCCTTGCTGTCTGTCTTTTTTCCTCCCTTGCATATCTGCTGATATAAAAATATATGCATATCATTATGTGGAAATGTAACTAATATTGGGATCCCTTTGTTTAGAAAATATATAGTGTTACTGTTGAAATGTATATAATTATAGTTCTAGGAGCGTGGATATGTTGTTCATCCACACACTCTGGCATGTCCCTTTCCACTTTAAATCTTGCCGGAAGTCTTCAAACTGGCTCCTCCCACCCACCCGGGTGGTATATACTTCGGCTCCGCCCCGTGATGCCAGATCTTCCTTTCTGCTGGAAGATTCAGGTTCCCTCATGCTACTTTTACAAGTAGCATAGGCCCTGGAGTTTAATCGACGGTTTTCGTCGCATTTGCTTTCTTTAAAACTCATAAGAGTTTACAATTCCGATTCAAGCGCATCGGACATGGAGGACAAGTCATCCCCCGGTTTTCGCCGGTGTCCTTACGGACAAAAAATGTCTCGCACCGATCCCCACCTCTCATGCGTTTATTGGTTGGGTGCCGTGCATGACACCACTGCTTGCACTAACTGTCTGGCCTTCCATCCCAATGTTCTGGACGACCGCAAGACGTGCCTACAGCTAGGGAGACCGGAGCTTCACAATCCACTGGTGAAATCGAAGGAGGCCAGGTGGGCAGTTTCCGCGGCCGAGGGATCCGCCGAGCAGCTCGAACAGATGGCGGCTTTTGAAGAGGGAGCTGCCCAAGCTTCGGCCAGCCGAAGTTTTTTCGTGCTGCTCAACCTGGGCTCCACCTTTACTGGGTCCTTTCGGGAGCTGTGCTAGTCTCTCCCTACCAAAGGTGAGGTGCCCTCGGGCTTGCACTTCTCCTGCCCCAAGAAAAGGGACAAGGACCCCAAATCATCTTCTGGCCAAAGAAGACGTACCTGGGACTGAGAGCGGTCTGATTCTCAGGACCAGGTGGTCTCGGCCTCGGTCAAGATCGCTTCCTCGTCCGGCAGTTTCTCGGACCTTCCATCAGGCCAAGGCACCGAGGCCAAAGAGACGGCTGAACCAGCTGAGATGTCTCTCGACCTGATCGATCCGTTGTCGCCGACTCCACTCGACGACTCTTTGGAAAGGACACCCATCCTTTCTTTCCCCAACAAGGAGACCTGTCCTGCGGGCATCCCGATCAAGGGACAGGAGCTGGATCCTCGGTATTCATCGAATCCAGTAGGACCCTGTTGGTTGAGAAACCGAAAAAGGGTCGTAAACACTCCCGGAAGAGGCACCGCCACCGTTCCTCATCCTCCTCGGACGAGGAGAGACTTAGATGGAAGCTCAGTCGACGTTATGAGGACCTCACGTGGCAATAGCTAATTCTGACCAGTCAAAAGCCGGCTACTTCGGCCATTACTTGGCCCCAGCCTCTTCGGCTGACACCGACTCCTCCGGTACTGAGGACTCTGGTTCTCCCTCCAGCAGGACTGGCACACATTCCTGCTTGGCCTGTTCTGGTCTCCCCACCAATTTTGGTGGAACCACCACCTAAGCAGCCTCAGGGAGGGGCCCCCTCAAAGGAGGATCGGACAGATACAGACTTGCCCCATCGTCTGTCCATCACTGTTGTTCCTGATCGCCCTAAACGCATTGAAGGGGACATAGGCGGGAGATCCCTGTATCCTGACTCCTCGGACTCGGATACCACTGGTCTTCATTCACACCCTGATGATGAATTGTCAGTGACAGGCCTGGAGGAAGGTCCTTCTTCCTTCCAGGGCATCCTTCGACTCATTTCTGAGTCCACGGGTATGCCATTGCAGCCTAGCCAAAAGAAGGCGGAATATCCTCGCTAAGATATCCTTAAGAGGGGGGATACCCCGACAGAGGCCTTCCCAGTGGCCAAAGCCATTGTTGGCCCGGCCTTTGAGCTATGGCAGTGCCCTGCCTCTTGCCCAGCTCCGTCTGCCCACATGTCTCGCAAGTACACTGTATCCATGGGGTCCTTGGCAGGCTTCACTGAGCATCCCTTGGCCGAGAGCCTTGTGACTGCTTCAGTGTTTCGGCACACGGGTAGCTCATCAGATATTGACCACCCTCCAGACAAGGAGTCCAAAAATATGGACCATTCTGCCCGGAAGGTATATGCGGCCTCATCCTTGGGCCTTCGTCAGGCCAGTTCGGCTGTAATCATGGCACACTTCTCTCATGCCGTCTTGGGGTCACTAGATAAAGTCCTTCCTCATCTCCCAGCGGACATGCAGACTATGGTTAAGCAGGTCCATGACCAGGGCCATGCTGTTGCGAAACAGCAGCTCCAGACGGCCCTGGACATTGGAGATTCCTGTGCCCGCTCCTTAGCAGCCGCAATGGCCACTCGCCGCAGGGCATGGCTAAGGTTATCCTCCTTTCCTGCGGATACTCAGCACAAGTTAGCTGACGTGCCCTTCCTTGACACCGCCCTCTTCGGTCCCGGAGTGGCAGGTCACCTCCAGCGCATAGAGTAGTCCAATGCCACCTTGGATGCTACCTCTGCAAAGGGTTCTTCGGGTATGAACCAGCTGACACGCAAGAAGAAGCCTTTTCGGCACTCTTCCCCTGCGGTTAGACAGCCCTCCTATCAGGGAGGTCAGCAGCATCAGCAGCAACAGCAGGCTCAAGCTTGGCACCCTAGGCCCAAGCAGGGTCCCCGACATCCCCGCAAAGGAGGCCGAGGTGCCGGTCCAGGAGCCTCCTCCTCCTCTAAGCCTGCGCAGTGATGGGTCGGGGGTGGCCAACCCTACTCCAATCATGCCAGTTCTGTGTCCTCCCGTGGGGGGCCGGCCCCACCACTTTCTTTCCGCCTGGTCCGGTATCACTTCGGACAGGTGGGTCCTGGAAGTGGTCGGTCGGGGACTGCCTCTAGAGTTCGAGCAGTACCTTCCTTGCTGAGCCCGTGCCATACGGGAGGAAAGGATCTCAGTTGGTGCTCAGTCAGCCCTTTGGGACGACATTGCTCAGCTCCTCCACAAGGAGGCAATAGCTCCAGTGCCGGCTCCTCCTGCAGACCCAGGCTTCATGTCCAGGTACTTCCTGGTACCCAAGCGGATGGGGGGTTGGCGCCCCATCCTAGATCTCCACGACCTGAATTAGTATCTCAGGTCTCGCACCTTCCGGATGGTAACTCTGAACTAGATCATACCCTCTGTGGAGCGAAACATGTGGTTCTGTTCACTGGATCTACAGGACGCGTTCTTTCATGTCCCAATCCATCCGTCCCACCAGCGGTTCCTCCGCTTCAGGGTCACCGACCCCGCTCGATGACTCTTTGGAAAGGACACCCATCCTTTCTTTACCCGATGAGGAGACCCATCCTTCGGGTATCCTGATTGAGGGACAGGAGCTGGAACCTCGGTTTTCACCGAATCCGGCCTCTCCCGCTTGACAAAGCAGACATCGTCGGTCTCGATCGAGGAGTAGGACCCCGTCAGTCGAAAAACCAGAAAAGGGTCACAAACACTCCTGGAAGAGGTGCCGCCATTGTTCCTCATCCTCCTCGGACGAGGAGAGACTTCGACGGAAGCTCCGTCGACGTTTCGAGGACCTCATGTGGCAACAATTAATTCTGACCGGTCAAAAGCCAGCTACTCCGGCTACACCGGCCATTACTTGGCCCCAGCCTCTTCGACCGACACCGACTCCTCCAGTTCTAAGGACTCAGGTTCTTCCTCCAGTAGGACCGGCACGCATTCCTGCTCGGCCTGTTCCAGTCTCCCCACCAACTTTGGTGGAGTCACCGCCTAAGCAGCCTCAGGGAGGGGCCCCCTCGAAGGAGGATCGGACAGATACAGGCTTGTCCCGTCGTCTGTCCATCACTGTTGCTCCTGATCGCCCTCGGTGTATTTAATTTATTTAGTTTTTGTTGACCGTGTAAGTGCACTAGACAAATCCTGCCTATTTTCAGGCATGACCTGGGGAAGGGGGATACAGGCGAAAGCCAACTGACCTTGAACCAGATTAAGCTGTGGGTGGTATTTTTAGTGAATTCCATCAGTATTGAAGGGGACATAGGCAGCAGACCCCTGTATCCTGGCTCTTCAGACTCTGATACCACTGGTCTTCACTCACACCCTGATGATGAGTTGTCAGTGACGGGCCTGGAGGAAGGTCCTTCCTCTTTCTAGGGCATCCTTCAACTTATTTCTGAGTCCACTGGTATGCCCTTGCACCCTATCCAAAAGAAGGCGGAATATCCTCTCACAGATATCCTTGGGGGATACCCAGATGGAGGCCTTCCCAGTGGTCGAAGCCATTGTTGGCCCGGCCCTTGAGCTGTGGCAGCGCACTGCCTCTTGCCCAGCTCCATCTGCCGGCATGGCTCACAAGTACACTGTACTCATGGGGTCCTTGGCGGACTTCACTGAGCATACCTCAGCCGAAAGCCTTGTGACTGCCTCAGTGCTTCGGCGCCCAGGTAGCTCAGTGGATACTGACCGCCCTCCTGACAAGGAGTCCAAAAATATGGACCATTCTGCCTGGAAGGTATATGCGGCCTCATCCTTGGGCCTTCGACAGGCCAGCTCGGCAGTGATCATGGCACACTTCTCTGATGCTCTCTTGGGGTCACTAGATGAAGTCCTCTCTCATCTCCCAGTGGACATGCAGACCACAGTTAAGCAAGTCCGTGACCAGGGCCGTGCTATTGCAAAACAGCAGCTCCAGATGGCTCTGGACATTGGAGATTCCTGTGCCCATTCACTAGCAGCCGCAGTGGCCACTCACCGCAGGGCCTGGCTGAGATTATCCTCCTTTCCGGCGGATACTCAGCACAAGCTAGCTGACGTGCCCTTCCTTGGCACCGACCTTTTCGGTACGGGAGTGGCAGGTCACCTCCAGCACATAGAGCAGTCCAGTGACATCTTGGATGCCACTTCTGCAAAGGGTTCTTCGGGCAAGAACCAGCAGAAGCGCAAGAAGAAGCCTTTTCGGCACTCTTCCCTTGCAGTTAGGCAACCCCTCTTTCAGGGAGGTCAGCAGCAACAGCAGGCTCAAGCTTGACACTTTAGGCCCAAGCAGGGTCCCCAACAGCCCTGCAAAGGAGGCTGGGGTGCTGGTCCAGGAGCCTGCTCCTCCTCTAAGCCTGAGCAGTGATGGGTTGAGGGTGGCCACCTCTACTCCCGTCACGCCGGTTCTGGGTCCTCCCGTGGAGGGCCAGCTCCACTACTTTCTTTCCGCCTGGTCTGGTATCACTTCGGACAGGTGGGTCCTGGAAGTGGTCAGTCGGGGACTGCCTCTAGAGTTCAAGCAGTACCCTCCTTGCCAAGTCCGTGCCCCACGGGAGGAAAGGATCTCAGTTGGCGCTCAGTCGGCCCTTTGGGACGACATCGCTCAGCTCCTCCGCAAGGAGACAGTAGCTGCAGTGCCGGATCCTTCTACAGTCCCAGGTTTCGTGTTCAGGTACTTCCTGGTGCCCAAGTGGATGGGGGGGTTGATGCCCTATCCTAGATCTCCACGACCTGAATTAATATCTCAGGTCTTGCACCTTCCAGATGGTAACTCTGAACCAGATTATACCATTTCTGGAGCGAAACATGTGGTTCTGTTCACTGGATCTGCAGGATGCGTTCTTTCATGTCCCAATCCGTCCGTTCCCACCAGCGGTTCCTCTGCTTCAGGGTCAGAGGGACCCTGTACGAGTTCCAAGCCATGCCGTTCGGCCTGTCATTGGCCCCTCGGGTCTTCACCAAATGCATTGTGGTGGGAAGCCCATCTACGGTGTCAAGGGGTTCGCATATACCCCTACCTCGATGATTGGCTCCTGGTGGGTTCCTCCCTGCAGGAGGTGGAGAGGTCCAAGGACCTGGCCCTCCGAACCTGTTCCCGAATAGGCCTCCTGATCAACGAGGCCAAGTCGGAACTCGTGCCCTCTCAGATGATGGGCTTTATCGGGGCAGAGCTCGACTCTCGTTAAGCCAGAGCTCGGCTTCTGGCGGACAGGGCAGAGGTTCTTTCCTCCTTTGCCCAATCATTTCTGGTTGGGCGCTTGCGCCCTGCCCAGGACTTCCTGTGCCTTCTGGGTTACATGGTGGCATGCACCTCAGTGGTCCATTGGGTCAGGTTGCAAATGCGTCCCCTCCAGTGGGAGCTGGCCGCTCAGTGGACTCAGCTTCAGGGTCTTTTCGACCAGCTGGTCATGGTCACCCAGAAGATGTGGGGCGTTCTCCAATGGTGGACCGTCCCAAGTCATCTGCAGGAAGGGATTCCGTTTGTCCGCTCCGAGCCGATGGTCGTCCTTGTAACTGATGCCTCTCTCATGGGCTGGGGAGCCCACATGGGGCACCACAGAGCCCACGGGTTCTGGACCCTCGAGGAGTCCCGTTGCCACATCAACCTGGTGGAGCTCAGAGCAGTCAGACTGGCACTATCAGCTTTCGCTCCTCAGCTCTGGGATCAAGTGGTTCAAGTCCAGGCAGACAATACCACAACCATGTTCTACTTCAACAGACAGGGCAGCACGCACTCCTGTCTGCTATGCAAGGAGGCGCTCTGAATCTGGGCCTTTGTCAGCCAGTTGGAGGCGGATCTCCTTGCCATCCATGTGGCAGGAGTCTCGAACCAACTGGCGGATGCTCTCAGCCGCATAGGCCAGACATCCCATGAGTGGTCTTTTCATCCAGAGGTTGCTTACAGTTTGTTCTCCCATTGGGGCAAACCGTTGGTGGACCTGTTTGCCTCCAGGGAGAACACCAAGCTGAGGCTGTACCATGCCCGCCCCCCTCAGCAGGGCTCACTGCAGGGGGATGCCTTTTCAAGGCCATGGACCCCAGGCCTCCTCTACACCTTCCCTCCATTTCCCTTGATCCACAAGGTGTTACTCAAGGGGAGGAGGGACAGAGCGAAGGTGATCTTGGCAACCCCAGATTGGCCCCGCCAGTTCTGGTATCCAGATCTCCTCAGCTGCAGGGCCCCGGAGTGGCTTTGTACACACCCGGACCTGATATCATTGAACCAGGGGAAAGTATTCCACCCGGAACTTCAATCCCTGCACCTCATAGCCTGGTTCCTGAGCGGCTAGAGTTCCAGGCTTAGGGTCTTTCCGAGGATGTCTACACCGTAGTGGAGGCGTCTCGTAAGGAATTGACCAGGAAATGTTATGCCTTCAGATGGAAGAAGTTTTCCATTTGGTGTCAGGGTAAGAGTCTGGACTCCTTATCCTGCTCTGTGGCTAACATTTTAGACTACCTTTGGTCCCTCTCCAAAGGGGGTCTTCAGTCATCGACCCTTAGGGTGCACCTGGCAGCCATCTCTGCCTACTGGGCACGGGCCGGTCAGTCGACATTGGCACAGGAGACAGTGGTCGGGCACTTTTTCAAAGTCCTGGATCACATATCCCCTCCGGTGCATGAACCTCCACCTCCGTGGGATCTTCTACTGGTTTTGGCATAGCTCATGGGCAAGCCATTCGAACCCATGCACAAGCATGAGCTCTCACACTTGTCGTGGAAGACTGCCTTCCTGGTGGCTATCACATCAGCCAGAAGGACAGGGGAGCTCCAGGTGCTCTCGGTGTACTCCCCTTATCTGGTCTTTCACAGGGATAAAGTTGTCCTGCGCCCCCACCCGAAATTCCTTCCGAAGGTGGTGTCAGAGTTTCACCTTAACCAGGTGTTGACTCTGCCAGTATATTACCCTAACTACACTTCGGACGCCGAGTACAGGCTCCATACCCTGGACCTTAGACGTGCTCTCTCCTACTACAAGGAGAGGAGAGGACGGCAGAAATTTGTGGAGAGGTTCGCCAGCTGTTTGTCACCTGCGCTGAAGCCGCTTCTGGCAGACCTGCAGCCAAATGGCCCTTTGCAAGATGGATTACATCATGCATAGGTCTGTGCTGTGAGTTGGTGGGCAAGGAGCCTCCCAGAGGGATAAGAGCTCATTCTACCCGCCATACTGCTGCATCGGTGGCTACTTCCAGGGACATCCCTATCCAGGAAATCTGTCAGGCTGCTACCTGGAAGTCAGCAAACACTTTCATTACCCATTACCACATCAACCTTGAGTCACGTCGGGATGCTGGTTTTGGGGCCTCGGTTCTCCAGTCTCAGTTTCCTAAGTAGGGGATGTGCCTTGCCTCCCTCCTCCCAGAGAACTACTAGGAGTCTGCCAGAGAGTGTGGATGAACAACATATCCACGCTCCTAGAAAAACAGGTTACTCACCTGTAACAGTAGTTCTAGGAGTGGTAAATGTTGTTCATCCACACGCACCCACCTGACCTCCCCGGCTTTAGGCGCATCACCTTGCTTCCAGCGGGCTAAGATCTGGTGTCATGGGGTGGAGCTGAGGTATATACCACCCAGGTGGGTGGAAGGAGCCAGCTTGAAGACTTCCGGCAAGATTTAAAGGGGAAAGGGACATGCCAGAGAGTGTGGATGGACAACATATACCACTCCTAGAACTACTGTTACAGGTGAGTAACCTGTTTTTTGAGATTATTACAAATAGCTATTAGAAACTCAAGAGGTTACCCGAGTTCAATTTTTAAGCCTTTTGCGAAGAACTGTGGAGATGGGGCCTCCACTCTGGCACACTGTGATCGTGCCTTGCACTTGCCTGAAACATGCAAGAACAGCATGGTTGTTAAGAATGGGGGTTAGAAGGACTTATGAGAAAGCTGAGCTGCAATTGCTTAAGAGAAAAAAAGAACAGGGACAGAGACTGAAGGAGAACTCTGATGGATCTTTCTTTTATTTTGCCTTTGTAAATATTTATACTGAAGAAGTTTATTTTTTTTATGTTACTGCTAGTGTAAATAAATATTGTTGGTGAATTCTGCAACTGCTCCTGGTTGTTCTATGTTTCCTGACCTGTGCCTCGACAACATCTCAGTCAATGGAGAACCATTACAGTAGATGCTTGAATTCTGCAAATCGTAGAAATGGGTCTTACTTTGGTGCTCACAGAGCAACCCCCTGGAACTCTCCCATTGCCCTTCAGCTACCCCTGGCCCACCTGGCTGTTCTCCTAGAGGAGCTACAGTTCCTTCTGCACAGCCAGCAATAGAGCCAGTGCCCAGATGCTAGAAAAACAAGGGTTTTTATTCCAGGTTTTTCCTGGTCCCCCAAAATACCCGAGCTCTGAGGCACATCTTAGACTCAGTGGACCTCAATCTGTGTGTCTAGTACAAGAAGTTTAGAATGGTAACTTTGCCAGGTCTGATGCCCCTTCTCAAGCAAGGCCAGTGGCTGTGTTCTCTGAACATGCAGGATGCATACCTGCTCATCTCGGTATTTCCTCCTTATAGGAGATTCCTCTGGTTTCTTTTTCAGGGTGAGCATTACCAGTTCAAAGTGCTGCCCTTTGGCTTGTCCTCTGCACTGTGGGTTTTTACCAAGTGCTTAGCAGCAGTAGCTGTGGTCCTCAGAAGGGAGGGAATGTATGTTTTCTCTTATTGGGATGATTGGCTTCTAAAGGCCTCATCCAGAGAAATGCGCATGGGGACCTTAGAGAGAACTCTCCAGTTGTTTCTCTGGGCATTACTGTCAACCTGCTTAAGTCAGTCCTGGTTCCCTCCCAAAGGCTGCAGTACATAGGGGCGGTTCTAGACTCTGTGCAGGGGAGGGCTTTTCTGCCTCAAGCCAGGGTGGAGTGCTTTAGTGCTCAGGCTCAGGAAGTGGCCCAGAGCCATTATATATCTTCCAGTGTGTACCTGAGACTGTTGTGGTCTGATGGCGGCTGCCATATCCATCATTTCACTGGTCAGGCTCCATATGCGCACTCTGTAGTGGACTCTCTGGGTACAGTGGGACCAGTGAACGGACAATTTAGATCAGTTAGTGCTGGTCTCTTCCCCAGTCCGCAAAGTGCTCCAGTGGTGGATGGATCCCATGAACGTACTACAGGGAGTTCCATTCCAGATCTCACCCCCACATCAAATCCTCACCATGGATGCCTCTGGTTTGGACTAGGGGCTCACCTGGGTCCTCTTCAGAGTCAGGATTCTTGGTCCCAGATCGAAACCTTCCTGTAGATCAGTGTCCTGCGATGCGAGCAGTTCTGTGTGCCATGTAGGCCTTTCAGAGCCACCTTCTTCTGGGCCAGTTGCTGATTCAGTCAGACAACTTCAGTGTAGTATACTACATCAACAAACGGGGGAAAACATTCATACCCCCCTATGCAGGGAAGCCATGAGAGTGTGGTATTAGACATGGGACCACAGTCTGACTCTTTCGGCGGTCCACATCCCAGGAGTGCTAAACACTCTGGCAGACAGCCTCAGCCAGACTCGGTCCAGCATGCACAAGTAGGAGCTTCTCTCATCTGTTGCAGAAGATCTGTTCGACAGATGGGGTCATCCAGAGTTGGACCTTTTTGTGGCCCCACTCAATGCAAAACTGCCCAGTTTCTGCTCGCTAGATCCAGGACCTGGAGTAGTCTAGTGAGATACGTTGTCCCTCTGCTGGAGCGGGAGGTTTGTTTACGCCTTCCACCGTTACTCTAAATCAGAGGGTGCTCATCAAGCTGCAGATGGAGGGGGCCACCATGATCCTGGTAAGCTCCATTCTTGCCTCACCAGATATGGTTTCCTCTCCTACAGCAGCTGGCGGAGGAACCTCTGGACTCTTTCCCACTCTGCAGGAATCTACTGACCCAGGATCAGGGCCCTGGTCCATCCCAACCTCAGGCCCTTCCATCTGTACACCTGAGTCCTGAGGACGTAGCCATTGCGAGATTTGGGGTTTCTAATAGAGTGGCTAATGTCCTAGTGGCCACCCAAAAGCCTTACACCCAAGCCACTTATGCCATTAAGCGGAAGCGGTTTGCTACAAAGGCCGCCAAGCATAATCTGGACCTTTTCACCTTTCCGGTGAATCAGATTCTGGACTACCTGATCTCTCTGTCTGACTCGGGTCTCCAGTATTCCTACCTCAAGATGCACCTTTTAGCTGTCTCTTCTTTTCATGAGCCCATGGGTGACCATAGCATTGCTCAGCTGGATGTCTCCCTACTTTTTTGAGGGGCATCCTGCATCTGAAAACTCCAGTCTGTTCCCCTGTCCCAGCTTGGGATTTGAATTTTGTTTTGGAGAAGTTGACCCTGTCTCATTTTGAGCATGCCGCAACTTGAGAGCTACGCTTTCTGTACTGGAAAGCGGTATTTTTGGTTGCTATTGCTTCTGCTCGAAGAATTTTCGAGCTTCAGGCCCTGTGGTGCAAGGAGCCTTAGTTGATTTTTCACAAAGGCAGTGTGTCTTTGCACACAAATCCTAAGTTTCTCCCTAAGGTAGTGACTGAGTTTACACTGAACCAATCTGTCTACCTTCTGGTTTATTTTCCAGAGCGTGCCAATTCAGGGGAAGCACTACTCCATATGTTAGATGTGCTCAGAACTTTTAAGTGCTACCTGCTCTGAACCAAGGAATGTAGAACGTCGAAGCAGTTGTTTGTTTCTTTTACCCCTGGTAGAGTGGGCGTTCAAGTTTCCAAACAGTGTTTGTACAAATGGTTGGCTAACTGCATTGTGTTCTGTTACAATAAGTACGGCGAAGTATTGCCTGGAGCTGTTAAAGCTCATTCCACAAGAGGCATGGCTACCTCTGTGGCTTGTTTCTGGTGGGTCTTAACCACTGACACTTGTGTGGCTGCCACCTGGAGTACCAGCCACACTTTAACCAAGCACTGCAGTCTGGACATTGCCTCTAGAGCCCATGCAGGATTTGGCAGAGCTGTGCTGCAGGGCGTCCTGTCTTAAGTTTAAGGTTGGCCTTCCTCCCAGACTATTTGTTTGCACCAGTAACTACTTTGGACTCGTTCCTACGGTGTGATCTGATGACTGAGATACCCCTGGTTATGTAAGAACTTACCGTAACAGTAAATCTGCGAGGGGATCTCAGTCATTAGGTTTACCTTACCCGGTCAACAAAAACTAAATAAATAAATAAAATAAAAATAAAAATAAAAATCTTCCCCCTCATCATCCCCCATTTTGGGGCTCTTTTCTGGAAGTGGCTATCTGGTATATCCAGCTGTTCTTATAGGCCTCGACACCTCTCTCTCCTCAGTCCCCCATGGCTAGAGCTGTGCTCTCTTTGTCTTCAGGAGAAAAAACTGAGAGTGCAGGGATTTATTTAACTCTAAAAATTGATTAGCGTTTTGCTCATAAAAGTGCTAAATCTTTGTGAAAATGCATAGCTCTTGCCTCACTGTGTTTAACAAACACAGCACTTCTAGAAAATCTATATAAATACTTTCTGTACAGTTAGTATTGTCCCAAGAAAAAAACTGCTAATCAATTATTTAAACCCTGGAGTGAGTTGGGCCACTCACGCCTTTATATGGCTGGTTACATCATCACATGACATTGTTGTACAGTTGTACTGCTGAAAATCTTCTGTGTGGATCCTGCTTCACCAGTGGTGAACTTCACATGATGTGACCCGATGACTGAGATTTCCTTGAAGATCTACTGTAACAGTAAGTTCTTACATAACTGTTCTATTCGGCACCATTGCAGTTATTTGACAGATCTTTAATGAACAAAGAGAACAGCAGAGGGCCCAACATTGAACCTGTTTGACACCATCTGTGAGCATCCTCATAGAGGACTGGCTGCCCCTCATTTGAGCAACTGCTTGCTTCCAGATAAATAGTTGCGGAACCAGCAACAAGACAGTTGATCAAGACCCAACCTCCTTAAGTAGAAGCAGATCATGATTCACCAGATCAGATGCCTTGATCAAACCGATAGAGAGCTCCAGTTGCAATTAAATATCACTTATGCAAGTTCAGCAAATCAGCACTCAGAACTGAAGGGCTCTTAACCTCTGTATAGTTGTCTTGTGTGGCAACTGTAAAGCAGTTCACCTGAGAGGCAGGCAGAGGAGTGTTACATTTGCATTTTATAATAAAAAATGAAACATAAAGCTTAGTATAAATTACTCCAGCTAGCTGGACTGAGTTATAAGTTTATATGTGCTGTGAGAGATGTCTGTTATTGTAGACGAGTATCACCTTGCACACTGTTGGCAGGCAGAACCACTTAGGTTTGCTTTGCGGTCCTCTTGCTCAGACTGCACGAGATGACATTTTAATACCATAAGTAACATCTCTCACATCACCTAAAAACTTTCTGACGATATCATTGGTGTACTGGCCAACATTTCCACTTTCAGTAAGACAGCTTATGCATTTTTCTATGGTTTTGTGTGGATACTGTTGAGCTCTTAGGGGCTACTTCATCAGAGTTCTTTCAGATTAAGAGCTAGACTTGAAATGTCAGATCTTATCGGAGGATATCGCCTCCATTAGTCCACACCTTTGGAACGATAGCTGCCAGGCACTAGGACCACATGGAAACTTTTGCTAGCTGGGGGCGGTCCACGATGATGTCATGCATCTATATAAACGTGGGTGGTCCCATCACTCCTCAGTTCTTTTCTGCCATAGATCATCCTCGTTGGACCTGCTGAAGGAAACACAGTCAACTACTTGTTGTCATTTATTGTTTTACTTTTATTAGATTTCATCATCTCTGCATGCAGCCACAGTTGAAAGATCCTTTATTTCGGTATTGTAGGTGTGGAGAGAAAATTTACAAAGAAGACACACACATGGTTTGTGTGTGCTGCTTGGGCTTATCTTGCAACAGGACGACTTGCCAGAGCTTCAACCAGGCGATGCCAGAAGAAGGCTCTAGAAAATTACCTTGTCCTTAAAATTTTAATAGCCATAGAGAAGGAACAGGGCCCAAAATCTATTGAAGCCTCATCATCAACCAAGAAACTGCCGCCGAAGTCGAAGGACTGGGATAGGGAACGGTTGGTGACGCAGCCCTCCTCATTGTCTAGCCACAAGTATAAGCATAGAGATAGAGAAATCTACTTTACTGACAAGACGAGGTGATTCTGGTACATCATCTTCTGCTCCAGCAGTGTTGACTACAGCCCCCCCCCCCCAACTGTTGAGACACCAAGGTCATTGTTTGGCTTAGGCACTGCCATATCTACTATGGGCAGTAGGGCACCATCATTGTGCCCGTCATTGACACAAGCAGTCCCGACCCCTGACCATGGTGTTGTCGACTCAGGTTGTGCTGGTGTCGTTTTCAGAGATGATGCGACACATTCTGCCTAGCTTACCTATGCAGGCAGCTATGCCATAGACAAGGCCTCAGAACTATGAAATACTGTCGACGCATGCTAACAGCAAATCATCACAGACTCCTCCTTCTCAGCAGCCACCAATGTCACTAGTGCATACTGTAGCTCCTGTCATAGATAGGGACGTTGATAATGAGGAAGATTATCTTGTCCTTGTAGTAGTAGTAGTAAAATAGTTTATTCTGTATTTCCAGAAAAGGATAGCTCAATTGAGCCAAGGCTCATTTACAATGAGGTCCCTGGTGCAAATAAAGCTTTTTCACATCTTTATGTACAAAGTACAAACATACAGAGTAATATAAAATGACATGATAAAATACATCTAACAACTATCCACATCATACAATCTATTCATAACATGTTTTTGGCAACAAGGCATTATTTACAAACCAAGTTTTTCAAGAACTTGAGGATATGGTTCCCTTTGGAGGTCTTCTTAAATGGCTTGGTAGATTTGTTCCGAAGTTTGGGGCCCATATAAAAAGTATACAGCTACCCCTGACAGTTTTCATAACTGGGACAATAAGTTCAATATCCCAGAAGTTCATAAGCCTTCTTTCACATTTCTTTGCTTTGCCAGATGTAATGGATAATCAGGCACTTTTTTGAGATAGTACTTGTGAATCAAATACTCATAGTGTTAGAGGATGATTTAGAAGGAGAGTATGAGGAAATACAATATATGCCACCTCTATATAGTTCTTCCCTTTCATCCTGCAGTGAGGACTTGGTGGTGCATACCTCAGGGCCTCCTCCTGAGGATCCTACTTTTCAAAACATGATGCAGCAAATGCAGACTGCTATGGGCTTTGCTGTGGAAGAGAAAGACTCCACTAAAAAACCTCATGGAATTTTTGGAGGCACCCTGCTCCCCTGCATTATAATTCCACCTATTGCAAATATCCTGCATTAGAGGATGCTACCTTTGCTGCATGGTACAGACCAAACTCACTACCTGCAGTACCCAGAAAGGCCGATGAGCAGTAATCAGCCCCATCTTCTAAGTCTTGTTACGCTAACCAGCCAGAAACTGACTCTGTAGTCATAATAGCTGCTCTTGATAGGTCTAAAGCACCTAGACACGCGAGTACTTTGCCTTTTGAGAAAGAATCTAGGAGGCTAGTTGTGATGGGCAAGCATATGTATGCCTCTGCCTCAATAAGACTTAGAATTGCACACTACCAGGCCTGTATGATCAAATGTCAAAATAGCCTGTGGAAAGCTGCAAATGCTGCTGCTCAGGCTTTGCCAAGAACGTGTTACTTAAAACTTTGACATCTGGTACTGATGTTGGCAAACATTTGCTCCACTCAGCCTGTGATGACTCTGATGCCTCTGCCAGGGCTGCTGCTTCAGGCATTTATAGGAGGAGATATTCTTGGCTTATAGGTGCTGATTTTGCAAATAGTGTGCAACAGGCAGTTTTAAATGCCTGTTTTAGAAGGACAAAACTATTCTGTTATGATGCTGAAGAAGCCCTAAGAGGTCTTGAGATGTAAAAAATGACTCAACATTCTGTTAAGTGCTTGTATCGCACTCCACCTAGGGATCGTGGAGGGGGTACTGTCATCAACCTCCTGCCAGAGGGGGCCGTTCCTACCATTAGCAAGGCAGAGGTAGGGGAGGTTGCGCCATGCTGGGTCCCCTTCCCCCAGGTGCCCATACAAAAGCAACCAAAGCAGTCTGTATCAGTGGCTCTAGCACCACCGGTTCCACATGAGTATTTGCAGGATATACTCCCACTCCCAGTGTTACATCAGGAAATGGTTGTGGGGGCAGATTCTCCTTGCATCTGAAACAACAAAGCGAGACTACCAACATTGCAAACTCTTATTCCGCTGCCTCAAACAAGAGGACTAGCATTGTTCCCTGGACATGAAGGGAGCATACCTGCATGTCGAGATCAGAAAAACTCACAGGCAATACTTCTGTTTTGTCCTGGGGAGGAGTACTGTCAGTTCAGAGTCTTGCCCTTTGGCTTGGTTTCTGCACCATGAGTCCTGACCAACTGCTTTGCATTACTGGCAGCAGCTCTTCACGGGGAAGGCCTGCATGTTTTTCCCTACCTGGCCAGCTGGCTAATGGAAACCATCTACAGAGAAGGATTTTGCTTTTCTGCCACAGGACAGGGCAGAAAACCTGATTGCTTCACCATAGTTGGTATACAGGTGCCATTAGGTCTTTGTGAGAACATTGTTACGTATCCTAAGTCTCCAAACTGCGATCATTGTGGCGGTGCCACTGATCAGCCTTCATAGGAGAATCCCTCAGTGGACAGTAAGGATCCGTTGGACAATGAGAGTATGGTACTGGGTTCTGTCCCACGGCTTAGGACTGTCAGAGAGACATCTCCCAGGTATCTAAAACATCTTAGCAGACCGGTTAAGCAAGTCACAGTCCACGATTCACAAATGGGAATGGCTGACTACAGACGGAGTAAATGACCTTTTCACAAGATGGGATCATCCAGAGTTGTACCTCTTTGTGTCCCCACACAACGTAGAACTGCAGAGTTTCTGCTTGCTCACGCCAGGGTTTGGAGTTTTCTGGCAAAACAAGTTGTCCTGCCATTGTAAAGTGAAATTCCTATGAGCATTCCCCCATTTCCACTAACGCAGATGGTGCTTTTCAGGCTGCAGACGGAGAGTGCCACTCCCATTTTCATTGCTCTGTTATAGCCTTACAGCTGTGGTTTCCAGTTCTGCAGTACATGGCAGTAGAGCCTCCCATCCCCGTATGATTGTGTTGGAGACTGTTGCCATAGGACAGGGGGCCGTTTGTCCATTTGGACCTGAAATCCCAACATCTGCTTACGTGGCTCCTGAAGACATAGCCATGGCATGTTTTGGGGTATCCCTTAAAGTTGCTAATGTGCTGCTGATGGCTAGAAAACATCCTAATAGACTTGCCTATTCCTTGAAATGGAAGTGGTTCACTCTGTGGACTGCTTCCAGGGGTTATGACACATCTACATGCGCTGTAAATGCTGTGCTGGAATGCTTGCTGTCACTGTCAGACTGGTCTGCAGTATTCCTCACTTGGTGCATTTGGCCACTATATCAACATTCCATTCATCCTTATAAAATGGTTGTATGGTGGTTCAGTTAGAGGTGTCCCATGCTTTTCTGAGAGGTAGTCTTCATATGAAACCTCCTTTCCACAATCCAGTCCCACCTTTGGACTTGAATTATGTGCTTGAGAAACTGATGTTGACCCTTTTGAGCCTGTTGTGAGTTGTGCCTATGTTTAACGTTATGGAAAACATTATTTTAGTTGCAGATTCTTCTGCTAGAGGGGTCTCAGAGCTTCGGGCTGTAATGTGTGAGCCTCCTTATTTGATTTTCCACAAAGACAGAGCCTCTTTGCGTACAAATCCTAAGTGTCTTCCGAAGGTGGTATCTGAATTTACACTGAATCAAATGATGCACCTTCCTCTTTATTACCCTGAGCATGCCAGTCAGGGTAAGGCATCGCTCCATACTTACACCAAGGACTGCAGAAAGTTTTTTCAGCTTTTTGTTTTGTTTACCCTGGGAAAGAGGACACTCATGTCTTTAAACAGTGCCTGTCTAGATTGCTGGCACACTGTTTGATATTCTGTTATAGGCTGTATGGTACGGAACTTTGTGGTGTGGTTTGTGGTCAGTCCACTGGGGGAATGGCAAGTTCTGTTGCCTGTTTTAGAAATGTTTCTGCTGCTATTGGTGCTGTAGCCACATGGAGCACTGTGTCCACACCATTACTAAACATTACAGTCTGGACATAGTTTCTGGTAGACGTGTTGGTTTCAGGCTTGCTTTACTGCTTTCCTGAATATATATCCTACTGTAACTGCCTCCTAGGTAGTGTTTGGGACTGCTTGGGAATTGTTCTGGAAGTGTGGACTGGTGGAGGAGATATCATAGAAACATAGAGGTTGACGGCAGATAAGGACCACAAGGCCCATCCAGTCTGCCCATTTCTTTTTGTACCTTATAAATGCGCCATTGGCCTTTGCTCTGTCAATGATCTATCTGTTCATACTCATCTGTATTGCTCCCTTATGCCAATCCCATGCCTGTTTGAAGCCCTGCACTATATTCATATTCACCACTTCCTGAGGTAGGCTGTTCCATGCATCCACCACTCTTTCTGTGAAAAAGAACTTCCTCACATTACCCCTTAATCAGCCTCCCTCTAATCTCATGCTGTGTCCTCTTGTCCTGCTATTTTTCTTATATTGAAACATGTTAGACTGTTTCACCTTGTTAATGCCCTTAAGGTGTTTTAATGTTTTGATCATATCACCTCTCTCCCTCCTTTGCTCTAGGGTATACATATTGAGCTCTGTTAATCTGTCCTCATATGTTTTCTGATGCAGTCCCTGCACCACTTTGGTTGCCCTTCTCTGAATTGCCTCAATTTGTGAAGGTGTGGCCTCCAGTACTGCACAAAGTACTCCAGATGGGGCCTAACCAGTGTTTTGTAAGGAGGGATTATTACCTCCCTCTTCCAACTTGTGATACCTGTACTAATACACCACAACACCCTCAGCACCCCCCTCAAAAAAGAACAGTTACATAGTTACCGTAACAGTAGATCTTAGAGAGAGTCTCTTCCATCAGTCCATGCCGTCCCTCCCTCCACACCCCTTCTGCCGCAGGGAGGGTTGCATCAAATATTGTGCAACTGAACCCAGTATATTCATTATATATCCAGCCCTGTGCTTTGCCTTGTATGCCTTGGCTGGTCTTACCTCCTGGTTCCCCATGGTTCGAGATCCTCAGTCTAATCTCCGGTGGGAACTAAGGAGTGATGGAGTCACCCACGTTTATATAGATGCTGTTGCATGACGTCGTTATGGGCGGCCCCCAGCTAGCAAGTTTCTGTGTGGTCCTTGTGCCTGGCGTCTGTCTGTAGTTCCAAAGGTGTGGACAAATGAAGGAGATTCTCTCAAAGATCTGCTTTTACAGTAAGTACATAACTGTTCTTTTTCTTTCTCCCATTTGGCATTTTTCCTACAAATTTGTAATGGGTCATTTTGAGTTGTGTGATGTAACAATTTTTAGTCTGATCCTGTGTCTACCCATTTTTAAACCTAGGAAGACAGCACGCGGTAGACAAAGCTGTAAAACACCCATGGACAGCACAACTCAGAAAAAGCATCATGGGATCGTTAAGGGTGCTATATGAAGCCAGGTAGGCAATGTCCTTTTTTGATATCATTGGAAATTTCAGTATGTTTGTAGCTTCCTTAATGCCTCTCTGCTGTAATTTTGCTTTTGTCCGTAACAGAATAATGTTTTTTTTTTTTACTTTGTTTAGGGCCCCTTGTTGATACAAGACCCCCTCTTTTTTTTAAATCAACTCTGCTTATTCCCCTCGGGACTGTTAGGGGATATGCCCAACATCCGCTTGGGTTCCCATAGATTCGAACTTTGTGCTGCTTGTCATCCAGGTTTCTCTTTTTTTCTGCCTGTGGTTTTCTGTGTACCAGCCCCCTTGACGGAGGCGTGCATGCAGTGACCTTGGCACATGGCGGGGGCACTTCCGTCCCCGATGTGCAGACGTTTGCTGCCTCTGCCAGTCCAGCCTCAGTACTGGGCCCAGGCTAACCTCCCCGCAACTGTTACTAGGAGCCAGTAGATGCTAGGTACCAGGCTTCCTTCTTCCCCAGAGAATGCAAGCAGTCCAACAGACACTCAGCCCGCCTGCTGGCCCTCCATGAAACCTGAGCCCACCTCCGACCCCAGGTCATCAGCGTCATAAGCCGTAGCACTACCACTGCACTGGTGGGCCAGTCTACTTTTTTCCCTTCTGATATTGATTTTTATAATGACTGATCAGTTCCATAACCCAGTGACATCAGTTGAGTGGTGGCCATTCATTGAAACTTATACTGTGAGCTTCTGCTAAACTGATGCTGGTGGGTTCTAGAACTGATTGGTAAATAGGATTATCTGATGGGGAAGGGGAGCAAGTGCCACAAAAAGCAAAAAAGAAAAGACTTCAAAGCGAACAAATGAAAATGTATAATAGGGAAATTAAGGAGGCTACACATGTACACATTTCCAGTGCTATTAAAAAAAGGTAGAGAAAGATTTATCTTCTCTTATAAGGTAGAAACATTAGGCAAACGCCTACTGCCCTGCTTGGTGTGACTATAACAATGCTGGGAGGCTTCCTACCTACCTACCCTGGCATAACTGTTAGAGCTCTACATGGTTTAAAAGGCTTCCTGTCTCTGAATCTAGTGTTTTCTTTTATTATTGTGATAATAATATACCTCCCTTAGAAATTGTCTTGTCACCTTTATTTGCATGTTAATTGCCTAAATAACCTGGAGTCTGTTGCTAAGATATGTTGCTGCTGTTCTGCTTTTGCTTTGCCCTGGTTCCACATCCTCACCTCTCACTTTACATAGAGGAGCCTCAGGAATCTCAATACACCTTACCCCAATTATTAACATGTTTACCTGTGATCACATTTTCCTTCTTCAGCCCCCACTAATATTTGATATTTCACCCCCGCAACCCCACCCACAGAAGTTCCGAGATAATTTTTTTTTATATAGTGCTTTTGACTTTCCCCACCCCCTGCAAACCTCTATTGTACCAGCTGCCCAAGCCATGTTACTCTGACTTCTCCCAGGTGTTACCTTACACTCCCTCCCTTCCTTGCGGGGTTGGTGGGTTTCTCCCCAGAGGCACACATCCGGTCAGTGGTGGCACCTGATTCATCAGGTGAGGGGCCTCCGGGGGGGGGGGTGGAGTCAGTGACAGCGCTAGGGGTTTTAAAACATGGGTCAAATTAGACCCATAGGTGTAAAATATGTGGGTCAAAATGAGAAACAACTGGGTCCAAACCTAATCGTAAGTAGAAATTTCACTAGTACAGAAGCTTAAATTTGTTGAGTGAAAATACTTTTCTATTGTTTAATTTTCCATCTTTCAGCTATTGTTAGAGACAGATGCACCACTTTGGACCCACTGTCCTGTGGAAAGTGGGTCATTTCTGGGCAAGCTGCAACTTTTTCCCTTTTTGCCCTATCTAGCGCTGTCTCTGGGTGGACTCATCCTATCAGCCTGGGGATATTTTTCCAGCTCGGTTTTCTCTCTTTCCTGAGGTTGGTGTGCATGCAAGGACTTGGGCATTCGGCGTGAAGACACTGCACATACTCTTATGCCTGTTCCCGGCCCCTAAAGAGGTGGTTGCATACTGTGCCACCTTGCCTTCGTTAGGTGGCAGCCAAGCAGCAGCATGCACTGTAACTCCCACCTCGAAGGAGAAGAGCTGTCTCTGAACACTTGATCCTCCTTCCCTGACTGGTCCCCGAAAAACCCTGGTCTGTTCCCAAACCTAGGTTAGTGTGTGGCATTTGGTATGGCAACTAGTGCCCCAGACCACCATGCCCCTGGGCCAACTTCAAGATAATTTTAGAGTAAATATTGTATATGTTTATGCAAAACATGGGCTTGCATTCCCCTATTTAACAACAAACACTGCAAATGCTTTTTCAGTCCAAGGCACCTCAAATTTGTCTCTGTCTTCTCCTATTATGTGTGTCGTCGAGGCACAGGTCAGGAAGCATAGGAAAACCAGGAGCAGTTTCAAAATTCGCAAATAGCATTTTATTTTTCTCAATAACAAAATAAAAATAAAAATGTTTCTGTATAACTATTTACAAAGGCAGTACAAACAGAGAAAACTAAATCCTTCTTCTGAGGATATTTCTTAATTCCAAGTTTCAGTCTGTCTCTCACTCTCCTTGTCTCTTTAGCAAATGCATTGCTGCTCTTTTTATAAGTCTTTGTCTGGAAACTCGTTAAGAGAGCCTGCTTCTCACAGAATGTTCTTGTCAGTTTCGTTCCTTGCAGGTGCAGCAAAAAGAACAGTGATCCAGAACTGACCTCTTGTTCACAGCTCTGCAAAGGGCTTAATAACTGCATCACAGGTTAACCCCTTGAGTTCCAAATAGCTTTTTGCTATCATTTCATCAGTATAACTATATACAGTTTTAAACATAGGGATCCTAGTATCAGTGACATTTCCACATAAAAATTCACATATATTTTTGTACCTGCTGATATACAAGGGGGATGAAAAGACAGAAATAGCAAGGGAAGGCATACAGATAGCGAGAGTTGGAGAATTGAGAAACTGTCGGAGTGATCAGTTCCTAGAAGTTGCAAGAAAAATAGTTGTGCAACCAGACAGACAAGAGAGAAAACGAGTGAATAGAACAGACCCTTGAGTTTAAACTCTTTCTGCATAACAAATGGGACAGGGCCTTATTCAACCCTGTCACAATGTGACAATATTGAGAGGAACCCTGGCCCTAATCTACCTTCTCAGACCCACCCTGTGTTTCCCCCATGTGTATGTGCCATCCTTTCTAAATTCAGAGGTCTGAAGCTGCTGCATATGAACATCAGGGATCTGGTACTTAAAATAGTTGAGCTGAGAGCCTGCGTCACTGTCCACAAGCCCAGTATCATTGCATTTTCAGAAATGTGGCTTAAGTTTGGAATCCACAATTCACTTATCAGTATACAAGGATACTCTATGTAAAAACAAGATATAAACAAACATGTTGGGGATGTTGTTCTATATACGGTATCATAGACAGTTCTATAGTGTCTGAGGCAGTGGGAGACATGCCTGAGAATATGAAGCCCCCTACAAGAAAGTCCACTTCAACACTGCCAAGGCTATATTAGTGGATTGTATTTATATACAACTGAAGGGATCTGATGAAATTTATTGCTATTATAGGTGCACTTAGCCCGACTGCTGAGTAGGTACAACCTTGAAACGTTCCTGCTTAGTGGCCTTAACCTCAAGTGATTGGGAAAGAACTCATCCAAATAAAAGCACTTTCCAACTTAATCCTTTCCCAGATTATCACCCTACCCATAAGACTCAACCATGCCACCAACAACCACTGCCTTTTAACTGGATTTTTTTTAACTGTCCTGATGTAATCTCAGCTGTTGGTGTGCTTCCAGACTGCTTCAGTGCTCTTTCCGTCATCTTCTGTGTCTGGAAAGATGAACAAAATGGGTGATTTGATATCTTTTATTGGACCAACAAGTGACTCACAGACTGTTTTAAGCTTTTGAACTGGCATAGAGTTCTTCATCAGAAAAATGCAGTTGTGTAAGTTTGAAAGTTTAAAACATTCTTTGGACCTCTTATTGGTCCAAAAAAGGTTATCAAGTCACCCATTTTGTTCATCTTTTTGTACTAGGACCAGTACGGCAACAAACTCTTCTGTGTCTGTAAAATTTGTAGCAAAACAATTCCCTCCAGAAATAATCGCAGCACACTTGAACAGGCATATCATACTGGAGGACTTCTTTGCAGACTTGTGCACCATAAGGTGAGACCGTTTCAACTTTATTCATTCAGAAACTGATGCCTGGGAATTGTTTTACCAGTGAATTTCTCAATTCCTGTACCATGCATGCATCAATTAGAGCATACATGGTCAAAGGATACTGCTACACCTGGGTCTCTAAGGAGGTTATTGAATTGTTCTCCTAAAGGGGTGCTCCTTGGCCCAGATTTAGAAAAGCACAGTTATGTAAGAACTTACTGTAACAGTAGATCTTTGAGAGACTCTCTAGCAGCCACACCAGTAGGACTTAGCCGCCAGGCACTAGGACCACCTGGAAACTTTCTAGCTGGCAGTCTACCAGAGGGGGCTGCCCATCACTAATGTCACCCACTGACGTCAGCCAACCCTATGAGTGGGCGGCCCCCATAGCCTCCTCAGTTCTCCCGCCAGACACCAAAAGTGGAACCAGCTAAGGGAACCAAGGAGGAAGTGGAGGTTAAATACAGAAAGTAAAGGAAGCAGAAAGCTCCCCTTCTGTGGAAGGGGAAGCCAAACAAAATGAAGAGAGAAAGAGAGGGGGAAGGAGGGAGAGAAAAAGGGCCTGCTGCAAGAGGTCCTTTCGAAGATCAACTGTTATGGTAAGTTCTTGCGTAACTGTACTATCTTAACTTCGAGGGTATCAAGTATAGCAGGCCACACCTATAGGACGAGTTCCAGGCAGTTCTGGCAAAAACTGTCAGAATGGGCAGCTGGCCGTGCTGACCCAAGAGGGAAGACTTTGTAGAACAGCCAGGCCGAAATTGGCCCTACGCCTACAGGCAATGTCTCCAGACTGTTGTATGTGGTAAAGATATGGATGGTGCTCCAAGTGGCAGCTGCACAGATCTCCGATGCTGAAACATTTCTGAAGCAGCCATGTTACTAGTAGAATGGCCGCGAATCACACCAGGAAGTTCCTTACCGTACTTCCTGTAACAGAAATCAATACAATTGGCTAACTATTTGGATAAACACTGTTGGACACTGGAACACTCTCTTTCCCAGGTGCGAATGAAGCAAACAACTGGGAGGACTTCCTATGGTCCTTCATCCACTGTGTATAGTATCTCAAAATTCTATGCACATCCGAAGTATGGAGCAGTACTTACCCTGGATTGGCATGTTCTGGAAAATAAACAGGCAGGTGGATGGACTGATTCAAAGTAAACTCAGACACCACGTTAGGAAGACGCTTAGGATTGGTACACGAAGACAACTGGTCTTTGTGGAAAATTAAATACCACTGCTCACACATGAGCACCTGAAGCTCAGAAATCCTTAGAGCAGAAGTAATAGCAACTAAAAATAACATTTTCCATGACAGATAGCGTAACTCACAACTCGCGGCCAGTTCAAACAGAGGCAGGGTGAGTTTCTCGAACACAAAATTTAAGTCCCAAGCTGGACAGGATTATGGGTTGAAGGCTTCAAGTGCAGAATGCCTCTCAAAAACATGTGAGACACGTCAGTTGAGCCACAGTGCAGCCATCAACAGGTACAAGGTAAGCAGAGATGGCTGAGAGATGTGCCTTGATGGAGGAGTACTTGAGACTGGAATTTGAGAGGGAGAGCAAGTACTCCAAAATCTGATTCACCAGACAGGTGAAGGGATCGAAGTGATATGAAGATCTTACTTCGAGAGGGCTCTTGCAGTAGGTAATTACATACAGGACTGACGCCGGCAGGCGGCAGGACCCCATAGAAAAATTTCTAGCTAGCAGTCCCTGGTGAGGGACCGCCCCCACGTAAGGTGACCAGCATCAGGAGACGTTGGTATAATGGGGCAGTCCCGGACGCCCGCCTTCCAGTTCTTTCCCGCCATTAGTTCATGCAGTGCCTCGCGGAAAAGTTAGTGCTTTGTCAGCCCTACCTTCGTCGTTTTTTTTACCGAAAAACTTTTTATTTTTTGACTAACGTCAGTGTATGTCGTCCGCTACACCCTCCAAGCACAAGAATAAGTGCGATTTGTGCGGCGCCCAACTACCACACAAGGACGGCCACTCCCTGTGCCTGTTCTGCCTAGGCCCCGATCACCTGGTCGAGAAGTGCCAGCACTGCCTCAGTTTTAACGCAGCTACCTGGAAAAGACGGTACAATCCCTGGAAGCCCATATTCTAAAAAAGAAAATGAGTTCTATGGAGAAGGAGCTCAAAAAACTGAGGCAGGCGTCCACTTCCCCCGAAGGACATCGGAAGAGCGAAGGAGAAGGAGAGGCACCTGGACAGGGGCCTCCACCGCGCTCTCCCTCAGGAGTCGCACTGGGCAGGAGTAACATCTCCTCCGGGGATGCCTCCTTGATGGCCACCTCAGAGGTTTCTGAGGGGGCGCTCGCCCACCCGTCTGCTCACGCCGGCTCCTGCAGGCGCCCGGCAGTTGGAGGCGCCGCCCTGGTTCGGCCGCAGGCTCGCGGCCTACCACTGTGGGCGACTCCGGTAAGCTGGGCATCGGCTCCTCTGATGTCTGCCCGGAGAGGGCCGGTAAGACGTCCGACCCTCCAGGGTGACGCGCGGCCTCCTCTCCACCGGACCAGGCCGATAACTCTACTCGCCCGCCTCGTGAAGGCTCGTAGTCTGACCCGCCTCGCGCCCGCCCGAGCTCGCCACTAAGCTCACATCGCTCGCCCAACGTCCGTCGGCGAAGGAACTGACGACGGACCTCCCAACGTCCGTCGTTCCCGGTTCCCCGCAGCCTTCACTGCCGTCTGGGGAACCAGAGTCTCCCCAACCTGACCCTGGGGACTTTTCCCCTCCATGCCCGGGCGAAGCTGGAGGGTCTTTTGTCCTTCCTCCACCCGGAGCGCCGGGCCTGACGTCAGCTCCCCAGACGCCGGCTCCGACGTCGGTACCTCTGGTGCCAGGGCCATGACGTCGGCCTTACCGACTCCGGGAGATATTCTGCTCCCATCGGGCCCTCCACCCTCTGGGCTCTCCACTATGGACCCGCCCGTGAGGCCTCCGGCTGGGCCGTCTGCTCCTGCAGCCCCCGGCTCCCGGGTATTCTCCGTCTTATTCGACGCCGGTGTACCCGGGAACGCAGTATCCGGCGCCACAGTACCCGACGCCGGGCTTCCCGACGCCGCAGTACTCGACGCCACAATACCCGACGCCGGGCTACCCGCAGTCAGGTTTTGGATACGCTCCATACGGTTATAACCCATATCCTTGTCCCCCACCTCCACCACCCTCGCGGCCGCCGGTGGACCTGCAGGAGACTCTGGCCTTCTGGTGGGCTGAGGCCAAGGCTCAGCTCAACAAAGAGGTCGAGAGCCGCCTTCCGGTGACGGTGCCGTCCCAGGTTCCCGTACGCCCGAGGCGGCACACTCCCTCACCACCTCCAGACTCCAGGGTTCTTCCGTCTGGATCCAGAAGGGGCAGGACACGCTTCCCTGGGGACTTCCCAAGGGGTCCATTCCTCCCCCGGGTTGGGCAAGGGAGTCTTTCTCTTCTTCATCCTCCTTTTCGCTCTCGGACTCCTCAGACTCTACTGACATCTGCTCTGAGAGAGACGATGAGCCTCGCTCTCCGTCGAAGCCCTGGCCAAGGACTCCTCCAAAGTGTCCTCCTTTTACGGAGTTGCTTAGGAAAATCCAGGAGGTTCATCAGTGGCACTTCCTGGAACCAGATCCTCAGCGTCTGAAACTCGCTGAACATCTGGATCTGCCCGTGACAGCTCCTACCTTGGTGCCACTCTGGATAGAGCCTCACGCTGACCTTGTTACCACAATATGGAAATAGCCGTCGGCCTTAGCCCCACTTCCTAGGAAGTCAAACCGGCTATATCAGGCTCCAGAGGGTGCTGATTTCCTGGATTCTCACCCTCGTGCCGACTCGGTCGTGATTAGCGCCGCTCATGGCCGGTCGGCGAATCCTGAACATCTTAGCTTGTCACCTCCTGATAAGGAATCTCGCCTTCTGGACCAGTATGGGAGAAAGATTTATGCTTCCTCCACACTGGGAATCAGGGCCCTGAACTATGTCGGCCACATGGGGGACTACCAGAAGGCCATCCTGACTCAGGCGGAAGCCAAACTGGACTCCTTGCCTGACTCCCAAGTCAAGCAGGAGTTGGCTGATCTCGTCTGCTCTGCTCTTTCGGCCAGTTGACACATGCTACGTGCGAGATACGATGCAGTGGACATAGCTGGGCAGAGCTCAGCTTTCGCTGTAGGCCTACGGTGTCATGCTTGGCTCCGCATGTCAGGCTTGGTCCCGGATGTGCAATCTGCTATCCAGAAAGCACCCTTCCGGGGGTCGGTACTTTTCGGGGGTGATTTCAAGGACATCATCACCGATTTGCAAGAGAAGGGGACTGCACTGAAGTCAGTTGATTCCATGTACCATCCCCATCAGCAGCAGCGCTGTCCCTTTCGCAGACGGAATCGGCCAAAGGCAAAACCCCAGGGAAGGCGGACCATAAAACGCCAGGCCCCCGCAGCTGCCAAGCCCCCCCCCGCCCAAAAAAGCAGCGGTGCTCGCCGCGCGCTGCAACACACCACCTGACTCCTTTCCTCCCACTGCCTCCGGACTCCCGGAGGAACCGTGGAGGGAGGTTTCCTCCACCTTCCGGGATGGGAGAGGATAACCACAGATTCTTGGGTACTCCAGCTCATAGCAAAAGGACACTCCATAGAGTTTCTTCAGAAACCGCCCAGCCACCCCCCTCTGAAGTCGCCGTATTCACAGGAACATCTTCCTTTGGTCCAGGAGGAAATCTCAGCTCTTCTGCTGAAGCAAGTGATAGAACCTGTCCCTCTTCATCTTCAGTGGACGGGTTACTATTCCCATTTCTTCCTGGTCCCAAAGAAGACAGGAGATCTCAGACCAATTTTAGATCTCAGTTCCCTGAATCTTTACGTAGAGTACAAAAGGTTCAGGATGCTCTCTTTGCAGAGCCTTCTGCCCCTCTTCCGGCCAGGTCAGTGGCTTTGTGCTCTGGATATGCAGGATGCTTATCTGCACATTCCTATTCGCCCATCTCATCGCAAATACCTATCCGCCACCAGAACGTCCGCCACCTTAGAGGACACCCCAGACCTCACAATGGTTATGTTTTCAGGAGCCATGCATGAAGATGGAGGGACCTGAGGTCTGGATGGACCAGGGTGCCCTGCTCCTGGGAGAGCGAGCCTGTGCACAGGGGCAGGAGCACTGGAGGTTCCGCTGCCAGCTGCTGAAGTAGGGGGAACCAGATCTGATGAGGCCAGAAGGGGGCATTGAGAATCCTAGTTGCCCCTTCCAGCTGAAGCTTGATCAGAACCCTCTGAAGGAGTGGGAGGGAGGGAAGGCATACAGAAATCTCCCTTTCCAAGAGAGGGACAATGCGCCTCATCAGAAAATTCCAGGCTCTGGAGAGAGCGAGCAGAAAAGTGGCAGTTTTGCGTTGAGTGGGGAATGCAAAAAGGTCCAACTCTGGACGACCCCACCGGTTGAAGAGATCTTCCACCATGGAGGTCAGGAGCTCCCACTCATGAGCCCATGACTGAGACCAGTTTAGGCTGTCTGCCGAGACATTCTGGATGCCGGGGACATGGATGGCTGAAAGTTCCAGGCCATGATCTACTGCCCAATATCAGACTCTAATCACTTTCCTACACAGAGGGTAAGAGTGAGTCTGTGCCTGTTAGTTGATATAATGGGCCTTGCTGGAGATGTCCGTCTGAACCAGCAGTGGACCTGGGGAGAGATGGGTCTGGAAGGCCTGAAGGGCATATAGCACTGCTTGCATCTCCCAAGACATTGGTTTGGAGGGCTGCCTTCACAGAGCTCCACTTCCCTGAGTCTGGTGGGCACCCAGATGAGCAACTCAGCCTAGACCCGAGGTGTCTGTTGTGAGGATTGGTTGCGGGGGTGGAAATGCAAATTGGAACCCACCTCAGAAGGTTGCTGGGCTCCAGCCACCACATCTGCACCCTCTTGACCAGATCTGAGAACAGGACTAATTGATCCAGGTCATCCACGTGCTGATCCCACTGGACCCAGAGTGTCCACTGGGGAATCCTCATATGCAACCTGGCCAGGGGGACTGTAACAGAGGCTGTGGTCATGAGTCCCAGGAAACAAAGGAAAACCTGGGAATGGGACGGGACATGACTGCTGGAGTAGAGCTGATGGGCCTGATCCATCAGACACTCTGCTCTGTCCTGTGGAAGGAAGTCCATTCCTTATGCTGTATCTGACACTGTCCCAATGTACTGGAGCCGTTGGGAGGGGGTCAGAAATGATTTAGGAAGGTTGATGGCAGGGCTGTAGATAAGATTTTTTGGGATGAGTACCTGTATTCCTCATTTTGAAAGTGAGGTGAGTAAAACGAAATTCAGATGTGTACAAATGTCTTGCTAAAGTGGACTGAGGCGTACATTTATTAAAAAATGTAGTTTTTTTCCTGGTTAAGTATTTCAGGTGCCAGCAATGCTCCAGATAATGTTGACAGGTAGGAATTTACTCACCAGTTTTAAAACATAGTGAGTAAAACAAATGTGGGATACATACAAGTGCTGTAAATCAGGCAAAAAAATATTCCTTTTGAATCGCCATTTCTGTTATGAAGCATTATTCTTTGGTGTGTGGAGTATTTACAAATTTTGGGTGAGTACTGGTATTCACTAAAAAAATTTCTGAAGAGTATTTCTTAAAATGAGGCGAATAAAATAGGGCGGTACACACCTTATCTGGAGCCCTGGTTGATGGTGACCCCCCAAATATTCAAAGAGGCAGCAGGTAGAATCTAGCATTTGGAGCAGGCACACCCTGGATGGGGCTGCTAGCAGCCAGTCATCCAGGTAAGGGAACACATAGAACCCCTGTCGTTTGAGGGCAGCTGCCACCACTGCCAAGAACTTGGTGAACACCCAGGGTCTGAGGATACGCCAAATGGCAGAGCCCTGAACTGGAAATGGGCATCCTGAAAAAGAAACTGGAGGAAGTGCCTGTGAGAGGAGCACACCTTGATGTGCAGGTATGTGTCCTACATGTCGAGGGAGCAAATCCAGCCCCCTTGGTGTAACTGGCAGCAGGCCTTGGATGGTGATCATCCTGAACCTTTTGTGCTGGATGAACAACTTTAGTTCGCTGAGGTCCAGGATGGGCCTGAGATCCCAGGTGCGCTTGGGCACCAGGAAGTGGGAGAAGAACCCCTGTCCTTGCTGGGATTTTGGGATGGATTCTGTGGCCTTTTTGTGGAGCAGAGCATGGATCTCCTCCCGAATTAGTGGAATGTGGCCGGGAGGGTGAAAGAACTGAAATGGAAGATTGTGTGGAGGCCACTCCAGAAATTCTAGGGAGTAGCTGTGTTCTGTGATTTGCAGGACCCAACTGTGAGAGATTATGTCCTTCCAACTGTCTAGACAGAGGGAGAATCGACCCCCTATGACTACCTCCTGTGTGACAGGAGGGAGGGGAGCCAGTAAGGAGTTGGGGGGGGGGCAGCCACAGCTGGTGCTGCGGGCCCCCTCTGGAACTTTGACTGGCGAAGGGGTGGGGGCAGGCAGGGAAGATAATGACGCCCTCTGCTTTCTTTGGCCAATGTCCGGGGCTACCTGGTGGTGGTCCGGTGAAAGGAAGACCTCTGCGCAGATCTGGACTGTATGTTATGCAAGGAGTGAACAGATCTGATGGCCCTCCCTGAGGTCTGGAGCTTAGAGAGGATGTCCCATCACCTTCAAACAGTAAGTTGCCCCTGAAAGGAGCATTTCAGATGGACCGCTGGATGTCTTGGGCAAACTCAGATACACATAGCCAAGAGTACCTACGTAGATAAATATTGCTAGCTGCCTGGGCCAGTGCATCCACAGCATCATAGGCTGCCCTGAGCTGGTGGGTAGTGACGTTGGAGGCCGATTTGAGGGTGTTCAGGGCTTGCTGCTTGGTAGGATCAGCGGGTAGGGCCTAGACTGCGTTCATGATCTTATCCCGCAGCGCATTCTGATACTGGAGCATGTGGACTAGGTAGTTAAGGGCACGGATTGCCAAGGTAGTGGCAGCGAACATCTGTTTGCCAAAATATCCAGCCGATGGGGCTCTCGGTCAGGCGGAAGGGAGTCAAGTGCTCTTGGCTGCTTAGCTTATCGGGCAGTGCCATAACCACAGAGTCCATGTGGGCTTTCTCCTGAGTAGGCTTGCCGCCAGGGCATGATATAGCCGGTCAACCTTACGGGACATGGCTGGAACCAAATTTGGCCTGTGCCAGTCAGCCTTAGTGATATCTTCATAGGTATCAATGATAGGGGGGTGACCAAATGAGGGGAGTCAGGCTGGTGAAGGTAGGTCACAAGCCAGTGTCACTCCAGCTCCTGCTTCTCTGTTTCAAACCCCATCGCCTCCTGGATATGGTGCTTGATAGCTGAGAAGGAGGGGTCATTTGGAGGGGATTTAGGGACATTCCTGGGAGTCTTTTCGCCTTCTGAGGAGCCTGTGGAGGGAGTGGATGAACTGCTACGGTCTTCATCGTCCCCCTCCAGGTCTAGATCTTCCCCATCATCATGTAAAACAAGTCCAGGGGATCCTGATCCCCATCGCCAGGTACATGACGTGAGGAATGAGCCTGTCTAGGTGGCATGGCCAGCTAGGAAGAGTTGGAGTGGAAGGCCCCATAGGGAGATCCTGGGAGGTGGGGGGGGGGCGGGCCTTGAGGTGTAGGGATCCACATCTGCAGAACACTGAAAGGGAAGATACCAATCTTTGGATATCTGCCAGGACCAGCAACGGTCCAGTGGGCACCTGGGAAGGGTAGACCAGTGCCGGACCCTCAGAGGCCGGTGAAGGGTAAACTGGTGAAGGCCCAGTGGGTGCTGGCTGAGGAAAGAATAGGCTGAGGACCAGCATGCATCGGCTGGGGATAGATGGGCGTAGGTCTGACTGTTACTGGGGATGGCAAGACTGGTGAAGGCCCAGCTGGGGATGGTTGAGACAAAGTCAGAGATAGTCCTACAGGCACAGACTGAGATGAGGCAGGCGGTGTAGAAGGAGCCCGGGTGGGTGGCAGAGGAGGGGGTCTTGGCTCAGGAGAGAAGCAGGCGTTCCACTGGGTCTGCAAAAGGGAGTGGTGGTGGACTTAGTAGAGGAGTCTGGAGAGGTGGGGGGTGGGGAGAGGACGAAATCCTGGCAGCCACCGAACCTGTGCTAGCTGAGAAAGCGCCATCGGAGCCACCATGCAGTATGCTGAACATGACATAGGACTTAAGCAACAGGGGCTGAGGGGCAGGGGAAGAGCCCTGGCCCCAGGAACCTCTGTGTGAGACAGTAATAGAGGCAGGGCTGCCGGTAGCCCTATAGAGGAAGGGCTGTTGGGGCCGACCCTGTGGAGGAGAAAGGCCTCTTGGTGGTTAAACAATGGTGTGGCGACAGCGAGCAGAAAGAGGAGGACTGGGGCTTGTCCCGGTCTTTATCCTGGTGCTTATGCTTCCCACTGGCCTTGTCCCAGGACTTAGATAAATGAGAGCCTGAGGAGCTCCTGGCCTGCATCTCCCATTCCATGAAGATGATCTTCTGCTTCAGGAGAAAGTTTTTGAGTGTCTACTGGCGTCACTGCATGGCCTGGTTGAACTTCTGGCAAAACTCGCAGGCTTGGATGTTGTGGTCTGGGCCTAGACAGCAGACACAAGCAGAATGGCCGTCGTTTGTGGGAATTTTCGTTGGTTTAGAAGACTTAATCAAACAAAAAAAACATCAGAAAGATTGAAAATAACTATGTTGAGAAAATAAAGAAACACGGTGGAAAAAAGGTGCAAAATAGCAGTCGACTGTAGTGGTTTCCAGAGATCCAACATGCGTTGGTCGATGGTGGGATGAGAACTGAGGAGGTTTTGGGGGCCGCCCACTCTTCTAGGGTTGGCTGACGTCGATGGTGGGTGGCTCCCTGTGGTAGACTGCTAGCTAGAAAGTTTCCATGTGGTCCTAGTACCTGGTGGATGAGTCCTACCGGTGTGGCCTGTTGCAAGAGATACCCTCGAAGTAAGATGACCAGATCCCTTAATGACTGGCAGTATTATAAAAAAAAAAAAAAAATTTTTGAAATCTAAGTAAATTGGCAGTAACTAAAGCAAACTTTGGCTGCTACCACAGTTACTAAGAGGAAAACAAATATTGTTCCAGAAATTTCTGGGCAGGGGCTAAAAACCTATTTGAAATAGATTTTCAAGCTCAAATTGTTTAAATCCAGAATCCCTCTGGAAACCTTGTCATCTCTTATCCAGACACTGTGAATACTTTAACGCCTACTTCTAGGGATGTGGATGTGATCTATCCACACTTCTTGGCAGATGCCTTCCCCTTTAAGAGTGGCCGGAAACGTCTTCAAGCTGGCTTTTCCTACCCACCCGAGTGGTAACTCCCTCAGCTCTGCCCCATGATGCCAGATCTTCCTTTCCACTGGAAGAAGCACCACCCTCGCCCTTGCGTCTTAAATCTTCGGATTTATTTCCTAAAAAGTTTGACATTTTTTGTCTTCAGCTCAGTCACCGTTCCCAACCATAATAGAAGTCAAATCTGATCCTGGGTTCTGCCGGTACACTTGCGGGCAGAAGATGTCCTGAACAGATCCACACTCCACATGCGTCTGTTGCCTGGGACACGAGCACGATCCACAGGCCTATGATTTTTGTCGCTCCTTTCATCCTACTATTCTCGAGGACTGTCTAGTCCACCTCAGGTTAGGCCAACCGAGTGAACGGAACCCTCCGGTCAAATGTAAGGATGCTCGTTGGGTGGTCTCTGTGGCTGCAGGGTCTGCTGCATCCCACTCTTCCTCGGCTTCTGCCTTTGTGCTGCTCCAACTGGGCTCTACGTTTACGGGGTTCTTCAAAGAACTGTGCCAGTCCCTGCTAACCCTTGGTCAGGGACCCTCTGGGCACAAATCTAAATCAAAGAAAGAATCCAAAAAAGAAAGACCTCACTGTTGTTTGTGGGATCAGGAACACTTTTGGTCAAGAGCTTTGGATTCCCACACCTCTCCAGATACGACCTTGGCCGAATCCGAGGCCGAGGCCACCAGCTCCAGGATAACACTGTCGGGCCAGTTGGCAGAGACACTGGTTGATATGCCGGCTGAGATTTTTACTCAAGCTGATCGACCAGTTGTCGCCTGAAGAGGCTGACACTTCCTTATCTAGGACTCTGGTCCTTACTCAGACGACTGGAGAGACAGATCAGTCTGCTGACCCGCTGCCTCTGGTCTCTGACCAAGACCCAAAGGAGTCTTGGCGCTCACAGACTCCTTCCGAGACCCGCCGCCGGTCCCCTGGCAGTTGAGGTCTCTGTCCTATTCCCTAGGTTGGGCGGTTCCGTCGACATCGGCGCTCCGCTCTCGACACTGTGGGGGCGGGCGTTGCTGCTGCTATTCATCTCGTCGGGTAAGGGAGAGCGGCGCTGAATTGTGTTGACGCTATGAGGATCTCATGGCAACAGCTGGTGCTCACCAGTATCAAGCTGGCTCCTACACTGGCCATCACCTGGCTTTCGCCCGACAGGCCGACACTTTCTCTGTCTCAGGAGTCGCCCAAGATGGTCTCAGTGTGGCCAACCCCAGTGTCCCCACCAATTCCTGTGGAGCTGCCACCCCTCCAGCTGAAAAAAGGCGCTCTGACCAAGGAGTCTTGGCTGCATTGGCTGTCGGTCACCGTCACCCCTGACCGTCCCCAGAGGGTCAGTGGGGACATGGGTGGTCGACCACTCTTTAAGGACTCCTTGGAGTCGGAGGGTTCCTCCTTGCACTCCTGTCTGGTCGACATGGAGTTGGCAAGGGATCTCTCGATGGATGAAGGCTCTACTTCTTTCATGGGCCTTCTCCACCTGATCTCTGAGTCCACAGGTCTGAAAATGGAGCCCATTGAGAAATGGGCCTGTTACCTGTTGATTGAGATCCTTGACCGGGGGGTTACTCCTATAAAGTCTTTCCCAGTGGCGGAGGCCATTCTTGGCCCTGCCTTGGAGCTTTGGCAATGCCCCGCTTCCTGCCCTGCGCCCTCTGCCTAGATGGCCCTCAAGTATGTGGTACCTACCAGTTCCCTCTCGGGATTCACAGAACACCCTTCAGCTGAAGGACTGGTGGCAGATTCTGTGTTTAGGCACTTGGGCAACACTGGGGACATTGACAAGCCACCCAACAGAGTCCAAGAAGTTGTACTATGCAGCTAAGAAGGTCTGTGCTGCCTCCTCACTTGGTCTTTGCCAGGTGAGCTCGATCCTCATTGTGGCCCACTTCTCCCATACCCTGCTGGGCACCCTGGATGAGGTGCTTCCTCATCTGCTGGTGGACTCTCTATACCATGATCAAACTGGTCTAGGCTGTAGCAAAGCTACAGCGCCAGACAGCTGTGGACATTGGGGACTCCACTCCGTGGTGGCCTCAGTGGCCATGAGCCACAGGGCTTGGTGGAGGATCTTGACCTTCACGACAGACACTGAGCACAAGCTGGCAGATGTTTCTTTCCTGGGCACTGACTTGTTTGGGCCCAGGGTCGAGGGCTGCCTCACCTGCATAGAGAAGTCCAGTGTCACCTTGGACTCCATGACATGTGCCAAGAAGACTCCAAGGGCTCTAAGCAGCAGTAGAAGAGAAAACCCTTTTGGTCCACCTCCACTCCTGCAGCCAAACCAGCCCAGCCCAAGGCTGGACAGCAGGCCCAGGCCTGGCGACCTCGGCTGAAGTCGGTGGCCTCAGTCGTTCGTAAGCCCAGAGGGAGAGGTTCCGGTGGCTCCTCAGCCAAACCCTCCTCCTCCTCCTCCAAACCTGCCCAGTGATGGGATGGGAGGTGCCTCCCTCATGCCTGTCACGCCTCCCCTGGGTCCTCCCTTGGGAGCCGACTCCCCCACTTCCTTTCTGCCTGGTCCGCTGTCACCACGGACAGGTGGGTTCTCAAGGTGGTGGGTCAAGGTCTGCCTCTGGAATTCGAGCGGTACCCTCCTTGCTGAGCCCGTGCCCCAAGGGAGCACTTGGTATCCGCTGACATTCTGTCAACTCTTTGAGACGACATAGCCCAGCTCCTCTGCAAGGAGGTCGTGATCCCTGTCTTGGATCCTCTTGAACACCCAGGGTTTGTCTCCAGGTACTTCCTGGTGCCAAAGTGGATGGGGGGCTGGAGCCCCATTCTGCATGACCTGAACAAGTTTCTCAAGTTGCGCACCTTCGGGATGGTAACTCTGTCTCATCACACCATCTTTAGAACAAAACATGTGGTCTTGCTCCCTGGATCTTCAGGATGCATTCTTTCACGTCCCTATCCATCCGTCTCATCAAAGGTTCCTCCGCTTCTGAGCAGATGGAGCTCTGTACTAGTTCCAGGCCATGCCTTTCAGCCTGTTCTCGGCCCCCAGGGTCTTCACCAAGTGCATTGCAGTAGTGGTGGTGGCTTACGTAAGATGCTGAGGTGTCTGGGGTTACCCTTACCTGGACAACTGGCTGATCACAGGTCCCTCCTGGCAGGAGGTGGAGTGGTCCTGGGACCTGGCCCTCCACACCTGTGTCTCCCTTGGCCTCCTGGACACAGAGGCCAAGTTGAAACTCATGCCTTTGCAGGTGATCAGCTTCATTGGGGCAGAACTCGACTCTTGCAGAGGCAGGGCCCGAGCCCTTCTTCCGGCGGACAGGGTGGAGGCTTTCTTCTCCTTTGCCCTGTCATTTCAGGTTAGGCAGTTGCGCCCTGCTCAGGACTTCCTGTGCCTACTGGGTTACATGGCGGCCTGCACTAGCTTGGTCTGATGGGTCCGCTGGAAAATGTGCTCCCTGTAGTGGGAGCTGGCTAACCAGGAGTCTCAGTGCAGGGGTCACTTCGACCAGCTGGTCATTGTGACCCAGCGGATGTGGGATGCCATCCAGTGGTGGTTAGTCCCAAAGCATGTGCAGGAAGTGATCCCGTTTTCCCGCCCAGAGTCGATGGTCAGCCTGATGACTGATGCCTCTCTCACGGGCTGGGGTGCCCACCTGGGGGAACACAGAGTCCACGGTTTCTGGACCCTTGAGGAGTCCCGATGGCACATCAACCTGCTGGAGCTCTGAGCAGTTTGGCTGGCACTGACTCCATTGACTCTTCGCATCCGGAGTCAGGTGGTTCAGGTCCAGACAGACAACGCCACAGCCATGTACTACCTCAACAAACAGGGCGGGACACACTCCTTGCCTCTGTGCAAGGAGGCTCTCTATGTGTGGACCCTCATGCGCAACCTGGGGGCCAATCTCCTTGCCATCCATGTGGCTGGAGCCTCCAACCAGCTGACGGACACCCTCAGCCATGTGGGCAAGGCGTCTTCCGAGTGGGGTCTCCACTCAGAGGTAGTACTCAGCCTGTTCTCCCAGTGGGGCACTCCTCAGGTGGACCTGTTTGCCTCCTGGGAGAACGCAAAACTAAGGCTGTTTTGTGCCCATCCCCCTCAGCAGGGAGATGGCTTCTCGAGGCCCTGGACCCCAGGTCTCTTTCCCTCCACTTTCCTTGATCCACAAGGTGCTTCTCAAGGCCAGGAGGGACAAGGCACAGGTGATTCTGGTGGCTCTGGACTGACCCCCCCCATCAGTTCTGGTACCCCAGTCTCCTCAGCCTCAGCAGCAGGCTCCTGAGGCATCTTCTTCTCCACTCGGACCTGCTCTCCATCCATCAGGGGAAGGTTTTCCACCCGGACCTTCAGTCCCTGCAACTGACAGCCTGGTCCCCGAGCGGCTAGAGTTATAGGTTTTGGGTCTCTCCGAAGATGTCCTCACTTTGGTGGCGGCATCTCAGAAGGAGTCAACCAGGAAATGCTATGCCTTTAAGTGGAAGAGGTTCTCCATTTGGTGTCAGAGCAAAGGGCTGGACACCTTGTCCTGTCCAGTGGCCAGCTTTCTTGACTGCCTGTGGTCCCTCTCTGTCGATCCTTCGATTGACAACCCTTAAGGTGCAACTGGCAGCCATCTCTGCTTACCAGGTGTGGGCTGGTCAGCACTCGGCACAGGAGAAGTTGGTCTGACGTTTTTCAAGGGTCTTGACCACATTTCCCCTCCGGTGTGTGAACCACCATCACCTTGGGATCTGTTACTGGTTTTGGCAAAGCTCATGGGCAAGCCATGGGAACCTATGCACAGTTGTGAAATGTCTCACCTGTCATGGAAGTGCACATTCTTGGTGGCTATCACGTCAGCCAGAAGGATCAGTGAACTTCAGGCACTCTTGGTGGAGTCTCCTTACCTGGTCTTCCACAGGAACGAGGTTGTCCTGCGCCCCAACCCGAAGTTCCTCCTGAAGGTTGTGTCAGATTTTAATCTTAATCAGGTGATGAATCTGCCAGTGTATTTTACCAGCCACACCTCGGAGGCCGAGCATTTGCTCCATACTCTGGACCTGCAGCGAGCGCTTGCTTATTACAAGGAGTGCACATCTGGAGTTTGGGGAGAGGTTTGCCAGTTGTTTGTCACCTACGCTGAAGCTGCACCTGGCATAGCTGCAGCCAAGTGGACGTTTAGCAGATGGATAGTCTTCTGCGTTGATTTCTTCCATAGGTTGGCATGTCGAGAGCCTCCTGTAGGGCTAAGGGCTCATTCCACCCACCATACTGTTGCATCAGTGGTTGCTTCCAGGGACGTCCCTTTCCAGGAAATCTGCAGGGCTGCTACCTGGAGGTTAGCACACACCTTCATTTCCCATTACCACATCGACCTTGAGACATGCCGGGATGCTGGTTTTGGAGCCTCAATTCTCCAATCCTTATTTCCTAAGTAGGGAGTGTGAGCCTTGTCTCCCTCCTTTCGGAGGACTGCTAGGAGTCTACCAAGAAGTGTGGATAGAACATCACATCCACATCTGTAGAAACACAGGTTACTCACCTCTAACAGTAGTTCTAGGAGTGATATATGATGTTCATCCACACGGACCCACCCAACCTCCCCTTGTTTTGGCGCACGACACTGCTTCCAGCGGGCAAGATCTGGCATCATGGGGCGGAGCTGAGGGAGTTACCACCCGGGTGAGTGAGAGGAGCCAGCTTGAAGACGTTTCTAGCCAGTAAAAGCAGCTGCCAAGAAGTGTGGATGAACATCATATACCACTCCTAGAACTGCTGTTATAGGTGAGTAACCTGTGTTTCATTAACCTCTGCATTGCCACCAAGCTGCTGAACTTCTTGGTATCATCCATGTTTGGTGTCTCAGTCAACAACCCAAAGCCTGATGCTTATGATCTGCCACACTTATATGTTAACCAAGTCACTGCAGCAGAAGTCCTCAAAGCACTAAAGGGTCTGAGTCCAAACAAGCGTGTTGGTGCAGATTCTCGTGACCTGAAGCTTCTCAGCCTTACAGCACATATCCACATCCTAGTTACCATGCTGTTAACTTTCTCCCATGCCTCTGGTAAGATACCTACTGTCTGGAAATGTGCTAGACTTGTGCCCCTCCACTATGGAAGAGCTAAATAGGATCTGAATGAATACAGACGTATTTTGGTCCATACTACCTTCTGCAAGATTGTCGGATACTGCATTCACTCACAGCTGACTGAGCATCTCTGTTAATGGCTGTAGAATATGAAGGTGAAATACTGTCTAAAAGAAGGCAGGTGGGGAAAAGGAAGAAGTACAGAAAACTGATCTGGTTCACAAGGGAGGTGGAGAGTGCATTTAGGGAGAAGAGTCTTTTTTTTATCTAAAGGGAGTCGTAAGAGGTGGGGGACAGTGACATCTACCTTATAATACTGGTGAGAGAAGCTAAAGCAGAAATTAAACCTAGGATAGCAGAGATAGTTAAGGAGGGGGCATGGCCTTCTCACAGTACATGAGGGAGAAATGGTTAACAAAGGAAGGCACTGTCAGACTGAAACAGGATGAAAGGTGGGTGGAGGATAACAGGAGGATGACAAAGGTAAAGCAGAAAGACAGAATGATAACTTCTGTTCAGCATTTACAGAGGAAAAGGAGGGGCCACTACCACAGGGAAGTTAGCACTAGATCAGAAGGGGGCAAAACTGTGTATGGAACCATTTGCCACAGAAATGGGGCTTGAGGCCCTGAAAGTACATAAATCTCCGAGACCAGACAGACTGCACCCTACACTGCTGAGGGAAAGGACTCTGGTACTCGCTGCTCACCTGGAAGACTTATCCTGCTGCTCCCCAGAGACTGGAGAAGTGCTGGGGGACTGGAGGACAGTGCACATGGTACCCCTGCACATTAGTAGAGGACAGGACAAGCCATGAAACCACAAGACGGTCAGTTTGATGTCAATTGCTGACAAAATTCGGATGTTATAATTTAAAGAGAGACTGGAGGAGTTCTTGGTAGCAAATGGACTGCAAGATGGAAGACGGCATAGACCTGTGGCAGGAAGGCTTTATCAAATTAATTTGATCCAGTTTTTTGACCTGGTAACAAGGGCTGTTGATAAAGGTCAGGCAGCTGACATTCTGCATCTGGACTTAAGCAATGTGTTCAACTCTATTTCACGCAAGTTGCTAGTCAAGAAACTGAGGAACCTGGTGGGACGACAAACTGACAAGGTAGGTAGGGAGCTGGCTGGGGGGGGGGGACAGAGGATGGTAATTAATGGGGAATTCTCAGGTATGATGGAGGTTACTAGTAGGGTCTTGCAGGGGGATCAATGCTTCAGATGGCACTTTTTAACATCTTTATTAGTGGCATTGGAAAAGGTATCTAAGGAAAAAGCCTATTTGTGGTTGAATCCAAGCTGTATGGCAGGTTTGACTGTGAGGAAAGGACTCTGCGATTTAAGAGAGGTCTTGGAGAGGCTCGAGATGTGGTCAAAGATCTGGAAGCTGGTCTTTAAACAAAAAAGTGAAAAACTGTGCCCTTGTGAAGCACAAATCCAGGAACAAAGTAAGGGGGGGGGAGGTCACTGTGTCTAAGGAGGAGAGTTATCTACTGTAGGTGTGGTGGTCTCTAAAACATTTTTTTGTTTGTTTTTCTTTCATGTTCTCACTATGAGGCATACTGTGCCTTCAAAGGGGGCATAGCATTGTAAAGTTTTAAGATGTATCGTTCAGTCCAAGGTGTCAGAATCAGCAGGACAAAATAGGGCAAACTGGATGGGCCTACCAGTCCTTTTCTACCAACAAATTATATGTTTCTGTTCTATAAGATGACACTGAAAATCATAAGTTATTCATCATTTGTTAAAGCATGTATTCCAGTGTACTTAATGTTTGATATACTTTACACCATTTAGCAGCCTTACAAAAATCGGCTTTTATTTTCATTAAAATGTTACCAAAGAAATGTCATACTGTATGTACATTAAAAGAAGCAAAACATTTATACATAAAAGTATAAATGACTTAGGTTTAATCCCTTTGGTACTGCCAGATTTTAAAGTTAATCAAGTGTATAGTTTCCGTTGGGGGATGGTGCAACACTGAAACCATGTTTGGAATATAGCAGTATAAAAGCCAAAATAAATGGCTGAAATACCCGATCACATAGAAACATTTGGTGGCAACTTAATTAGTAGCTCTTTGGTGGTCTAAAATATTATTTAGAACTGTTATGGTAAGATATAGTCATCCAACATGCACTCTATCCTGTATTTAATACAAATGGCACAATATTGCTCTCTGCTTTCTGTGGCTCCTTTGTCCTTTTCCGACTGAAAATACTGTTTCATATAACCCTTAGGCTGCAGGCAATATACTTGAGATCATACTTCCTAAAATTAGGTTGCAGGGTTTTATGAGTCGGAAAATATGGATGAAAATATTAAAAATTGTTGCATTAAAAAGATTGATAGTTTGGGAGCAGATAGGCTTGCTTACTAAAACAGATATCTAGGTGAATTTTATTATAAGCAGCTATATCCACTTCCCGCAGATGTGGTTACATCTTCTTTAGTTTGATTCTGTCCTCTCTGATCATTGTAACTTCCCCATGGATAAAGTGTTATTGCATTCTGCTTGCCCAGAGATAAGTTGGATTTGTTTCCAGGAAGTAGTATCACAGCATTTAGCCTTACCATTCATGCTTATTTAACCATTTTGTAAAGTAATTTCTGAAGGGTTCAAACACATGATTGGGGGAGGGGGGTAGTAGCTCTCAGTGGTTCACCTTATGTTGCTTTCTGAATGAATAGATTTTGTTTTAAAATCCTCAAGATTCAATTTGTCAGTGACAGAACATAAGTAATTTGGTACTTCTAAGCTCTGCTAAATTGAGAAAAGGGTGTGAGCACTGGGGAGGAGGGGAACTAGTCTGTTCAAGTCTCAGTAGCACGCTGGTTCCACAAGGGATTGCACTCTGAACCAAATAAGTTATTTCTCATAGTTGTCAGCAGCAGAGAACCCACTGAAGCAAGATAACTACTGCATTTGATTTTCCAGTAGTCCAAAAAACATGGCATTACGCTAGTGACATGAAACTGGAGTACTGACTGTTTACAGTAATTTTACAGTTTCAATTCTGAATTAGTTGATCTCCGTGCAAGGGAGCTATTAATACGCTAGGCAGTTTTTGTTTTTAAAAAAAATAAGTGTTTGGGTTAAGTGCTTTTGCTCTGTATAGTTTTGTGGTGGTAAATAATAAAGTTGGTCCTCTCTTTAGTGTCCTCTGATGCTCATGTAACCAATCCTATAACAAAGTACAGTGCATTTTTTTAAATTAACTGTAGAAACTCAGCATACGCATGCACATTAGGTAAAACTGACACATACATCACTATGCTTTTGTCACAACATGACCATGTTGCTGTTGCCCCTATATTGGACTGTTGCATAAAAAAACTAAAATGTAATGAAACTGGCAAGTAGAGTATTCCCCAGTCTGCCTTATCTTTGTTCCAGTTGTCCTTCAGATATAGCTTTTCTTTCCTTTTTCAATAACATCTATCCGGCTTTCTTTTTTATTCTCTCTCCCTGTAACCGAGCTCAGAAGACCAATGAGATTCAGTGCTTTTTTAGTTGAGTTCTTAGCAGATGCTTTTTAAGAGATCAAAACTTAGACTTCAGCTACATGCTATTAAGGCTTAGCTATTGATGTGTCCCTGTAGGGGCTGTGTTTTTGTTGGGGGAAGGGGAAGAGATGGTATGGGGTGACCCCTTTGAGCATGCTTACAGATGGTAGACACTGATCTCCTTGTTTCTTAGGGTTCTCTTTGCAAGCTCAGTCCTTAACCTGGCTGAACTGGCTGCTCTCCGACCTGACCTTAGCAAATTGAAAAAGGTCCTGTACTTCCATGAGAATCAGTTGGTATATCCTGTCCAGAAACACCAGGAAAGGGACTTCCAATATGGATACAACCAGGTTCTTTCGTGGTAGGTGTTTATCATATCATTGGATTATTTAATGTCTCCTTCTGATCCCAGAATACCTTGTATAATCAACTGTAACAGTTTCCATTCCAAAGTGATCACAAATGGCCTAAAATATGGGAAAGAATGGAAATATGTATTTTTTTTGGTGGGGTGATCCATACAAACATTTAAGTCTGTGTTCTGAGATGCTAAAGGGTAATGCAATTTGATGGAAATTCTATTAAAAAGATGTAATACAAGTTAAATTAGTTGTAGTGAACATGTAAAATTTAAGACCGTCACACCTCATTTCCATTTTTGTAGCCTTAATTATCTTTCTGTGTCGGTTAAAAGCATTGTAATATTATAAGAACACAGTGTGTGAAGATACCAGTGTTCCTGTGATACATATCTCAGGAAAAATACATTGCTCGGTGCATTTCAGTAACTGGCTACAGAATCATATTAGTAACCTAACAGCTAATTACTGAAATATTTGTAAAGGGGAATCAAGGGGAAATTCAAACATATTTCACCTTAGAAGTAAACCTCACTCCTAGACACTGAGTAATTTGTGTACAAACGTCGGCTTGCTTGCAGTGTGTGAGCTTTGTTTCTAAGCATCAGAAAGACATACAGTCAGAAAGAAAACATGCTTAGGTATTGACATTATTTCTTAGTGTTGTACAGTGAACATAACGCACCCCCTCCAAATTTCTGTTTTACATAAAGTATATTCATGGCAATCTATAGAACATTTTAGTCAAATATGTGAAGCATTACGGTGGTTCTAGGTGTTAATATGATTTCCCTACCATAACATTATGTGTCCCCAACCCCTATCCTTAGACAAGTCATGCACATAAATAAGTCCAGGTAAACAGGCAAAATGTAATGGATTTGGTTCTTGTTATAAGTGATGAAGAGAACCATTATTGGTTAATTAGTGTGAGAAAATTCATGGCTGTAAGTTTCTGTCAGTCTTGAAACAATATAATTCTATGCACATCACTGTAACTAACACAAGGTGACTGCACTTTGCATCACACTGACATTTCCCTCTCTGATCTTCAATATAAAGTGTCCCTCGCTACTACACATACTGTTTGGCCTCTGTTGACAGTTTGTAGAAGAAGAGCAAATGTAAGAAAATAAAATTCATTTTTGTGTAAAATGTGATAAGGTCTGTCTCTAATTCCAATGCTGTCCTTTCCAGTTTGGTTGCTGATGTTGTGATTTTTAACTCTGTCTTCAACATGGAGTCATTCCTTACTTCCATTTCTACGTTCATGAAGTTGATCCCTGATCACAGACCTAAGGAACTAGAAAAGTTAATCAGATCCAAATGCCAGGTTCTATACTTTCCAGTCAACTATCCTGATGTGAGCAGGTCAGTACATTTAACTTGTTGGCCAGTAACCAGTGGACTCTTCCATCAGTATTTTAGCTGTTTAGTAGGGCAGGTTGCTTAAACAGTGGCGCTTAGATATTTATTTGTTTCTGTTTTTTTTTTACTTTTGTTGTCCATTTCGTTATGTCCTTTTAGGGACCTTTGCTCTTTAGTGACCCCTGTTGGGAGATCATGATGCTTTGATATGCCTGATCCCAGTCAGTGCCCTTAAAGTCTATTTTGCATTTGAGTACCTGGTCATGCAGCATACCATAAGGATTATGTTTCTCCACTGTAAGTGGGGCCTGAATGTGTCATTACTAGAACAGCAAATCATGTTGGAAACTTTTCTGGAACCAGTCTGCAGTTTCAGTTAGTACACAAGCATTTGTCAGTGTCGAACGTTAGTTGCTTGTTAAACGTTGTTTTTTTTTTTTTCGCAATTCTGAGCCCAAATTTTGGAGATTTCAACTCCTGCCCGAAAGGTGATTTTGCACTGCGGTTGCGAAATCACCTTTCAGAATGCAAAAAAAACACCCCAACATTTTGGCCAGGATCTGAAAAATGACAGCTGTGAAATTCATGAGGTGCTATGAAGAAATGGCTATGTTGAAAATTTGGGGTCAAAATATTGATAATTGCCGAAGTTATGAGCCTGCGTTCTCAGATTTCAACGCAGGCTCATAACTTTGTTGTTTGTGAATATTTGTGCTCCAGATTTTCAACATATCCTTCTTATGTCCTCACCTCATGAACAAGTACAGAGAAAAATTCCAACTGCTGCCCGAAAGGTGATTTCACGCCGCAACTGTGAAATCACCTTTTGGGATGCAAAAAAACATTTTGACCAGGATCTGAAAAATGACAGCTGTCACATTCATGAGGTGCTGTGAAGAAATGGATATGTTGAGTATTTGGGGTCAAAATATTGAAAATTGCCAAAGTTACGAGCCTGCGTTCGCAAATTTCAATGCAGGCTCATAACTTTGTGATTTATTTTGCCAGCTTGCTCTTGCCCTGTGCACACACTCAGCCACACTGGGGCCAAGAATAACATTTATATGTGATTTCTGTGACTATAACATTTTTCTTTGGCCCCGAATAGTCTCTCTCTCTCTCTTTTTCTCCCCTGGATGGTGGCACAAGTCACATACTTATTTTGCCTGTCTGCTCTTGCCCTGTGCACTCACACAGCCACACTGGGGACAAAAATAAACTTTATTTGTGATTTCTGCGACTATAGCATTTCTCTTTGGCCCCCAATAGTCTTTCTCTCTCTCTCTCTCTTTTTTTTTTTCTCCTCTGGATGGTGGCACAGGTCAAAGATTTATTTTGCCAGCCTGCTCTTGCCCTGTGCACACAAACAGCCACACTGGGGCCAAGAATAAACTTTATTTGTGATTTCTGTGACTGTAACATTTCTCTTTGGCCCCCAATACTCTCTCTTTTTTCTGCTAAGAATGGTGGCACAGGTCAAAGATTTATTTTGCCAGCCTGCTCTTGCCCTGTGCGCGTGTGCACACACGCACACACACACACTAGGGCAAAGAATGAACTTTTATTTGTGATTTCTGTAACTATAACATTGCTCTTTGGCCCCCAATTGTCTCTCTCTCTCTCTCTCTATCTCTGTGCTCTCTCTTTTTCTCCTCTGAATGGTGGCACAAGTCAAAGACTTAATTGCCTCGTCCCCCCCCTTACATGAGGCGCCAGCAGCAGTGGTACCCCCAGCCTCCACCAGAGGTGCACAGTGTGCCGGACGCTCTTCTCCCCTCCTCCCAGAGAAAGGAGAGCAGTTTCTGGGGTGCTCAATCTTACTGCCCCTGGCTGGCCCTCCAACTCCCGAGTCCGTCTCCGAACTGGGATGTAGACGCAGCAAGAAAACGCTTGTATGTTGCTGTGATAAGTTTGTAATTTTTTTCACATTTTGACCCCAAATGTTAAACATAGTCTTCTTATCACCTTACCTCATAAACCTCATAGGTGAAAATTTCTTAATCCGTGGCAAAACACCATTCCACGCCACAGATACAGAAAATCATTTTGGGCAGAATCTGAGAAACAACAGCTGTAGTATTCATGAGGTGGTGTGAAAAAATGGCTACGTTGAAAATTGGGAGTGAAAATATAAGAAATTGGCAAGGTTATTCGCGTAACTCGAGCGTTTTGTGGTATTTTTGCTCCAGATATTTAACATGGCCCTTTTGGGCCCCCACCTCATGAACAGTGGCACTGTCATTTTGTTACTCGGCCACAAAAGGTGATTTTGTGCAAGAATCGTGCCATTCCATGCCACATGTGTACAAATTTGTTTCTTGCAGGATGTGAGAAATGACAGCTGTACTGTTCATGAGGTGGTGTGAAAAAATCTATATGTTGACAATTTGTAGTGAAAATGTTAAAAATTTGCAAAGTTATGTGCCTGTATAGAAACTGCAGGCAGCTTGCTCTGTATGTGACCATTTGGAATTTTTCACCAAATTTTTCAACATAAATTTTGGGACCCACCTCATGAACAGTGGCACTGTTGTTTTCGTTACTCAGTCCCAAAGGTGATTCCGCATAGGGGCAGAGAAATCACCTTTTGGGACCGAGTAACGAAACAACAGTGCCACTGTTCATGCGGCGGGGTCCCAAAAAGCCCATGTTGAAAATTTGGTGCAAAAAGACCTAAAAATGGCAGAGGTATCAACATGAGTTCAAAACGCCATTGACTGCCATTATATGGCATTTACCTTGATTTTCAGGTCGCCATTCAGCTTTGAAGAATGCAGATGTGTCCCGGACCATAGAAGATGCTAGTCGCTGACCTCCAGAGGTAAGTATGGGGTAAGAGGGGTGCGGTGAAGTGGTTGCACAAAGGGAGGGTAGGGATGGGGGAGATGGTGAGGGATCATTTTCTTCTTTACAGGTTTAATTTTTTTTTTTTTTAAAAACATCTGGGGACTGTTTTCTTTTTTTCAGGGATGAAAAATGTTTGGGGTCACTGGGAGTGGGCTCCCAGTGTTCCAGAGTGGTGGGGGAGAGTAGAGGGAATCACGGATGTGAGGATTGGGCACCCCGGTGTCAGTCAGTGCTGTGGGGGATCGCCGATATGGGGATTGGGCACCCTGAAGTCAGACAGTGCTGGGGGGGGGATCACCGACATGGAGATTGGGCATCCCGATATCAAACAGTACTGGGGGGATCGCCGAAATGGAGATTGGGCACCCTGATAGGCATATTAGAGGGAGACAGGGACAAAGAGTGGAGAGCCATGCATGCCAACACAAGGAGTCTGGGAAACAAAATTCCTGACCTTGAGGCAGTCATCACAGAGGCAGACCTGGATCTGGTAGCTGTAACAGAATCATGGTCTACAGGCAAGCATAGCTGGGAAGTGGCCATCGCAGGCTGCACCATATTCCAAAACGATGGGTCAGGGAGGAAAGGCAGATGGGCTTTTTTATATGTGAAAGAGGGTATAAGGGCCACTGAGATACTGGGGCAACAGGGGGACAGTGAAGGTCTGGAGGTACTGTGGGTCAGCCTAGATATGGGGTCGGGGCCGTTATTCACATGAGGTTGGTGTACAGGTCCCTGACAGAAGGGGCGAATATAGACTCTGCCCTGGGGGAAGCCATTAGCAAAATGGCCAGCAAGGAGAAAGTTTTGATTATGGGGGACTGTAATCTGCTGAATGTAGAATGGGGCATTCTGGCCGCAGCTACATCAAGAGGCAGAACCATCCTTGACTCCATACATGGTGTATTTCTCAGGCAGCTAGCTTTGGAACCGGCTAGGGACGGGGCAGTGCTTGAGCTGGTACTTATAGAGGCAGAATTGCTGCTGTCACAGTGGTTAGTTCCTTTGGTACAAGTGATCACCGTACTACTGTATGGTTTGGCATGTGGATAGGACAGGAAAAAACACTTAAGAACAAGGGTCCTGGACTTAAGGAGAGCAGATTTTAAAGAAATGGGAAACGGCCTCAGAGAGTGCCGGGGGTGGGGGGGGGTTCAGAGGGAGAGTAGAGGCTTAAAGGAAAAAAATTAAGGAGTTTATTGCCCAAGCAACAGCTACTGTTTGAAGGAAGTGAGCAAGGGAAAGAAGAGGAAGAGGCCGCTGTGATTCTCTAAGTAGGTTGCCAAGGCAGTGAAGGAGAAGGAAACAACATTTAGGTCGTACACGAAGACCCAGAAGGATGAAGACAGGGAGGTATATCTGGCGAAACAGAGAGAGACAGGTAGGAGGGGTGAGGGCAGCTAAAGCACTAACATAGGAGGGGATGGCTAAGGAGGTCAAAAAAGGGACAAGACCTTCAGGTATGCAGGGAAAAAGAAGATGAGATGGAGAGGGATGGTGATAATCAGGGTGGGAGGGGGACACTCAGAGAAGGATCAAGAGAAAGTGGAAATACTAAATGATTATTTCTGCTTGGTCTTCTTGGGGGGGGGGGGGCATGGACGATGGACAGACCAACATGCTGCAGTAAGAACCAGGGAGAGTGGGGAGTGGACACAAGTCCATTCTCCATGGAGAGGGTCCAGAAGGGATAGGAAACCTTAAAGGAGAATAAGGCGATGGGACTGGAATAGAGTTCATCCAAGGGTCCTAAAGGAACTGAACACAGTGCTGGCTGCCTCTCTGACAGTGCTTTTTAGCACCTTCTTGGACATGGGGGAAGTTCCAGAGAACTAGAGGAGGGCCAATGTGGTCCTTCTGCACAAAAGAGTAGGGAGGATGCTAGCAAATACAGGCCAGTCAATCTCATATCAGTGGTGGGGAAGTTAATGTAGACAGTACTAAAGGAGAGGCTTGTAGAGCACCTGGAGGAAGAAGGGCTGCAGGACCACTGGCAGCATGGTTTCACGGGGGGGGGGAGACATATTAAACTAACGTCATACATTTCTTTGACTGGGTTAATGGTGGATCAAGGGGGAGCAGTATGTGGCCTATCTGGAATTCAGTAAGGCATTGACACAGTTGCCATACAGGAGGCTAATTAAGAAACTAAGCAGCTTGGGGGTGGGGGTGAAAGTGACAAGCTGAGTATCAAACTGGTTGAGGGATAGAAGGCAAAGGGTTGTAGTAAGCGGTAGCCACTCAGACGATAGGAGAGTAACTAGTGGGGTGCCACAGGGTTTGGTATTGGGACCTGTCCTCTTCAGTGTTTTCAGAAGTGACATTCTGGAGGAGCTTGAGGGTAAGGTGTGTCTCTTTGAAGATGATACAAAAATCTGCAACAGGGTTGACACTCAGGAAGGGGTGAAGAGAATGCAAAGAGATATGAGGAAACTAGAGGAATGGTCTAGGGGGTGGCAGCTGGGTTTCAAAGCCAGAAAGTGCATCCTTAGAATTAGTGCCGTTAATCACCACCCTCTGTCTCTTATCTGTTAACTAGTCTATAACCCAGTTTACTACTTTGGCTCCAGCTCCTAGGCTAGTCAGCTTCTTAATCAGCCACCTGTTAGGCACAGTATGGAATCCCTTGCTAAAGTCCAGATATGCCCTGTCCATTGTCCTTCTCTGATCTATTTCCCAAATGACTTGTATCTTTTAAGAAACATTTAAACATAGAATCTTCTTCGAAGACATCTCTTTCTTCAGGCCACAGCTTTCAAATTTGTAGCCGCCGGGTACCAGGACCACATGGAAATTTTTGCAAGCAGTTCACCAGGGGCTGCCCACGATGACATCAGACATCAGTGTATACATAAATGTAGGCACCCCCCATCTCTCCTCAGTTTTTTCCCGCCATCGATCCGACTCTTCGGACCGCCATCGGAAACATCGCTGCTCATAGCCACCGTTTTCTTTTACATTGCTAAGTAATTACTTTTAAGGTGATTTCCATCAGCCTGCATGTCCTGGAAAGAATCCTCAAAACTTTTAAGGTATTGCCAGTGTGGAGAAAAAATCTACACCAGTGACTCCCACAATGTGTGTGTCTGCTGCCTAGGCCTGGATCACAACGTGAAAGCCTGCAAAATTTGCTGGGGGTTTAATTCCGCAACCAGGTGACACAGAAAGGGAGCTTTGGAAAAATTTCTTCACCAAAAGAACGTTAAAAGAATGGAGAAGCAGCTTCAAGGAAAGTCTGTGTCCCTGGCTCTGTTGACCGAATCGCAGTTGTCCAAATCCTGGGAAAAATCTTTAGGGAGTCACAAGCAGAAGCACCAGGACAAGGAGTAAACTTCCCTGCCTCACTCTAGGTTGCTTCTGTGCTCTACTGGTATGACCTCTGCTTTGCTATTGTCTGCTCCAGCAGTGATGCCGACAGCCCCCCTGACAATTGACAAGATACTAAGGTTTGGGCTTGGCATAGGTGGTACCGAGCCTGTGATGGCCATTATGCTGTGGATGATGGGGACCCAACCTCCACCATCAACACTTCCAGTCATACATGCTAACCAGAGTGGCACCGATGCTCAGGTAACCCTTATCATGTGTCTGGACTTGATAAGATGTCTACTGCCTGGTTTCCCTGTTCTAGTGAGCCCGTCGACAGGGCTTTCGATATTTTACAGCATTGAGATAGAAAGCCACCTCAACAGCCAGGTGTGCTCAGAAGTACCAAACTGTGAGCAAAAAACTCAAGTACTACCAACTGCAGAGAAAACAAGTCGGTGGAATCACTGAAGGTGAAATTATTAAAGCATATATTCAGTGAGAGACATACCAGGCAACATTTATGACCCTGACCAGGAACTACCCAGTGTGACCCACAGACCTCCTACTGGTTTCGCATCAAAGCATCATCAGGGAGTTCCCACTGGGTAGGGTTCCATTGGGTAGTTTCTGGTCAGAGTCATAAGTGCGGCCTGGTATGTCTCATATTGAACATATGCTTTAATAAATTCACCTTCAGTGATTGATTCCACCGATTTGTTTTCTCTGCAGTTGGTAGTGCTTGAGGTTTTTTGGTTTTTTTCTTCTCTGTATTTCACCCCTCATTGATGCAAGGTACTTCTTGTCACAGAATCCTCCTATGCTGCCAATGTTGACGGCGCAGTCTCTCATTTTCGTTGACCCAGTCAACAATGAATATGAATATAATCCTGACCTGCTGATGCAGGAAGAGGAGGAAGAAGAAGGAGAAGACTATGCTGAGAACCAGTATGAACATGGAACCAGCTCTGCAGTCTCTACTTGCAGCGAGGACTCTGTTATGAACACACCACGGTGACCTCCAGAGGAGCCCACATTTTTTACCATGATAAAGAAGATGCAAGCTGCCATGGGCTTTGCTTTAGAAGAGGAGGATACTACTTAAAAGAACCTGCAGGCGTTCCTGGAGCTGCCAGAATCTCCCTCTATTGTGATTCCTCCTCCTCTGTTTCCAGCCTTAGAGGATGCCACCTATGCAGCTCGGTACAGACCAAAGAATGTACCCAGAAGGGCAGATAAAATGTATTCTGCCCTCTCTAGGTAGCCGTTTTATGCTACACAGCCTGAGACTAACTTGTTGGGGATCACTGTTGCCCATTACAGGTCCAGGTCACTTAAACACTTGAACTCCCTTCCTCTTGACAAAGAATCTAGGAGGCTGGATGTCCTAGACAAGCGTACATATGCCTTTGCCTCATTGGGCCTTCGTATTGCTAACTACCAGTTCCACATGATGAAGTATCAAAATGCCCTCTGGAGAAAGGCTAAGGCTACAGTACAGGCCTTGTCTGAGGACTTTCCAAAACAGGAGTCAATGAAATCTCTGACTGCTCGTGCTGATGTGGACAAGCATTTGCTCTGCACAGCCTGTGATGTTTCTGATACTTCTTCCAGGGCTGCTGCCTCTGGCATCGGCCTCAGGTGATATTCTTGGCTTAGATTAGCAGGTTTTGCCACTGATGTGCAAGAAACGATTCTTAATGCCCCATTCAGAGGGCAGAAGTTGCTTGGCCATGAGGTAGAAGAAGTTTTAAAAGATCTTCAGTCTTCCTGCAGGATCTTGAAATCAGTCCACTCCCTGTACCATACCCAGCCCAGAGGTAGGAGCAGGGGTAATTTTCTTCTAGCTGGTGTCAGGCGGCAGCACCCAATCTAGACAGAGAGCAGGCAGGGGCAAAGGAGCTTAGACCTTGCCAGTCCCTGGCACTACCCCAGGTGTCAATTCAAAAGCACCCAAAGGTGGTGGAGCTGTTGAAGTCACCCCCCACTGGCTCAGCCTAACTGTTTTTACACCCCTCGACCACCTTTACTTCCAAGAGTGGTTATGGGGGGTCACTTCTCCCTCCACTTAGACCAGTGGAGGCAGGTGACTACAGATGAATGGGTTCTGAGGATTATAGAGAAAGGGCATGCCCTATAATTTCTGGACAACCCTCCAGATCATCCCCCAGTAGTGACCACATACCTCCAGGGCACATGTCCCTTTTGCTAGAGGAGGTAAAAACTCTGCTTCAAAAACAGGGAATAGAACCTGTTCCCAGAACAGAGGAATGCAGGTTTTTATTCCCGCTACTGCCTCATCCCAAAGTGGACAGGAGACCTGAGGTCTATTCTAGATCTCCAAAATCTGATGATCTTCATAGAATACAAGAAGTTCTGAATGGTCACTCTGCAGGATCTCCTTCCTCTGTTGCAAGCAGGAGACTGGCTATGTTACCTGGATATGAAGGATGCCTACCTCCATATCAAGATCAGGCAACCTCTCAGAAAGAAAATATACGAGGTTCCTATTTTGGGGGGACACTATCAATTCAGAGTGTTGCCCTTTGGCTTGTCTTCTGCACCACAAGTCTTTACAGAATGCTTGGCTGCGGTGGCAGCAGCCTTTTTGCAGGGAAGGCCTTATGTTTTTCCTTACCTGGACATCTGGCTGTTAAAAGCCCAATCCAGGGACAAGCCGCTGAGGACCTTCGCTCGAACCAGATAACTGTTCGATGCTCTGGGGGTGACAGTCAGCATACTAAAATCAGTCCTCTGCCAACGGCTGCGGTACATAGAGGCAGTATGGAATACAGCCCAGGGCTGACTTTTCTGCCTCTGGGCAGGGCCGACCATCTGATTGCCCAAATACAATTAGTGTATGACAGCTGTTATGTCTCAGCAAGGGCTTTTTTACACCTTCTGGGACTCATGGCTGCAGATAGTTTTACAGTACCACTGGTCAGGCTGCATATACAGGTTTCCCCCAGTGGGCTGTCAGAGGCCAGTGGGATCAGCTGACAGGCGATCTAGACAGATGATTCTAGTCATTCATGTCTGTGACAGGGCTGAATAGGGCCCTGTCCCAGTTGTTCTGGAGAAAGAGTTTAAATGCAAGGATCTGTTCTATTCTCTCCTTTTCTGTCTCTTGTCTGTCTGGTTGCGCAACCACATTTTCTCGTGAGACCTAGGACCTGATCACTCTGACAGTCTTGCAATTCTTTGCCTTTTGCTATCTCTCTACCTTCTCTTGCTGTTCTGTCTTTTCTCGCCCTTTGCATATCTGCTGGTATAAAAATATATGTGGCCACACCGGCGACCCGGGTTCAGGAACGGCCCTGAGTGGCTGGAGGCGTTGGGGTTTAGAAGATTGAGCGTCAAGGACAGCTTTCTCTTCCTGGTGTGGGTTAGGGCTGCGGGTCGCTCAACGAGCGCACTCTGGCGGAGGCTGGGGGATGAGCCGAATGTAGCGTTGCAGGGTGTACGCCAGGGGTGGAGCTACAGCTCCAAGAAACGTAGAAAGATAAAGAGAAAAAAAAACTCACTGCTGATAGGCGAAGATGCCTTCCCTCCGCATTCCACACTCCCATAGTCGGGCCTGAAGTCCTCTCCGCTTCCCCCCTTCTCCGGCCCAGTGTCTCAATCCTAATAGAAAGAGCACCCTGGGTGGGGGGTGACCTGTCCCCGGAGGGCAGACTGGGGGGGATGCCCGGTGCTGGGGAGTAGCAGAGGAGGACGCAGTAGGGCCACACAGGGAGGTAGAGTGTGTGGCAAGGTAGGGTCACTGGAGAGAGTTCAGCGGTGTGGGAGAAAAACAGAGTTTGAAAAAAAATATATAAATACTGTATATGTGAATCATTATGTGGAAATGTAACTGATATTGGGATCCCTTTATTTAAAACTATATATAGTTTACTGCTGAAATGATTGCAGAAAGCTGTCTGGAACTCAAGGGGTTAACCTGTTTGCAAACTCTCTGAGAAGCTGTAAGCAAGAGGTCAGTTCTGGGTCACAATGTTCTTTCTGCTGCACTTGTTGAAACTTACAAGGATGCAGTGTGAGAAACGTGCTGTTTTCTTAACAAGCAGGGGTTGCAAAGACTTATAAAAACAGAGCTGTAATTTCTTGCAAGGGAGAAACACAGAGACTGAGAGAGACTGAGATTGGAAATTGAGAAGAAACCCAGATGAACTTTCTATGTTTATACTGCCTTTGTAGATAGTTATACTGAACAGTTTCATTTTTTTTATTCATTTTACTGTTCGTAATAATTCACTTGTTTGAATTTTACAACTGCTCCTGGTTTTCCTATGCTTCCTGACCTGTGCCTTGACGACAAGATGATGTCAGCCTAAGTGGGATTTACGCTGTGCATACTCTAAGCCAGGGGTTTTGTGCGTGAGTACTAGACCTGGTACCAGGGAAGCATAGAAGAAAGGTGTGGGTTCTGCAGCAGCAAGCCTAGGAGTGATTACCAGGAGAATGGCAGCCAAACTAGCAGAGACAGAAGTCCAAGCCAAGACTGTACAGTTAGCACTAGTTATTGAAAAAGAACAGGCAGTGACAGAACCTTAAAGCCTGACTGCCTTTTTCAAATTGTGAGCTATACAACAAAAAGAAATCCAGAAGCAGAGAGTAAAAGAGATTGAACGTTTAAAAGCAAAGAGAAAAGAAGAGATGCATGACAGGAGCAGCAGGGAGGAGAAGAGATGCAGCAGTGGATGGATGCCTTGCAAGTTATCAAAGCTGGAGGATCTGGCACTGGTCCAGCAGAGCAACAAGACACTAACAACTTAAAATACATTAAACTTACAAAGTTGTATTTTTCAGGTGATATCGAAGCATACCTGAAATTGTGGAAGGGTTGCCGCAGCCTGCCAGTGGCCAAAGCAGCAGTGGGCAGTCAGACTGGTACCTTACCTGAGAGAGAAAGCACAACTTGCCTACAGCAGTATGGACACTGCACAGTCAGAAAGCTATGGCCTGGTGAAAAGTGAAATCCTGGAAAGGTATGGTATCTCAGGAGAGACCTACAGGCAGAGATTTAGATCTCTGAAGTACAACTCAGTCGACAATCCTTGAGAAGCCTTCACCCAACTTGGAGAACTCCTGATGAAATGGCTCTAACCAGAGAGCAAAAGAGTCCCCCAGATCATCAACACATTTGCAATGGAGCAATTCATCAACATCCTGCCTATAGATGTGCAGATCTGAGTAAAGGAACACCGACCAGAAAGTGGGGAAAAGGCTGTTTCTTTGGCTGAAGACTACTGTGATGCTCTAGAGAAGATGATGTTACGATGTTATGATGAGGCACCAAGGATCCGAATTATTTTCGGATAGGATAACTGCTATCCGGACAAGGAGAGGCAGGAGTCAACTTAGTATTTTGATGCCCGCAGGGGGACGTTTATTTGGTACCAAGGGGTAGACAGACACAGTCACAAGAAGGAGTAGGGGGTGCCCGATTAACAATAGGGCAATGGAACAGGGAAATACTGAAATACTTTTGATCTACCGCTTTTATGGTTACCACCACAAGCATAAACTTTAGGCTTACTGCCACTCTTATTCTAATACTAGTTTATACTGTACTCCTATACTCTATACAAGAATCCAGTCTTATTCTGATACTAGTTTATACTGTATTTCTATACTCTAAACAAGAATTCAGTTACATGGGCTACTCAGCACTACATTAGGGTGATCAGCATCACACATCTACAAAAGAGTCCAGATTTTACTAGAGTCCAGAGATCCGGCGTCTTCGTGTACACCGTCGTTCTTCGTTGGTAGCTACAAGGGAAATAAAACAGAACTGTAGAACCCTAATCTCAATTCCCAGCAAGGACCTAGATAAGGCCACTGGGGTGGTGAGAGATTTGGTAAACAGACCATATACCTTCGGCAAAAGCCCACTCTCTCTGAGGCTGCCGGAATGTAGAACCAAAGCAACTGGTTCCTGAAATAACACACACTGAAGCAAGAGGTTCCTCGGCCAAAACCCACTTCTAGGGTTGCCAAGGATGAAGAAAGACCAAGATCTGCGTGGCGATGAATCCAATGGAGGACTACCACGATCCGACTAATGCTGCAGCACTCCAAGGGCCATCTGGACTTGGAAGGAACTCTGACAGGACCAGGAACCATAAGAATCTGAAGAGATGATGGTTGACTCTGCAATCCTAGGATCAGGAACTAACACAAAACAAAGAAACGGCGGATGCGTCCCGGACTGGGCTTCGACGGACTCGACTTTCGGCGAACGACCAGGTGATGGCGCAGAACAGGTTCTCCAAGATGAGCTCTCTCTCTTCTGTAGAGGGCGACCAACTTCGGGACATCTGGAACAGGAACCATACGGAACGACACTGGCATGGCTGTCGTGATGCGTTTCGGCGGATGTACTTTCAAGCTGTGAAAACAAGAAAACAACGGGTACGACTGACGACGGACTCGACTTCGGTGGATGATGCAAATGGACGGGATGAGTTGTTGGATGATCTTCCTGGAGTGAAGAATGCTGGAAGGATGTCTTCTTCTGAGTAGAGACTGATTCTGAGCACGTGGTGTTACAGACCACACTATGAGACTGCAGTGTGGTAGGAGACTGAGACTGTCTTCATACGGTAGTAAACATATAACTGAAGAATGCCCAAAGAACTGTGGAATAGTACAATAATTTGCCGGAGGAGGGCAAATTATAACTTCAGGGGTAATTGTTACTGATAAGGGCCAATGTCCAGGTGCTTAGAGCAATAGTTCAGGTACTTCGGACAATAGTTCAGGTACTTCGGACAATAGTTCAGGTACTTCGGGCAATAGTTCAGGTACCTAGAACAATAGTTCAGGTACCTAGGACAATAGTTCAGGTACTTAGGGCAATAGTTCAGGTACTTAGGGCAATAGTTCAGCATAAGCAGTACAGTAATCACAGTATAGGCAAATCGAACACACTCAAATGAACCCGTTTCTATAGGTAGGGTATTCTGGAATAGGATCCCTTTCTGTACGTTGTGGCTAGGGAATCCCTTTAGTACCACTATAGGTAGGATATTCTGGAATAGGATCCCTTACTGTACGTTGTGGCTAGGGAATCCCTTTAGTACCACTAGGCTGGCTTGCCCTATTCCGCTAGGCCGGGGCCTCCCTGTAGTACCACTAGGCTGGCTTGCCCTATTCCGCTAGGCCGGGGCCTCCCTGTAGTACCACTAGGCTGGCTTGCCCTATTCCGCCAGGGCGCCTCCTATAGGTACCACTAGGCTGGCTTGCCCTATTCCGCTAGGCTGGGGCCTCCCTATAGTACCACCAGGCTGGCTTGCCCTATTCCGCTAGGCCGGGGCCTCCCTATAGTACCACTAGGCTGGCTTGCCCTATTCCGCTAGGCCGGGGCCTCCCTATAGTACCACTAGGGTGGCTTGCCCTATTCCGCTAGGCTGGGGCCTCCCTATAGTACCACTAGGCTGGCTTGCCCTATTCTGCTAGGCCGGAGCCTCCCTATAGTACCACTAGGCTGGCTTGCCCTATCTAGGCCAGGACCTCCCTATAGTACCACTAGGCTGGCTTGCCCTATTTCACTAGGCTGGCACCTCCCCTTAGACCAGGCTTTACCTCGGGCCTAATGCCCTACCTTTACCTCTGGCCTGAAGCCCTACGTTAGCTTGGGCCTGGTGCCCCAATTTACAATTGGCCTGATGCCCCTCAACACTTTGGGCCTGATGCCCCACTTTATAATGGGCCTAATGCCCTACTTTATAATTGGGCCGGAATTGCCCTTTTAAATCTTGCAGCTCACTGAGAGCTGCAGTCACTTATATCACGAAAACCCTGCCTCTGTTCCGCCCCCTGTTAAATATTCATAAGGCCACTATGCTGGCCTTGCTCTATGACCCCTCCCGTGGGTGTCGCTAGCCCATACTCCCCTCTTTAATATTAAATGGCTGGTCCCTGAGTGACCCGATGCCCCTCGCGGTGCTTTCGGCCACCTGCTCATAGCGCCTGCTGCGCACTAAAATAAAATCAGTCCCCCTTGTAAAATGGCGGTCAGCACAACATGTGCTGCAGCGACTTGACGCTCTGCGGTCTGCAGGAAGTCGCTGAAGTACCAGGGAGGCGGGAGGTGAGTGGCAGAGGGAGGGAAAACGTCAAGCGGCAAGAGGGACGACTCGAGGGGGCCTCCGACGATCGAGGAAGATGCAGCTTGATTGCTGCCGACGTGGGACTGAGTAAAACTTTTAAAACTCACTCGGGGGGCTAAAAATAATAAACGGAGGGCTTTTAAGCCCATACAGTGCATCGGGAGCGGCGATTTTCTTCGTGGTGCCCCGATGGCACCACCGACTACGGAGTACAACAGCAGGAGGGAGTCTTCAGGCAGTGGAGGCAGAGCAGGCACACAGCTAAGTCCTCAGGGATGGCTTCAACCCCCAGGTAAGCCCTTTCCTTGTCCCTTCGACTTACTGTGTCCTCTCTCCTCAACAGCTGCCCAGGAACTGACCAACTGACTTGTTCAACTGTTAATTTTAAAGTTAAACTTGCCTAAGTTCTAGAATGGCTGGATTGGAATGCTGTGCATGAGCCACTCAGCACAGCATTTCATCCAGGCCATTATGACATGGAATGCTTACAAAATAGAGGATTGTGTATGCTACAAGGCAGTTGCGATCGAGAGGTTTCCGTGGTAACCTGAGACCTCGAGAGGTCCGTTACCACGGAAACCTCAAGATCGCTCAACTGCCTTGTTTGTGTATGGTTGCTCATACACAATCTTTTATAGTGTATGGGCAACCATAAATAGCACTCGTGAACACTCGGTAAAAAAAAAAAAAGGCTTACTTCTGTGTCTGCATAGGCTTTCCTTCCCATGGTACCATCTTGGCGCCCGCTCTGTACTGCGCATGCGCGAATGTGTTCGATCTTGTTGTGCTGCACCGGTGACGCACTGGGAGTGAAGGACAACAACGCTGTTCCAGGCATGGATTTTCATGCGGAACAGCGTTCCACCACACACTATATCTATTTTTTGACCAGCTGTAAGTGCACAGGTGCACTTTTCTTATTATTTACAGTGTTTTGTGTGTGTAGGGAGGTTGACTTTTTATTCCTAGGGGCCCCTTCATACAGTACCCTGCTGCCTACCCCTGCAGCAGGTACTCTAAGCACCTGTGTATTCTGTGTTTGTTTATTTTATTTATTTTCTGTAGTGACCACCTTTGGGGCATTACTCTACCAAATGGTCAGACAGATGCCAAAGCAGCGAGGTAACAGCCAAGCACCAGTAAGACACTCTTTTTTTCCCATTTAAACTCCAAGTCTGATAAGAACTCTGGTGGGTGGTAACAAATATGTGCCCAAAGACGTTAATTGCTATAACTGTAATATGCCAAGTCATATTCCATAAATCCTTTTACACATATATCAATAACAAAAAGGGATGTCAAACTTCAGTGGGGCCCATTAAGGATCAGGATGGTATATTAGTTGAGGATTGCCAAACTATGGCAGGGCCTTTCAATACTTATTTCTCATCAGTATTTAATAATAAGTCTAAAAATATTAGAGATCATCTGTCTAAAATAGATTATAAAATTATTTTAAACAAAAACGATATTGAGGATAGACTAAAGCACCTGGACCCGAATAAATCTCAAGGACCAGATGGAATCCATCCTAGGGTCCTAAGGGAATTGGCAACAGAATTGGCAGGACCTATAACATCACTGTTTCAGAAATCTTTGGATAACGGGGAGGTGATTGAGGTTTGGCGAAAGGCAAATGTGATCCCTATTTATAAAAAGGGATCTAGACAGGAGGTGGGCAACTATAGGCCTGTCAGCTTGACTACTGTCCTGGGGAAAATGTTGGAATCTATTGTAAAGGATCAAATGGTGGAGTTTCAGGATTCAGTAGGGGATTGTGATGATGGTCAGCATGGTTTTAAAAAGGGGTTATCATGCCAGACTAATCTCTTGGAGTTTTATGAGCATGTGAGCAGAGCATTGGACGAGGGTGTCTGTGTGGATGCGGTGTTCTTGGATTTCTCGAAGGCGTTTGACAAGGTCCCACATGATGAATTGATTGATGCTCTGATTGAACATAAAATACCGGGGTATATTACAACTTGGGTTAAGGCATGGCTGACTGAGAGAAAGCAGAGGCTCTGTTTAAAGGGAGTTTACTCTGATTGGTTGGGAGTGGAGAGTGGAGTTCCCCAGGGATCTGTTCTGGGGCCCTGCTTGTTTAATATCTATATACTCTCATTATCTGGAGGAGAGGATGTCTGGGAAACCAAATTTGCAGACACTAGAATTGGCATTATTATCAGAAATGGTGAGGATGTGACAAAGTTGCAAAAAGCCTTACTCAAAATGGAAAGCTGGGCAAGGGATAAGAAGTTATCCTTTAACACCGACAAATGTGTGGTGATGCACTTTGGGAATAGAAATAATCAAGCTGACTACTTCTTAAATGGACAGAAATTGGGCAAAGTAGTGGAGGAAAGAGATTTGAGGGTTAAAGTGACAGGTGATTTCAAGTTCCACCAGCATTGCAGTCAGGTTATAAAATCTGCTAGTAGTACTCTTATAAATATCAAGAAACTTATAAAGAGTAGGAAGAGGGAAGTGATTGTGCCTCTCTTTGGTGCACTGGTGAGGCCATAGCTGGAGTATTGTGCACAGTTCTGGTCACCTGGTTACAGGTTGGACATAGGAAGATTGGAGAGGGTTCAGAGGAGGGCTACCAGGTTAGTAGCGGGTGTTAGGGACCAGGACTATGGGGATCGATTGGAGGACTTGGGGATGTTCACGTTGGAGTATAGGTGCCTGAGAGGGGATATGTGTATGGTGTATAATGCACTTAAAGATGCATGTAACCCCTAGATGGCGCTATCCCAGGGGCTACTACCCCTGCCTGATTTGCCACTAACAGGTTGAGGGGCCTGGATCCAATGGCGGGTGCCTCCACCCAGAGGTCAGGGTTTGCAATAGTTAAACTAACTTGGTCACAGCCCTCTGGGACACTGCAACCCCCCTTTCTTCCCACTAGTGGCCCACACAATATATCAAATTACCTTCACAGTATACACTTACCCCAGGTCTGGTTCGGCACTGGGACCTCCTGTGAAATGAGATACAGTGCAACAATCACAGTACAGTACTTTAACATAGACAAATACCTCAGGCAGTATAACTTTGCTGAAACAAGCAGCTCTGATTTATTTAGGGGATATAACAAGGACAGGAAATCAGGTTAATTGGCTTATCACTCTAATAATCTACCTATGGCTCTGTGCTGAGCCTATCCCTATCAGTTACTGTCCCTGGGTACCCAAGCCCTAGTGGCTAGTCCAAACCGTGGCAGCTGGTAGGGGCCCTTTCACACAGAGAAAAGGAGAATTAAACAGTCAGCAGTACAGTAATTCCATTTGGATTTAATGTGGCAATTCAACAGGGAGCGACCTGAATTAGTACTCACGACCTCCAAATAAGATAGGGTCCTTCAATGTCAGCAGGGCTCACTTGAGTGCACAAACCTCTTCACACATCCATATAAAGAAAGCACTATACCAGGCAGGCTGCATCTGTATCCCGATCGCAATTACTGCACAATACCGGAGAACACACAGCAGATTCAGTTCCTGACAGACCGAGTGCAATTTTCAGCAATTCCTCCAGTCTTCTACAGGGTGAGCCTGGTTTCTACTCTTCAGAGATCCTTTGATTCTTTTCACAGGACGGATTCAGTCCTAACAAGCTGTTACACAAGCTGCAGACCGAACTCTGGGCCTTACACACGTTTTTGACTAAAACTGCACACTGAAAAGAAACAGGGCTCCTTCCTTCTTCTCTCACTGCCAAAGCTCAACTGAAACTCCAACCGACAAAACCGGGCACTTCCTTTGAGTTCCTCCCAGTTCTTGACTGGATTGGCTGTCACACAATAGACTGCTGCTGTTGGTCCAAAAAGGCACTGAAGTCTAAACTACATCTCCCAGAGTCACTGCCCATACAATCCTCTTGTGGCTGGCTCAGATTATGAGTCAAGTTCTGATTCGTCCAAGGCACCATTTTGAGCTAAGCTACCCCACACTGATTGGTCCAGTTCAGCAGTTCAAAACTAGAATGGGAACTAGCAGACACAGTTCTGACTGCAAAAGCAGGTTAGACAAACTGTAATTTCATTATTACTCTAAATAATTTCTGGCAAACAGTTACATCTTTCAGATAGGTTCCTTTGCACTCCTAGTGACTGCAAAATGAAGTGAATTGGCAGCAGCTTGGTGATACTCAATCAAAGAACACACAGTTCCCCATACAAACTAATTATGTCTGCAAGCAGACAGCTCTTAAAGAGACAGTACCAGAGGTTCTAAAACACTCACTGATAAATGGCTTAAATGCCAAACACCATTCAGGCTTGGAGCATTCAAGCAAGCTCCTGGAAGTTTTTGGGAACCCCCATTTGCAGAGGTTACACCCTTCCTGGCCTGGGAAAGCTTGGCGTCCGCGTCAAGCAAGTACCATAAGTTTCAACTGCAACCATATACATTTGCATTAGGCTCGCACATGTAATCATCAGTCAATATATCATTTTACCAAGAACACATTTCTGAAACATTGCAGTCGTCACTCTTTACACAGTATTACATACACATTGTACCATAACTCAAGTTATTACCTCTTGTACATGAAACCTGAAGAGGGGCCCTTCCTATCAGTTACCTTGGGGCTGGATGGGGCAAGGGCACCATCATAGAGGGCAACACAAGTAACTTGAGTTAGCACTGATGCTCAGTTTGGGCAATGAGCTCGGGACACATACACTCCTTTATGGACAACATTGAGAGGCAAGTCCACAGGCCTCCCAAGTGAATCATAACTGAGGTGCACCACAGGCTTTACAGCTCGACCAGTCTTTCTAGGGGAACTGTTATAGTCTCTGCACTCTGAGCCTCATTTTCAGCATTGTCCTCACTTGTCAGGGGAGTCTCCATGGGGTGAGAGAGGCTAGAACTTGGGGCACTTTCAGCTTCAGGAGTTACAGTTTCTGAGTCCACAACATTTGGCTCGCATGGAGAGCTTTTCGGACACTGGCAGTGGACTGTCAGGGCACTCAAAATACTCTTCTTGTTAGGTGTATCACCAGTCTGCCCCAATCTATCATTTTCCTCCCTGAAAGCTCAAACAGTTCAACCATGCACAATGATTCCATTTCATCTGATCTGATGCTTTGAACTTCACTTTCTGGGAGCATTGGCTCAGGGATGAAGCTGGGGCTTAGACAGTCCAGAAGGCCCAGCTTCATCTCCAGTATTGACTGGGGATTGCCCGAAACAATTGACTCAGTTCGTAAGAAGGATAGTATTCAAAGTCACTCTCACTTTCTTCCGATATGGACTGACAGTCATGCTCAACTGGGACTTGTGGAGGGGAACACTTTAACTTTGCTTCTGTAGGTGCAGACTTTCTTGATCTTTTCTTAGCAGCAGCTCTAGTCACTGGTCCAGAGGGGCATCTTCTAGGGCTCAGACTCAATTAAGATTTGTCCAATGGGCAGTAAATGATTTCTATGCATTGTTTTTACATCTTTTGAATTATTCTCAGGCCTTACTTTGTACACTGGCAGATCATCTAGTTTGCCCACTACAATGTGAGGGAGATGGTGCCATCTGTCAGCAATCTTGTGCTTGCCATGCAGTCCCAGATTCTCTTAGCAATACCCGATCTCCCTCCTGGAGTTCCTGTGCTTTCACCTTTTATCATACCTTTCTTTGTTTGGCCAGATTTCTTTTGGCAGCCATGGTTTGAGCCAGTTAGTACGCATGAGTTAGCTGGGCCTTTAACTTTTGCACATACTGTAAATAGTTGTCAGCTTGAACCCCATCAGGAGAGACCCCAAAACACACATCTGCTGGTAGTCGAGCTTCTCTTCCAAACATCAGGCGGTAGGGGGAGAATCCAGTGGCATCACTTTTGGTGCAGTTATAAGCATGTACCAGGGTGCTAATTTGTTGGCTCCATCTAGGCTTGTCCTTTGGGTGCAGGGTGCCTAGCATATCTAGCAAAGTGCGGCTGAAAGCGTTCAGGCTGTGGGTCCCCTGGGGTGGTAGGGAGTGGTTCTGGACTTCGCACTCCCACAGAGAAAGCATCTCTTTGATCAGACGACTCTCAAAGTCTCTCCTTGATCAGAATGGATTCTTTGTGGAGCCCCATAGTGAACAAAAAGTTTTCTACAAGTACTTTGGCCACAGTGGATGCTTTCTGGTCTTTGGTGGGGAAAGCTTGGGCATATCTCGTGAAATGGTCAGTGACCACCAGCACATTACTGATATTTCTTTGATCTGACTCCAAACTCAGAAAATCAATACAGACCAGCTCCATGGGTGCACTGGTGGTGATGTTAACAAGGGGCAGCCCTCTGGGGAAGCTTTCCTCTGTAAGCAGCGACTACAAGTTGAATGTGTTGCTCCACATCAGCCCCCATCTTAGGCCAATAGAATCTGGATCTCACCAAGTCAAGTGTTCTGTCTATACCAAGGTGCCCCATGTGGTTGTGCAAGGACCTCAGTACTGAGTCTCGAAGGCAGTGGGCAGCACTAGTTGTTGTTTGTCTACTTGTCCCCCTCTGTCTACTGTTTCTCTGTATAACAGTTTATTGATCAGTTTCAACTTAGGACCTTCTTTGTATAACAGTGCAGTTCTCAAATCAGTGGAGCGTAATTTGACACATCTTTTCCTGCATAGAGGGCTTCTAAAGCTGCTTTGATCATGGGATCGCTGAGATTGAGCCCGCCGAATACTGTCATTGTCCAGCTGAGGCAGTGCACCAATGTCTATTGCAGAAAAGTGGCACAAGCAGCAGGTATGCAATTCTCAGAGGGTCCCAAGCAATCCACCATGCAGTCCACTGCGTCCGTGGACATTTGTTCCTCCCTGTCAAACTTCCGGCAGAGTGCCCGAATGTCAGGTTCTGCCAATCGGACCCAATCATTCTGGGGAACAGGCCTCCGGGAGAGAGCATCAGCATCTATGTGGTTCAGACCTGCTCGGTATTCGAGAGCATATTCATATGTAGATAATGCAGAAAGCCACCTATGGCCAGTGGCATCCAACTTAGCTGAGGTCTGCACATAGGTCAAAGGATTATTGTCAGTTTTTACTAGTATTTTAGCCCCATACAAGTACTCATGGAATTGGTCAACAATAGCCCACTTCAAAGCTAGGAACTCTAACTTATGTACAGGATAGTTCTTTCGGATGGGGTCAGGCTTCTACTGGCAAAGGCCACTGGTCTCAGGCCATTCTCGTGCTCTTGGTACAACACAGCCCCAACCCTTGCAAGCTAGCATCAGTGTGCAGGGCGTAAGGTTTTCTTGGATCGGCATAGGCCAGCACTGGAGCATGGGTAAGTTGATATATGATCTCATGAAAAGCAGTCTCACAATCAGGAGTCCAGCGGGCCCCAAATACTTCACTGGATGAAAATACACTTTTCAGTCTTGAGGGACTCTGACTTTTGGTATTTTTGTGGGTTGGGGATACCCTTGAGTAAGGTTAAGTAAAGGCGGATCACTCTTGAATAGTCCTTGATGAGCGCCGATAATAACCACAGAATCCCAGGAATCTTTGCAGTTCTTTTAGATTTTTGGGCTGTGGCCAGGTGGTCAAGGCCTCAACTTTACTTGGGTGGTCTCTATTCCTCGGTGGATACTATGTCCCACATACTTTACTGATGTTTGAAAGAATTGACACTTATCAATGGACAGTTTAAGGCCAAAGTCCTCCAGTCGGTCCAATACCTTAAATAATCTGCTCTCATGTTCCTCCAGTGAGCTGCCAAACACAATAACATCATCTAGGTATACCAGGCACTCTAGTAAGTTCATGTCACCCACTGCACGCTCCATCAATCGTTGAAAAGTGGCTGGGGCACCTGAAATCCCTTGAGGCATCCTCATGAATTCATAGAAGCCAAGCGGACAGATAAAGGCCGTCTTCTCACGGTCCTCTGGGGCCATCGGGATCTGGTAGTACCCACTGCGGAGATCCAGCACAGAGAACCACTTGCTCCCGTTTAGGCAGTCCAAAGCATCCTGAATGCGGGGCATTGTGTACTGATCAGGGATAGTCCGCCGGTTTAAGGTGCGATAATCCACACACATCCTTACTGTTCCATTCTTTTTCCTCACTACCACAATGGGGAAGCATAAGGGCTTCTGGTTCTTGTATTACACCAGCAGCTAACATCTCTTGCAGATGCCGTCTCACATCATCTATGTCAGCAGGTGCCAGGCGTCGAGACCTCTCACGAAATGGTCTTCGTCATGCAGCCGGATATTGTGCTCAGCTCCTTGCCGCATCCTACATCCCATTCCTTTAAAAGAAACACCTGGTCTCTCTGGGCAAGCTTCTCACTGATCCTCACTTTCCATTCAGCTGGCAGCGGAGTCGCGAAATCAAACAAGTCAGGCGTTACTCTGTCATTCTTCCTTGAACTCTTGCTGCTGGGTAGCACTGCAGTGTCTGCACAATGCACATTAGCCAGGATGCAACCTCTGTTTACTCGAATGTCTCTTTCAGACACATTATGAACTTGGACCATTACCCTTCTGGCATAAGCATGGGCTCTAGCGGGCAAAATACTAGGCTTGACCAGCAGTCCCTCTGGCAATTTTACATCGCCTGGTGCATCCAACATTAATATTTTATTCTTAACATCCTTTCTGATACGGACCTCTCCCTGTAAGGTACACTGGGCATTTGGCGCCAGGATCAGAGACTCAGGATCCTTCTTCCATACAATTCCGACCGGTTCCTCTGGTTCTGTTTTTCAGCATCTCTCGTGCCTCATAGGCCTTCTTAATTAAAGCCGAACTCTTAAAGCTCTACTAGTCTTTGACCCCTGTTTTTCTTAACACAACTGTGCCAGCCTTCGAACATAGAGCATTTGTTCCAATCAACAAAGGGACACCATCATACAGTCCAGTGGGGGACACACTAAGGCTAGGGTCTCTACTTGTTCGGCCACTCCAGCCATGGAGGTGGGGAAAGACAGCCAAATCGGATATACCCGAATAGGGTAGGCCTTCTCACTTAACCCCATACATGCAGTCCTTCTAATGGTTGTAAAGTCGTCTGACAAATGCTTCTGATACCAATCCTGGAACATAATTGTCACTTGGGAGCCACTGTCTAATACAGCTCTTGTAGACACTCCATTCACCTTTACAGTGGTCTCCATGGAGGGACCCACTAATTCTGGACCAGTCTGGAGAGTGTAGTGGGGCCTGGGCAGCTGACCTTGCCACAAAAGGGCGGTGAATTAGCATTTTGGTGCCCTCACTGGGATCATGTCGTGCACCTCTTAACCACTGATTTCTTCTCCAAGCTCTCCTTGTAGCCTATATGCAACTTTGTCAGTGTCTTTTGGGGACTGGCATTCCTTTTCATGTACCCATCTTTCCCACAATTATAGCAAAACATACTTTCTGGAGTTTGAGCTGGCGGGCGCCACACTGGAACCAGGGAGTGTACTAACTGGAAACCTGGGTGCCATCTCTGTCTGCGGCGTGATAAGCATTTGGAGACATCTCGTCAGTTTCTCCACTTCCCTGGTCAAGGAATTGAGTTTGGAGCTGTTATCAGCAGGAGATACATGGGTGGGTACCCCCACCCCCATAGCAGATGCAGTCGGATATAGGTCAGGGCCCGTACTTGCAGGCGTGGCCTTCATAAAGGGACTGTTTTTGAATTCCCGGATCTCTCTCAACAGTTCGCCCCATTGTGGCATATCTTTTTCCTTGTCAGAGCACTCATTGACTGTCAACCTCTGCCCTAGACTTCACTTGATGGGTCACCTCAGTCACTCGGTCGTAGCCACAACTGTTGGTGCAGGTCCCTCCGAGGTCGCCTTTTCTCAACTCCTCGAATTTCTCTCATTAACTCATCATAGGGTGTGGGGATTCCAGTCGATTTGCCAGGTGTAACTGAAGCAACAGCAGTTCTGAGAAGGGGCAGACTTAAGGATTCTGTCCAGTCTGGTTCGGTCCAGTTCAGTCGCTGGCAAACTACCCTTTCTGAGGCATTCTTGCAACAATTTTCCAGCAGAGATACATACACAGACAACAACTCCCTTGGTACTGTTGTGCATTTCTTACTCTCCACCATAGGTCCTCATCAGAATCTGGGCTCCATACACATTCTCCAAAGGCCTCAAGATAGGCCTGTGCAGTCGCTTCAGGGTTACTGGCCCGTTTAGCATGGATGGTAGCCAGGGCAGGGACTCTGAGGCTCTCACTAACCCTCTTTAAGGCTTTTAGGCTTCGAGCATTGCCATTCTAGCATGTGGGGCAACATAGTCTATCCAGGTCCCAGTCATCCTCCCCTTGGGGGTGGGAGGGTGCCAGAGAAGATCCTCAACCTTGGTAAGAGTCGGTGACTAATGGCAGGTGCAGAAATTGAGTCTGCATTGGTTCAGCCACCATTACGGGCACTGGAGCGGAGAGGGTGTTGGGGAGAACACCCCAGGTGGCAAGAATAGTTCTTCAAGTCCTCCACAGTTTTCCCTTCTCCCAGCAACCATTTAGCAAATTTCTCCTCAAAGTTTCAGATAGTGGTGGGGCTCATTCCCCCAGGTCTTTACTGTCCTTAGTTATCACTCTCCAAGCAGTGAGGGCTCCCTCTGGGGTAATGGTCTGTGGCACTTTGGAGCTATCTATGGGATCCTTAAACTCTACTAGGGCCAGAAAAGTGTGGGTGAGCAGATTAGCATGCCGACCCACCACCACAGGGTTTGTAAACCTTCCACCTTGGAAAGTACTCCTGTACAATGTCCGTATTGATACCCAAGGGGATGTCCAGTATAAGCATAGCATTTTGAGGTCGATCTCCTCCCAGTACCACTTCACCAGCGGTGCACAGCCACTTCTGTCGGGTACCCATTTTTCTTAACAGTGGTTTGTAAATATGGCCACTAGAGGACACACAATCCCAGCGGTGAGCCTCAAGATGTAACCCCTAGATGGCGCTATCCCAGGGCTACTACCCCTGCCTGATTTGCCACTAACAGGTTGAGGGGCCTGGATCCAATGGCGGGTGCCTCCACCCAGAGGTCAGGGTTTGCAGTAGTTAAACTTACTTGGTCACAGCCCTCTGGGACACTGCAACCCCCCTTTCTTCCCACTAGTGGCCCACACAATATATCAGAATTACCTTCACAGTATACACTTACCCCAGGGCTGGTTCAGGCACTGGGACCTCCTGTAAAATAAGATACAGTGCAACAATCACAGTACAATACTTTAACATAGACAAATACCTCAGGCAGTATAACTTTGCTGAAACAAGCAGCTCGGATTTATTTAGGGGAATATAACAAGGACAGGGAAATCAGGTTAATTAGCTTATCACTTTACTCATCTACCTATGGCTCTGTGCACAGGCCTATCCCTACCAGTTACTGTCCCTGGGTACCCAAGCCCTAGTGGCTAGTCCAAACCGTGGGCAGCTGGTAGGGCCCTTTCCCACAGAGAAAAGAAAATTAGTTTAAACAGTCAGCAGTACAGTGATTCCATTTGGATTCAATGTGGCAATTCAACAGGGAGCGACCCTGAATTAGTACTCACGACCTCCAAACAAGATAGGGTCCTTCAATGTCAGCAGGGCTACTCTTGAGCTCCACGAGACTCCTCGCACATTTATATGGCAAACTGCAACAGGCAAAAGTCCTTTAATGGCAGCAGGATTCACTTGAGCTAACCAAGCCTCCTCACACATTTATATGGTGAACAGTAACAGGCAAAAGTCCTTTAATGGCAGCAGGATTCACTTGAGGTACACAAGCCTCTTCACACATTTATGGTAAAACAGAAAGTACTATACCAGGCAGGCTGCTTCTCTATCCCGATGCAATTACTGCACAATACCGGGAGAACACACAGCAGATTCAGTTCCTGACAGACCGAGTGCAATTCAGCAATTTCTCCAGTCTTCTACAGGATGAGCCTGGTTTCTGCTCTTCAGATATCCTTTGATTCTCTTCACAGGGCAGATTCAGTCCTAACAAGCAGTTACACAAGCTGCAGACGGGAACTCTGGGCCTTACGCTTCCGACTAAAACTGCACACTAGAAAAAGCACAGGGCTCCTTCCTTCTTCACTGCCAGAGCTCAACTGAAACTCCAACAGACAAAACCGGGCACTTCCTTTGAGTTCCTCCCAGTTCTTGACTGGATTGGCTGTCACTCACAATAGACTGCTCCTGTTGGTCCAAAAAGGCGCCGAAGTCTAAACTACATCTCCCAGAGTCACTGCCCATTCAATCCTCTTGTGGCTGGCTCAGATTATGAGTCCAAGTTCTGATTCGTCCAAGGCACCATTTTAGAGCTAGCTTACCCCACACTGATTGGTCCAGTTCAGCAGTTCAAAACCAGAATGGGGAACTAGGCAGACACAGTTCTGACTGCAAAGAAAGCAGGTTAGACAAACTGTAATTTCATTATTACTCTAAATGATTTCTGGCAAACAGTTACATCTTTCAGATAGGTTCCCTTTGCACTCCTAGTGACTGCAAAAATGGAGTGAATTGGCAGCAGCTCGAGTGGTACTCAATCAAAGAAACACACAGTCCCCATACAAACTAATTATGTCTGCAAGCAGACAGCTCTTAAAGAGACAGTACCAGAGGTTCTAAAAACACTCACTGATAAATGACTTAAACGCCAAACACCATTCAGGCTTGGAGCATTCAAGCAAGGTCCTGGAAGTCTTTTGGGAACCCCCATTTGCAGGGGCGTTACATAAAAAAGGTAACAGATTAGTTTTGGTAGTATGTGACTATGCTACTCGATACCCAGAGGCAGCTCCAATGCATATTGTCACATCCCCAAAAGTGGCAGCAGAGCTTGCCAAAATTTTCGGCTTGGTGGGCATACCAGAAAAGATTATTACTGATCAGGGTAGTGATTTTGGTGCTGCATTACTGAAGAAGCTGTACCAACTAATAGGTATCACTGCCATAAGAACCTCCCCTTATCACCCTCAGACTGACGGTCTTGTTGAGCATTTTAATCAAAGCCTAAAATGCATGCTAAAAAGGTTTGTAAAAGGGGAAGGGAAAGACTAAGTCCAATACTTACCTTACCTGCTTTTTGCTTACAGAGAAGTGCCACAGGCATCAACAGGTTTTTCACCACGTAAAATGCTGTATGATAGACAACCTAGAGGGCCACTAGATATAATCAAAGAAACGTGGGGAGATAACCCCCAACAGAAACAGTCTGTTACATCTTATATGTGTGCCTTGAGAAAGAAGCTGGCAAAATATGTTGGAATCACCCACAGTAATCAGGAAGAGGTCCAAAACCAGCAGAAGGTGTATTATGACCATGGGGTAAAAGAAAAGGTTTTTGAGCCCGGTAAAAAGGTCTTGCTACTGTTACCCAGTACAGAAAATAAACTGTTAATGAAGTGGCAAAGACCTTATAAGGTTCTTGGACGTACTTGCACGGTTAACTATGAGATTGAGACCCCTGACAGGAAAAATCCTACTAAGATATACCATGCTAACCTCCTCAAGAAATGGGTTGAAAAAAACGCCAAAAACTGCTTTGCTAGTTTTACCAGAAACTGATAAAGAAGATATTGATGTAGCTTATGATAGATTGGAGCAAACTGTAACTGCTGATGCTGTAAAGGTGAATGTTTCCTTAACTGCTGAACAAACTGCAGAAATTTGTAACTTGCTAAAGATATTTAACAGTACTTTTACCACAGTGCCAGGCCGAACTAAAGGTGTTGATCACATAGTAGCGATAAAGAATGCTCGCCGTAGTAGACAAAAGACATTTTATTTATTTATTTGTATTTCGGATGACACCTTTGAGCCGAGGGCTCTTTTACAAAGGTTCCACGTCAAGGCAATAAGGACAATAAGGTACAAAACAAAATATGATCATTACAATGAACTTACCAAAAAAAAAGACAAATAAGGTTACAATAATAGCAGCCAAAGGCATTGTCAAGGAATTGTGTTGCGAGTTAATTATACAGTACAAGTCATAGGTGGCTCAGTGAAGCTTTGTTAGGAGTGGGTTAGTGGGAAAAGAGAAAGAAGAGTGATAGTGAGGGGGTGGTATGGGAGACAGAGAGAGGAAGAGGGAGAAATGGGGAGGGCATTGCGTTGGGTATGTGGTAGATGGGAAACAGCAAGGGAGAAGGAAAGGGGGGGATGAAAAAGAAAAGGAGACAGATTCATCCTGTACCCAGTAATGGGGGGGTAGGAGAGGAGGAGGAGCTGAGGCAGTGAGGAGGGATGCTTGAGGGTAGTATGCGTGGAGGGGATTATAAGAAGCAATCACAGAAGGCACTAGCCACGAGGTGTTGACGCAGTTTACACTTAAAAGCACATAGATTACCAGAGCGGTTAAGTGCAGACGTGGGTAAGGAAATACAAAAAAATGAGAGAATTGAGTATCCTAGAAGAGTCAAGAAGTGCTTGGTCATCACCAATGGTGATTGTAAACAAAAAAGAATGGAGTATAAGAATCTGCCTCGATTTTAGGAAACTTAATCAAGTGTCAGAATGTGACAGTTTATACCCAGAATAGATGATTTGGTGGATAGACTGGGGAGTGCCAAGTATATCAGTACCCTTGATCTCACCAAAGGTTACTGGCAAATCACCCTAGCTAAAGAATTGAGAGAGAAAACTGCATTTGCCACTCGTATAGGATTCTGTCACTTCACCACCATGCTGTTTGGTTTTCATGGCTGTCCTGCTACATTGCAGCAATACATGGATGTAATTTTATCCTGTTACACTGGTTATTGTGCTGCTTACCTGGATGATGTTGTGGTGTACAGTCCAGACTGGAAAAGCCACCTGGAACACCTACGAGCAGTTATCCAGTTGATCAAAAAGGCAGATCTGACAATTAATTCTACCAAGTGTGCATTGGGCATGCAGGAAACCAGATTTCTAGGGACATGGATATGTTGTTCATCCACACTTATTGGCAGGTTCCTTGCCGCTTTAAATCTTGCCGGAAGGTCTTCAAGCTGGCTCCTCCCACCCACCCGGGTGGTAAAACTCTCGGCTCCGCCCCATGACGCCAGATCTTCCTTACCGCTTGGAAGCTTAGGTTCCCTCCTTAACGCTCTGCGTATAAGACTGGTTCCTAATTCTTCGACAGTTCGAAATCAAAAGTTTTTGCTAAAAGGACTTCGGTCTTCTTTCCTCGCGGCTCGATGGACCGTCGACTCGGTTTCGGAGGTGCCCTTGCGGGCAGAAGATGTCTAGGACGGATCTGCACTCCATGTCGTCTACTGCTTGGGCCTTGAGCACGTCCATGAGCCTAAACATGCTCGTCCTTTTGACCCGTCGCATGGGCCGGTGCCGATTACAACTGGGGGCGCCAGAAAGAATTCCACTGTTTAAATCTAAAGAGGCCTGGTTGGCGTGTCCGCTGGCGTATGGGCTCGGGCGGATCAGCTCGAGCAGATGATCGCCCTCGAAGAGGAGGCGGCGCGGGCCGCTTCTACCTCGGCTGCGGCATTTGTCCCGCTCTCTCTCGGTGCCTCGTACTCGGCTTCTTTCAAGGAGCTTTGTCTGACCCTCTCGACGAAAGGTGAGGGTCCAACTTCTTCTGGACCCTTTTCCAGGTCCAAAAAGAGCAAAAGTAAGTCTCACCGTCGACGCTCTTGGGAGCGGGAAAGATCCCCCTCCCCTTCTTGTCGACAGTCGACTTCGGTCGACCCCTCAGCTTCGGCCACTGGCTTCACGGTGTCCCCGTCACGCCAGTTGACCGAGACTCCCTCCGACGCGATCGAGATTTTTCTCAATCCGTTCGACGGGATGTCGGCTGGAGAAGCTGAGAATCCCCTCTCACCGGTTCCCCTGGTGGGAGTTGAGGATCCCGTCGACTCGTCTGTGCCTCTGGTTCCGGAGCTTTCGGTGGGATCGTCCGAGCCGAGGGGAGTGCCGATTTCCGACACTTCTCCTCGCCTTCCTCGGCCTAGTCAAGACTCTCGATCTCCCAGGACATCCTCGCCAGTCTAGCCGATCCCGCCCGTCATAGTCGGTCTGCGCAGCGGCAAAAGCGGCGCCGCGCTCTTCCTCCTTCCCGGACGAGGAGAGGCCTGGCACAAGTTCGTCCGGGTATGAGGAACTCATGTGGCAACAGCTCCTTTTGACCGGGAATAAGCCGGCCCAGTCGTCTTCCCCGGCCATTAAGTGGCTGTCACCGGAGCGGCCGAAACAACCCCTCGTTGTAGCCGAGGAGCCTGTTCCCAGGCCGGTTGTTAGGCCAATTCCAGCTGCCCCACCGATTCTGGTGGAACCTCCGCCTCCACAGCCATTAGTTGGGGCTCCGACCAAGAATTCTCAGTCAGCTTTGGGTTTGCCCCATAGGCTGTCTGTCACCCTCACTCCCGATAAACCTCGGCAGGTGGAGGGTGGCTCAGGCCGAGGCAGCTCTTTGAGAGACTCTTCGAGGTCGAGATGATTCTCCCTTTCTCCAAGCGATTGACTTGGAGTCCTGGGGCAATCGTAGGCGATGGCCTTACCGTCCTTCTTAGGGTTGCTTGGCTCATCTCGAGTCCACGGGATGAAGCTCGAACCCGTTCTAAGCGGGCCAGGTATCCCTCACGGAGATTCTGGACGAGGGATCTCCTCGGAGGCCTTTCCGGTGGCCGAGGCCATAGTGGGTCCGGCACTGGAGCTTTGGCAGCGCCCTGCTTCCTACCCTGCACCTTTGGCCAGGATGGCCAGGAAGTATGCGGTCCCTACCGGTTCCCTGTCCAGTTTTTCGGAACTTCCCTCTGCGGAGGGATTGGTTACCGACAGCGTTTTCCGGCATGCCGGGAACGCCAGGGATGTGGACAAACCTCCCGACAAGGAATCCAAGAAATTGGATTATGCCGGGTGAAAAGTCTATGCTGCGTCCTCTCTCGGCCTTCGTCAGGCCAGTTCGGCCGTCCTCGGCACATTTTCACATGCCCTGTTGGGCTCCTGGATGAGGTGAGTCCCTCATCTTCCAGCGAGATCTGCAGACTACGGTCAGGCAGGTGTGGGACCAGGGCAGGGCAGTGGCCAAACAGCAACTCCAGACTGCTTTGGACTTTGGGGACTCATGTCCAGGTCGGTGGCGACCGCAGTGTGCTCGTTGCTCGGGCTTGGCTGAGGACCATCCACTTTACGCTGACCCAGCACAAGTTGGTGGATGTTCCCTTTTGGGGACTGACCTCTTGACCCTGGGTGGAAGGTCACCTGCAGAGGATCGAGAAGTCCAATGCTACCTTGGACTCGGTCTCTTCAGCTCAAAGGACAAAGGCCACAAGCCCACAGCCTAAGCCCTTCGTCCTTCTGCGCCCTGGCCGCGCCAAACCCAGCTTAGCGTCAGGGCCAGCAGGCTCGACTTGGCATCCCAAAACCCCAGAAGCGTCCGGCTTCCTCCAGCAGGAGCAGGGAGAAAAGGCCCAGGAGGTCACTCGGCCGGGTCCCTCCTCCAAGCCTGTCAGTGACGGGCTGTGGGGTGTCGCCCCCATCCCGTCCACCTTGCCCTGGTTTCCCCGTGGAGACAGCTCGAATTCCTTTCCGCCTGGTCCGCTATTACCACGGACAGGTGGGTTCTGGAGGTGGTGGGAAAAGGCCTACCTCTAGAATTCGAGCAGGCCCCGCCCTGCAGAGCCGTCGCAGCTCGGGGGGCCTCGGGGTCCGAAGCCTCACTGTCGGCTCAGCGAGCCGACATCGCTCTCCTCCTCTAAAAGCAGGTGATCAGGGAGGTAGAGGACCCCCCTTCAGACCCGGGGTTCGTGTCCAGGTACTTCCTGGTTCCGAAACGGACGGGGGGCTGGCGCCCCATTCTCGACCTACACGACCTGAACAAGTTCCTAAGGTCTTGAACCTTCAGGATGGTCACTCTGGCGCAGATAATACCATCTCTGGAACACGGCGTGTGGTTCTGCTCTCTGGACCTGCAGGACAGCGTTCTTCACATCCCTATCCGTCCGTCGCCGGAGATTCCTTTGCTTTCGAGCGGAGGATCCCTCTTGATTCCAGACCATGCCCTTGACCTGTCTCCAGCTCCCAGGGTCTTCACCAAATGCATTGCAGTGGTGACAGCTTCCCTCTTGCGCCGAGGGTCGGGTGTACCTTACCTGGGACGATTGGCTGATAGCAGCCCCCTCCAGACAGGAGGTGGAGGCGGTCCAGAGATCTAGCCCCTCAGGTTTGCTCTCAAGTCGGCCTTCTCATCAGCGAGGCCAAGTAGAACTCGAGCCGAGCAGGTGATCCTGTTATGGCAGAGCCCGACTCTCTCTCGAGCCAGAGACGGCCCCGGTGGACAGGGCCGAGGTTCTTACCTCCTTTGTCCGATCATTTCTGGTTGAACCCGCGCCCTGCCCGGGACTTCCTCGCCTCCTGGGTCTCATGGTGGCCTGTATCAACCGTAGTCCGTTGGGCACGCTGGCACATGCGCCTCCTTCAGTGGGGACTGGCCAGCCAGTGGTCACAAGCGCTGTGATCCATTGGACCAGCTAGTGATGGTGACCCAGGAGATGTGGGCAGCTCTCGGTGGTGGACAGCGTCCATCTCATCTGCAGGAGGCATCCCGTTTTTTACTTGAGCGGCGGTCTCTCTGATCGACGATGCCTCTCTGATGGGTTAGGGGTGCCCATCTGGGGAACCACCGAGTGCCTGACCTCTGGTCCCAGCAGGAGTCCCAGTCCATATCAACCTGCTGGAGCTCCAGGCTGTCCAGCGCTAGCTCTCACCGCCTTTGCTCCCGTTTCTCCGGGGTCAAGTGGTCCGAGTCAGACGGACAATACCCGACCATGTACTACCTGAACCGCCAGGGCGGAGCGCTCTCCCATGCTTCTGCAAGGAAGCTCTCCGCATTTGGTCACTCGTCGCAGCCTGGAGGCGGATCTCCTAGCCATTCATGTGGCAGGGGCCTCCAACACCCTAGCCGATGCCCTGAGCGGGATGGGGCTGCATCTCACGGTGGTCTCTCCTCCGGAGGTAGTACAAGATCTGTTCTCCACTGGGCACACCTCAGGTGGACCTGTTTGCCTCAGGAGAGCAGCGAAGCTGAGGCTGTTTCATGCCCGCCCCCTCAGCAGGGCTCGCTGCAGGGGATGCCTTCTCGGGCTCTGGACCCGGACCTCTTTCGCCTTTCCCCATTTCCCTTGATTCACAAGGTGCTTCTCAAAGGCAAGGAGGGACAAGCGCGAGTGATCTGATAGCCCCAGACTGGCCCGCCAGTTCTGGTACCAGATCTCCTCAGCCTCAGCTCCAGGCTCGAGGCAGCTTCCAGCTCGCCCGGACCTGCTCTCAGTCAATCAGGGAGGTGTTCCATCGGACCTTCAATCCCTGCACCTGACGGCCTGGTTCCTGGCGACTAGAGGTTCCAGGCCTTGGGTCTTTCCGGCGAGTCCTCAATGTTGTTGAGGCGTCCGTGAGAGTCGACCAGAAAATGCTCACGCCTTCAAATGGAAGAGATTCTCCATTTGGTGTCAGAGACAGAGCTTGGACTCTTCCTCCTGTTCTGTAACAGCATTTGGACTATTTATGGTCCCTTTCTAGTCAAGGGCTTAGGTCGACTGACCCTAAAGGTGCACCTGGCAGCCATCTCTGCTTACCGGAGCGGGCGGGAGCAGTCGGTGGCGCAGGAAAAGGTGGTCGAGCTTTTCAAGGCCTTGATCATTCCCCTCCGATGGAGAACCTCCACCTCCGTGGGATTTACTGCTGGTACTGGCAAAGCTCATGGGCAAGCCATTCGAACCAATGCACAGGTGTGATCTCTCTCACCTGTCGTGGAGACCGCCTTCTTGGTGGCTATCACATCAGCCAGAAGGATGGAGAGCTCAGGCGCTTTGCATCGAGTCTCCTTACCTGGTCTTCCACAGGGACAAGGTTGTCCCTGCGCCCCCCCGAAATTCCTTCCGAAGGTGGTGTCGAGTTCACCTTAACCAGGTGCTGACTCTGCGGTGTTCTACCCCAATCACACCTCGGAGGCCGAATATAGGCTCCATACTCTGGACCTAGAAGGCGGCTAAAGCATTATAAGGAGCGCACTGCTGAAATTCGGGAGAGGTTCGCCAGCTGTTTGTCACCTACACTGAAGCCGCACCTGGCAGACCTGCAGCCAAGCGACGATAGGCAGGTGGGTCACCTCCTGCATAGATCGCTGCTATAAGTTGGCGAGCATGGAGCCTCCCAGAGGGATAAGAGCTCATTCTACCCGTCATACTGCTGCATCGGTGGCTGCTTCCAGGGACGTCCCTATCCAGGAAATCTGCAGGGCTGCTACCTGGAAGTCAGCACACACCTTTATTACCCATTACCACATCGACCTTGAGTCACGCCGGGATGCTGGTTTTGGGGCCTCGGTTCTCCAGTCTTTATTCCCTAAGTAGGGGGTGTGTGCCTTGCCTCCCTCCTCCCGGAGAACTGCTAGGAGTCTGCCAATAAGTGTGGATGAACAACATATCCATGTCCCTAGAAATACAGGTTACTCACCTGTAACAGGAGTTCTAGGATGGTATATGTTGTTCATCACACCTACCAAACCTCCCGGCGAGCACAACCTGAGCTTCCAGCCGGGCCAGATCTGGCGTCATGGGCGGAGCAAGAGTTTTACCACCCGGGTGGGTGGGAGGAGCCAGCTTGAAGACCTTCCGGCAAGATTTAAAGCAGCAAGGAACCTGCCAATAAGTGTGGATGAACAACATATACCATTCCTAGAACTCCTGTTACAGGTGAGTAACCTGTATATTTGGGCTATGTTTTGGGAAATGGAGAAGTCAAACCCAGGGTTTCCAAGATAGAAGCTGTAGCTAACACCATGTCCCCAAAACCAAGAAACATGTCAGGTAATTTTTAGGGCTGACTGGTTATTATTGGAAATTTGTTACCAGCTTTGCTGAGTTAGCTACTCCCCTCACTGAACTCACAAAGAAACGGTTCCCGAATAATGTGAAATGGACCCCAGAGTGTGACAAGGCTTTTCGAGCCATTAAGGCTGCATTATGTTCAGCCCCTGTTTTAAAAAGCTCAGACTTTGAGAAACCATTTTTGTTACAGATGCATCAGAGGTAGGCCTAGGTGTATATATAGATGAGACAGGGCATCTTATTCTATAAATAAGTAGGAAATTACACGACAAAGAAAAACGGTACTCCACCATTGAAAAGGAATGTCTTGCAGCAAAGTGGGCAATGGAGTCCCTTAAGTTTTACCTACTAGGAGCTGACTTTGCACTTGTAACAGATCATAATCCTTTGTGTTGGCTTAACCAAATGAAGGATACAAATTGTAGAATCATACTGTAGTACCTGGCACTGCAGCCATTTAAATTTAAAGTGATGCACAAATCTGGGAAAGAGAATGTCAATGCTGATTTTCTGTCTAGATATGGGTATGGAATTGAGCATTCTGAAGGCTGAAAAAACAGATGTGTGAGTTTAAACTTCACTATTTGCTGTACTGTTTGATATGCTGCATATGCACTGTACTATAAAGATTTTAAGCTACTGTTATATTAAAGGAGTGTAGCCCACCTGTAACCCGGGGTTACTAGAATCCCAGTAAGACCTAGTGGTAGGCAGGGAAGGCAACAATGAAAACTCAGTTAAATGGATTTCACACTGTCTCCTCTTTTCTCAGTCTCAGCTGAGACTGAGGGATGACATCACCATAGAACTATTGCAGCTGCATGAGCCACATTGGAATCTGCAGAAGGGAGTTAGATTAGAATGGTGGGAATTTTTGAACAGTGTGAGCAGTGAAGAAGAGAGGAGCACAGCAGTCTGTGCACAGGCTCTTGGAGCCTAAAACTCTGATATAGAGCTACTTTTAGGGAAAGGTGTGTGTTTGCACCTAAAGAGGAACACAGTAAGCTGTTCTTGAAGTGGTGGAGACCGCTGATACTGGTCTCTGTGCCCCATCCCTCAGGGGATGGGGGTGGAAGGTTTGCCTGTTATTCCAGGTGCAACCTCCTGGTTCTGGCTAGGGAAGAAGCTGCCTTATTTTCTGAAATGTGTTGTGGCACAAGAAGCTGTCAAGATTCACCTGTGGGGCACCTGCAACCAAAGGGTGAGTTCTGCTCTTGTCAAAGGGCCTATGTTTCACCTGAACTATGTTAAAGTGGGGATTGGACTGCTGAATTAGTGGGAGGCCTAGAGGAATAGGCTTAGCCAAAGTAAAAGTATGTTCAAGTCCATCACAAGGGGAAAGCCAAGACATGTAGAGGAGATGTGCTATACATTTACCCTTTAATCTACATTGCCAGGCTTTCAAAAAGAGTTATTTAATGTCCAGAGAAATGGCCAGGTATGGATTGTGGGAGCTGGAGGTGGGAGACCCCCATTTTTAGTAACCAGGTCCACCTCTACGGATTTGCTCTGTGGATTTCTGCTTTGCCTCAGGCACTTGGCCTAGTGCTGAGGAAAGTACCCAGACGTGGGATTGAATGGAAATTTCCCTTAAGGAGTGGAAGGCTCTATGTTGGTTTGGGAGCCACCAACAGAAAATGTGGCCCACTGCCATATGGACCGGGATCGAGTGGCCGGCAGGGGAGCCAGGCCAGGGAAAACCCAAATAGTGTACAAGTTGGGCTGTATACCCAAAGCAGCGTGCAAGTCCAGGCTGTGTGCCTGGTGGGTTCAGAGCCTGAGGGCTGAAGTGTTGAAGAAGTGTTCTGTATCTCTTATCTGCATTACCAGGAATGTAGCCCGTGGAATCCGTCTATGCTTTGTTTGTTCAGTTGGATATGAATAAAAGCCACACTTTAGAATCCATTCCTGGTATTGGACATTACAGATATTGCTTCCTGTGTTCGGATTTACATTAAGTGCCCTGGTGAAAGCCAAACCCAGGCCCTTGTGCCGAGTAACCTAGTCCTCCTCAGACCCAGTCCCCACCTGGTACTGCTGTCAGCTTCAACATCATACCACCTGTCATTTGCGAAAAAGGCAGGGGTGTAGGGCCTTACAAAATGGAGGCACCGCTTTGGTTTAATTTTGGGAGGAAAGGTGCTCAGGCAAGGGGCTAGCGTTTTGGTTATCTGGCAGTGGGTAGCCCAGAAAGCTGAAGCAAGTTAACTAGTGTGTCGCTGTGTGCTGTGGTTCATATGCTGCTGCTAAAATGCCAACTGTTTACCAAGGAGCAGTAAAGCTGAAAGAGTATGCCCTTGTCCTGCATCAACATATTTACAGTGTTTTTGCCTGCTTTCTAAAGAACTGTAGTGATAAAGAAAAGTGTGGAAGACTAGGGGTAGCAACAGGAAAATTGTGCCCTGGACGTTGGAAATGCTTTTTAAAGAACTGTTGTGATAAAGAAAAGTGTGGAAGACTAGGGGTAGCAACAGGAAAATTGTGCCCTGGACGTTGAAAATGCTTTCTAGTAAACTGGTGATAAAGAAAAGTGTGGAAGATTAGGGGTAGCAACAGAAAAATTGTGCCCTGAACATTGGAAATGCTTTTTAGTAAACTGAGAGACTTGCTGTGTGAATGGCCATGCTAAATGGCTGAAAGGGGCTCCTGCCGTGAAGTCAGTTCAAAGAAAGAAAAAAAAAGTGTTTTGCAGTTTAAAATTTGCCTGCTCGACAATCGCTGTGAGGAGAAGAGCACTCGCGAGGCAAAAGAGGCTAATTTGCATGGCGTCATGTGATTGGTGAGGCTGCAATCAGTCCCGCCCCCCCAGCCAGCTCTACAGTGACTGCCCAGCATTCAAGAGGGAGTGTGAGTGGACTGCGTGTACTGGCTTAGTGGAGAAGCGTCACGGTGATTAAAAAGCGCTGTAAAAGTGTTAAAAATAGACTTTGCTGTTTAAAATCAGGCTCAAACCACATCTCGATCAACTGGATTGTGAGTGAGGTGATCAGAGAGACGATCGGCAGGACTGCCCACTCGCTTCCTTTCTGAGGCCTCCAAGACCGGCTGCAGGCCGTTTTCCATTGCAGCAGAAAGCTACTGATAACAGTGAGTACCAACAGTAATGATTGCTCAAACAGTGAATTTCTGCCAAAAGCCAGCTGAATATGTATGCAGCAGTGTAGTCGCTTTGCAAATAAAGACTGTGTCCAGTTTACCAGCAAGTGCAAGTCTGTTAAGCCATTGACTGTGAGCATAGTTATGGATTCAGCATCAGTTTAAAGTTTCAAAGCCAGAGAGAGACTGTGAGTTGTAGCAAAATGTGCAGCACTAGTTACAGGCAACCCTGTGCTTGAAATCCTGAGGCTTTAAGGGACTGTGAGCTAAAGAAATGCTTTCAGCAAGTGAAAAGTCTGTCGCAAATCATATAAATGTGCTAGGAAAAGAACAGTGCAAGTTTGTGCAGTTTTGAGCAAAGTTATCAGTAGTGTGTGTAAATCGGATGCGCAGTGGCTTGACCCAATTTCTGAATGCTGATGCGCAGGAGTGCTGCCGCTGCCATTACAGGGTGGGGTAGTAATGTAAACACAGCAGCAGAGGAGCCATTTTAAAAATGAAAGAAAGTGTTCAGTGAAGTGGGACTTTTAGTAACAGTGAGCATTTGTTTGTTTTCCCTGCAGTTATGGCCTCAGGACCAGCTCGCTACCCGGATCATGCCTGGGCTGCAGTAACAGCAGAAATAAATAAGTTAAGGGACATTGAAAGGTGTTGTTATGGAGGACAACTGCCTTCTCATGTGGCGATTCCTGGATATCCAGTGCAAGTGTGTCAAATATGCTTAAATGCTGCAAGGGACGTCTTCATGGTACCTCACTGTTCTGGGTACCTAGAGGAATATGACTTGTATAAAGCGCCCAAGATTCGTTTGGCTCCCACATGGACAAAAGTTCAGGAATTTTGGCAGCACACAGCACTAGGCGGAGCCTGTTGGAGAAGGCCCCTTGGGAGTGTGGCACAAAGCTGGAGGGTGCAGATTTAGAGACAGAACCATATGCTAATGTTTCGGATGCTAGAGCGCAGAAGAATAATTCAGACAGAGCATCAGTAGACCCCTGGAGGGGGGGCCTAGCCCAAGTCTCATAGGAGAAGATGAGATGAGGGAGGCCTTTGAATGGGAGGTATCGACCTCCATGCCTAGTGATGAGTGGATAGTCTCAGGAGTGAAGACGACTGCTCACTCCTGGGCACAGATTCTCAGTGAGGAAGAAGATGAGGGGGAACCTATGTGGCCTTGTGAAAAAGGAACGGGTACACAGCCTCAAGCTCTTGCCTCAGAAGAATGCATGGAAGAGAGTGGTGATGCCACTGCCCTGGCTGTGCAAGAAGAAGTAGTCAGGGATCCGTTTTTCATCTTGTTGAGAATGCGTAGCTGGCAGAACCAGGACTGGCCGCCCCCAAGCCAGGCCAGCAGTCTCAGGTTGACCAAAGCTAGTAAAGAGGAGAGACTGGTTCGTAGGAAGGCAAATGAAATCTATGGAATGTCCTTTCCTACCTTTCCTCGGAGAGTCTGGGAGGAGATTGAGAACAGCAGGAAATCCTGGATCTGGACCGAAGCAATGAAATGTGTGCATCCTGGTGCAAACAAGCATGTTAGGAACAGACTATTTCATGAAAAATACACCCAGTGGAAAAGAGGCAGGACACTGTTTATGGACACTGTTCGAATAGTGGATGGAGAGGGACGTGAAACCTTTCACAGTGTGAATTATGTGCGCCCAGACGGGGTAATAATTCAAGCTCCTGACCCCCTGTACTATTGGCCTCAGTGCAAGGACCTCCCTGCAAATGTGCCCGTGCCTACCAGATGGAAAGCAGAGCAGTGGTAGTCAATACTGCCACACCAGCCATTGCAGTGCCTTTGTTGATCCGCCAGTATGGACATCCAGGACTCAGGTGCCCCACATTCTTCAGTTCTACAGTGTACTGACTTTCCAGAATCCATCGACTGGCCCACCAGATGACTTCAGATCCAGAGAGGACACCAGCCCAGCTGTATCCTGATCCATCACCTGGTAATCGGATGACGTCAGACCAGCTGTTTTCCTTTTTGTTCCTGTTCCAAGGTTCCATCTCCAGAGATGACATCAGCCCAGCAGTTTCCAGATGTGCCCTCCTGTAGTTCCCAGAAGATGTCTTCCCAGCTGTATCGGAAGAATGTTGCCAGGGAGAGTCTTCGGCTGAGGAGCAGGTCGGTGTGCATTATTCCTTCTACGAGGGGCGGGTAAGTCCAAACTTTTCTATCCTTATGACACTGCAGTACACACCCTACACGAGCAGACTCCAGAATGTGTGAACTGTCCTCAAAGACTCTCCCTTTTGGGACTTTGGCCTACTAGAACTGTGCTTCACCAGGCTCCGGCCCAGGAGAAACTCTTTAATGGACTAGCCTTCGGGCACTGTAGTCACTAGATGGGACTTTTAGGGCACTCCATCCCTGAAATGTGTATTGTAAATAATGTCATTGTTTTTCTGCTGTTTTCTAGTGTATATACTGTTTTTCTACCTTTTCTAAAAAAAATATTTTTGGGATTCTCCAGTGTTTTGATGGTAGGGGTTTAGATAGACTGTGTATGCAGATTAGGAGTGTGTGTTGTCTTTCTTTTTTCTTGCAGGTGGTCCTGAAGAAGATAGAAGAGAAGACAAGAAGAGGAGGAGGTGCTCATTGGAGTTCCTCACTAGTACTTTAGTGCGTAGTAATTTAAAGTACTGTTGTTGTTATTGTTGTTGTTACTGTAGTAACCCTTTCCTTCCACAGGTGTGGTTGTGGGGGTAGGAGGCAGTAATGTAATGTAATAGATGGTATTAGTTTCTTGGTGTGTGGTTGCAGGGTCCCCAAGGTCGGGGAGGTCCCCGGGTTGTTTTTGTTTTGGGGTGTTAAGTTAGAGGTAGACAGAGTTTCCCTAGAGGGCTAGGGGGATAGACAGGCTGTGGTCCTGAATGGCCGTAGGGACTGCAGTGCTGAGCTATTAGGGCTATGCTCTGAACAGTTCTACCAGAGCCACTAGGCACCCATAGTAAGTGGGTAGAGTAGAGGCTGATATGTCAACTAAAGGCCTCTAGGCCCTTAGTTTTGCCTGCCTGTGCTGCTACATGGTGGGAGGGGCCTGATCACCCCCCTCCATGGTAGCACATAGGGTGGGATGGCCTAAGCCAGGTAAATAATGACTGCAGACAGTCATTTTCCTGGCCCAGGGTGAGTGTAACCCCCCTACCGGGGTTACTAGAATCCCAGTAAGACCTAGTGGTAGGCAGGGAAGGCAGCCTGTGAAACTCCAGTTAAATGGATTTCACACTGTCTCACTCTGTTCTCAGTCTCAGCTGAGACTGAGGGATGCATCACCATAGAACTATCGCAGCTGCATGAGCCACATTGGAATCTGCAGAAGGAGTTAGATTAGAATGTTGGGAGTTTTTGAACACTGAGGGCAGTTGTGTGTGAGCAGTGAAGAAGAGAGGAGCATAGCAGTCTGTGCACAGGCTCTTGGAGCCCAAAGCTCTGATATAGAGCTACTTTTATGGAAAGGTGTATGTTTCCGCCTAAAGAGGAACACAGTAAGCTGTTCTTGAAGTGGTGGAGACTGCTGATACTGGTCTCTGTGCCCCATCCCTCAGGGGATGGGGTGGAATGTTTGCCTGTTATTCCAGGTGCAACCTCCTGGTTCCGGCTAGGGAAGAAGCTGCCTTATTTTCTGAAATGTGTTATGGCACAAGAAGCTGTCAAGATTCGCCTGTGGGGCATCTGCAACCAAAGGGTGAGTTCTGCTCTTGTCAAAGGGCCTGTGTTTCACCTGAATGGTGTTAAAGTGGGGATTGGACTGCTGAATTAGTGGGAGGCCTAGAGGAATAGGCTTAGCCAAAGTAAAAGTATGTTCAAGTCCATCACAAGGGGAAAGCCAAGACATGTAGAGGAGATGTGCTATACGTTTACCCTTTAATCTACATTACCAAGCTTTCAAAAAGAGTTATTTAATGTCCAGAGAAATGGCCGGGTATGGATTGTGGGAGCTGGAGGTGGGAGACCCACCATCTTTATTAACCAGGTCCACCTCTACGGATTTGCTCTGTGGATTTCTACTTTGCCTCAGGCACTTGACCAATGCTGAGGGAAGTACCCAGACGTGGTATTGAATGGAAATTTCCCTTAAGGAGTGGAAGGCTCTAAGGTGGTTTGGGGAGCCACCAACAGAAAATGTGGCCCACTGCCATATGGACCAGTATCGAGTGGCCAGCAGGGGAGCCGGGCCAGGGAAAACCCAAATAGTGTACAAGTCGGGCTGTGTACCCAAAGCAGCATGCAAGTCCAGGCTGTGTGCCTGGTGGGTTCAGAGCCTGAGGGCTGAAGTGTTGAAGAAGCATTCTGTATCTCTTATCTGCATTACCAGGAATGTAGCCCCATGGGGGTCCGTTTATGCTTTGTTTGTTCAGTTGGATGTGAATAGAAGCCACACTTTAGAATCCCATTCCTGGTATTGGACATTACAGTTATTGCTTCCTGTGTTCGGATTTACTTGGGTGCCCCTGTGCAGAGTAGCCAAACCTAGGCCCCTTGTGCCGAGCAACCTAGTCCTCCCCGAACCCAGTCCCCCACCTGGTACTGCTGTCAGCTTCAACATCATACCACCTGTCATTTGCAAAAAAGGCAGGGGTGTAGGGGTTACAGGAGAATTTAAAGAAAGTTTTGGAAACCTGTTTCTGTAAAACAGGTTCTCTCTTAAGGAGGGGGGTATGTTACGGGGTTGAATAGGGCCCTGTACCAGTTGTTCTGGAGAAAGAGTTTAAATGCAAGGATCTATTCTAGTCTCTCCTTTTATGTCTGTCTGTCTGGTTGCACAACCAAATTTTCTCGTGAGATCTAGGACCTGATCACTCCAACAGTCTTGCAGTTCTTTGCCTCTCGCTATCTCTCTACATTTGCTTGCTGTTCTGCCTTTTCTCCCCCCTTGCATATCTGCTGGTATAAAAATATATGTGAATCATTATGTGGAAATGTAACTGATATTGGGATCCCTTTGTTTAAAACTGTATATAGTTATAATGTTGAAATGATTGCAAAAAGCTGTTTGGAACTCAAAGGGTTAACCTGTTTGTAAACTCTCTGAGAAGCTGTATGCAAGAGGTCAGTTCTGGTTCACAATGTTCTTTTTGATGCACTTGTTGAAACTTACAAGAATACAGTGTGAGAAGCATGCGGTTTTCTTAACGAGCGGGGTTTGCAAAGTCTTAAAAAAACAGAGTTGCAATTTCTTGCAAGGGAGAAACACAGAGACTAAGAGAGAGAGAGAGAGACTGAGACTCGAAATTGAGAAGAAACCCAGATGGACTTTCTCTGTTTGTACTAGCTTTGTAAATAGTTATACTGCACAATTCCATTTTGTTTTATTTATTTTACTGTTAATAATAAATCACTTGTTCGAATTTTACTACTGCTCCTGGTTTTCCTTTGCTTCTTGACCTGTGCCTTGACGGCAATGTTCCCCTTGTGCAGAGTGCTCAAGTGACTGATGGAACACCACAGCTTGCTCAAGGGGGTTCTGTTCTTAATCCCTTTCCCTCTTCAGATCATCACAACAGATGCTTCGGGTTTAGAATGGGGGAGATCTTCTCTCATCAGAGACAGGGTAAGTCTACCTGCAAGATCTCCTGATTCCTCACTACCCATTGCGAGCTCTCCATTCCTCCAAGGGTTGTCTCCTGGTTGTTCCCAGGGCGAGGCTGCATCGAGCATTCTCGATTGCCATTTCAGCCCTGTGGAACTCTTTACCATATTATTTGCATGAGGCTCCCTTGGCGGAAACCTTTAAAAGAGGGTTAAACTTTTTTTTTTTTTTGGTAGTTGTTTAACCAGGAGTAGCACATTACGCTGAAAGCTTTTTTGCAGGAGTGACCTGGGAGCCCACGGAAGTTAAGTGACTTGCTCAGGGTCAGACATTATGCAAGTGGAAGCTGTGCGATTCAAATCCAGGTCTGGTCTGCTGAATGTCACCAGATTTGCAGCTCAGAGCCTTAAACCACTGTGCTATACTGCCTCCTATCTTTGAGCAGGCATTTGATCTGGTTTGATAATCTCTCAGCTGATTTAAATTAAGTGAATTATTGATTGTTGGATGTCTTTTAAAATGATGGTTATTATTAGGGTTTCTTTTATTAATATAAGTATATTGCTGATTGGATGGGGTGGAACCTGTATAGTCTCTGCTGCATGAGCTTTATAACGTGAGTTGGTATTTTGTGTGTGTGTGTATGTTTATAGACATTGCTGTATGTTTTAATATTAAGTGCTCCACGCCTATGGGAAGGAGTGCTGTATAAATAAAGTTTGTATCCTATCTTGCATGGATGCAGGGGAAGCGTGCTTTGCACATTAATGTTCTGGAAATGTGGGCAGTCCTATATGGACTCCAGACCTTCCAGAACCACTTCTCCCCAGGTCCTTTGCTCATACAGATGAGCAATGTCAGTGTGATTGATGTATTTTATCAGCAAACGGGGGGGGGGGGGGACTCATTCCTATCTGCTGTGCAGGGAAGCAATGAGAATTTGGTATTGGGCTCTGGAATATGGTCTAGAACTATGGGCAGCACATGTTCCAGGCATCCAAAACATCTTGGCAGACAGACTAAGCAGGTCACAGTCCAGGATGCACAAGTGTTAACTGTTAACCTCGATAGTCGATGACCTGTTTGAAAGATTGGGTCATCCAGAGTTGGACCCTTTTCCGTCATCGCACAATGCAGAACTGCTACATTTTTGCTTGCTTGCTCCAGGACCTGGAGTTTTCTGGCGAGATGTGTTGCCTCTGTCTTGGAAAGGGAGGTTTCTGTATGCCTTCCGTCCCTTCCCACTAAAGTCAGAGAGTATTACTCAAGTTGAAAATGGAGGGGGCAACTTTAATACTCATTGCTCCCCTATGGCTTCAGCAGATCTGGCTCCCACTGCTGAAACAGTTGGCAGTGGAACCCCAAGTACCTCTGCCCCTGTGCAAGGGTCTGCTGTCCTAGGAACAGGGGACCCTGGTCCATCTAGACCTGAGTCTCTACACCTGCACACATGGCTCCTGAAGACATAGCCATAGCTCACTCTGGAGTTTCACAGAAAGTGGTGGATGTTGTGGCGGCTACTAGAAAACCATCCACCAGAAATACTTACTCCATGAAGTGGAAGTGGTTTGCTTTATAGGCTGCTTCTCACCACTTGGATCAGTTTACCTGTCCAGTTAATCAGGTACCTACTGTCCTTATCAGATTCAGGCCTGCAGTATTCTTTACTCAGCGTGCACCTGGCTGCCGTTATCAGCTTTCCATGTGCCTGCAGATGGCCATATAAAGGCATTTTACACACACAGCCTCCTGTTCACAATCCAGCCCCAGCTTGGGACTTGAATTTTGTTTTAGAGATGTTGACGTTGACTCTTTGTGATCCAGCCATGAGTTGTGGCTTATGCTTTCTTTCTTTCTTGGAAAGCATTATTGTTAGTTGCAATCCCTTCTGCTTGAAGGATTTCAGAGGTGCAGGCTCTAATGTGTGAGCCTCCTTATTTGATTTTTCACAAAGACAGAGAGTGTCTTTGCATACTAATCCTAAGTTTCTCCCAAAGGTGATGTCTGAGTTTACTTTAAATCAAAACATCCACCTGCCAGTGGATTATCCAGTGCATGCCAATCCAGGGGAAGCATTGCTCCATACCTTAGATGTGTATAGGACACTCTGGTGCTAGACACACAGTACAAAGGACTGCAGAACGTCTTCACAACTTTTTGTTTCATTTGTACCTGGGAAAGATGGCACCCCAGTTTCTAAACCATGCTTCTCCAAATTGCTAACAAACTGTATTTCGTTTTGTACAGGAAGTAAAATAAGGAACTTCCTGGTGTGGTTCGTGGTCACTCTATGAAAGGCATGGCCACCCATGTTGCTTGTTTCTAGAATGTTTCTGCTGCAGAGATCTGTGCAGTTGCTACCTGGAGTACTGTCCAAACCTTCACTAAACATTACAGTCTGGACATTGTCTCTGGTAGACGAGATGGGTTTGGCCTAACTATGCTACACGACATACTGTCATAAGCCTATAAACTCCAGCCACCCAGACTGTTAGCAATTGGTGCTGCTTGGGACTTGTTCCAAAGGTCTGGCCTGATGAAAGACAGATCATTGAAGAAGATAGAATGGTTACATACTTAACATAACAGTAGATTTTTGAGAGATTATCGTTCATCAGGTCATGCTGTCCTACCCTCCTTGCAACAAAGGATCTTCTTCAGGGACATCTCTTTTATCAGGTCACACCTATGGAACTTGTAGCTGTCAGGCACTAGGACCACACAGAAACTTTTCTAGCATTTTTGAGGGGAGACCACGCCAACATCATACTACCTGCTCCCTCTTCAGTTCTTTTCCCACCGTCGACCATACTCGCACGGACTCCACAGAAGCTTCGTCATTCAGTTGGCCGCCAATTTTCTGTTTACATTTTCTTTGAGTGAGCAGCTGTATTTGATTTTCCACAAAGGCAGAGTGTCTTTGCACACTAACCCTAAGTTTCTTCCTAAGGTGGTGTCTGAGTTTACCTTAAATCAGTCAATCTACCTGCCTGTTTATTACCCAGAGTATGCCAATCCAGGGGAAGCGTTGCTCGATACTTTAGATGTGCATGGAATTCTGAGGTACTGTGCACACCGTACCAAGGAGTGCAGAAAGTCCTGTCAGTTGTTTGTGCCTTTCGCCCCAGGGAAAGAGGGTGTTCCAGTTTCTAAACAGTGTTTGTCCAAATGGTTGGTCAACTGTATCACTTTTTGTTACTGTAAGTATGGTAAGGAACTTCCTGGTATTGTCCATGGCCAAGTTGATCATGGCCACTCAACCAGAGGCATGGCCACTTCTGTTGCCTATTTCAGAAATGTATCAGCTGCAGATATCTGTGCTGCTGCACTTGGTGTACTGTCCACACTTTCATGAAGCACTACAGTCTGGACATTGCCTCTAGAAGGAGGGCAGGCTTTGGCCTAGCTGTGCTTCAAGGCCTTCTTTCTTAGGCCTCTAACCTCCTGCCACCCAGACTGTCTCATTGGCTGTACTGATTGGTACTCATTCAATAGGTGTGACCTGATGAAGGAGATGTCCATGAAGAAGATAGGACAGTTACGTAAGAACTTACCATAACAGTAGATCTTCGAGGGAATCTCTTTTATCAGGTCATGCTATCCCACCCTCCTTCCCCCATTCTGTGCCTCCAGACTGGCTTTCTTGTTGCTCCAGCCTTTCTCGTAGCTGGGCACCTCATCTCTCTCCTTGATTCCCTAGAGGGAGGCCTAGCGAGTATGGTCTCTGGTGGGGAACTGGGGAGGGAGCAGGGCCATTCATGTTTATATATGCAGGCACGTCAGCATATGACATCGGCATGGGCGTCCCTTACTAGACTACTAGAAAAGTTTCTGTGTGGTCCTAGTTCCTAAGAGCTATAAGTTCCATCGGTGAGACCTGATGAAAAAGATTCCTTCGAAGATCTATGGTTACAGTAAGTTCTTATGGAACTGTTCTACTCTTGTGCAGCTCTCCCCATTGCTGCAGTTTCCACCTGTCGCTCTCGCCTGGTATGTGAAGGGCTGAGGTCTCTCCTCATTCCCTAGAGGGAGATCTTCCGAGCATCTGGCAGGGAACTACGTTTATGTATATGCTAACGTCTGATGTCATCGTCATGGGTGGCCTCTGGCTGACTGCTTGTGGAAGTTTCTGTGTGGTCCTAGTGCCTGGTGGCTATAAGTTCCAAAGGTGGGGCCTGATGAGACATTTTCTCGGAAGATCTACTGCTACGGTAATTACCTAACAGTTCTGTTTGATGGCAGATAAGGACCACTTGGCCCACCTAGTCTGCCCATTTTTCCCTACCTACAGCATCATTGCAGACCCTAGTTGATCTTACCTTGAGAGTCCCCCAACCCACCAATGAAGCTTGGAAAAACACTTTTGTGGTGTCGGTGGTTCAGTTGGTTGCATGCTCATCTCTGGGGCTGGAAGATCAGAAGGAAGATCATAGGTTCTAGTCCCACAGCATGAACATGGCCTAATACTCTGTACTGACATTGTAGTACAGAAATAAGGAGATGCCGCACAGTTGTGGTGTAGCCCTTTGGATAACACTTTAACCCATTGTCCCTTGTGCCGATCTCTGGTGGCTGTGTAAGTTGAATATCCCATGGCAACATTACAAGAGTGTGTGGCTTTCCTTGGTGTTCTGGCCAGCATTCTCCCTGCCATTAACAGAGATTCATGTATCCCAACTCCCAAGATATACCTTAAAACTAGTTAACAATGCTTAGTTGGCCATTTCTGGTCAAACATTGCAAATAAATACATTAGAAAAGCATTATGAGTCATTTATTATTATCCTTAACATGTTTAAAGTGGTTGATTCGTGTTGTAACTTGGTTTGTGTCTTCAGAAGAAAACAAGATGAATTCAGAAGGTAAGGCTTTTTGAGTATTAATTACTATATTAAAAAGAAGCAGGATAGAGCCCAAGTAGGAAAGGTTAACAAATACTGTGGCCAGGCTAAGATTCATGAAGCAAGCTCTTAGCCCAGAGTGTTTTTCGACTCATTTTCAAATGGTAATTTGCTTTATCCAAAGCAAACTCATAGAGTGTAAGTAAGTGATTATTTGCATGACTGACAATCGTTTGAATGCCTGCAGTCTTTCTAAAATGCATAATTTTGCCTAGACCTAGGAAAATATCTAGAAATTCTAAAGGCGAATAGGCAAGGCGATTTTAAAATATTTCCTTTCTTTGACAAGAATTTGATTTGTCTCTTAACTGTGACGTTTGTGTGGCTTCAGTCATGACTGATCAACTGCAAAATACTTTTAAAGCACTTTGAATCTAACAGTGTTGTATTACAAGGAGATACTGTTTAAGGTAGGTACAAACCCAGCAAGCATTATTTTGAACCAGATTTGACTGCAGAACGTGGCAGCACAGAAAGAAATATCAGAGTTCAAGAACTTTATATGCAAAGTGGTTAACTATTCCAGTTGTTGTTACCTTGCAGATTATCCTGCTGTGCCCAAGCACAACACTCATAGAATGTGTAAATAAAAAATAAGCTGCTTAAGCTTCAGAACCTTAATGCAAACAATTTACATTTAGTCTCTGTAAAAGTAAGAGTGTTACCAGTTGTCAGTGGAGTGGCAAACTGATGCCTAAAAAGAAACCTAAAACTAAGGCTGCGGCTCAGTCATGTTAAATGAATACTTGGATATAGCTCCCCACAGCGGATGACCACCTTGAACTAAGAAAAAGGGTTTCCACCTGTCAGCTTCTTAGAACTCACAGGGCTGTTACAACTGCATTATCTCTGCTATCAAACAGGCCAGAGATCAAAATACTCCTTTTTGGCCAGACTTACTTTTTAACTGTTAGATCCCCTTTTTGTTGTTAAACTTCATGAGTCACTTCCAGTGTAAAAGCTCTTTATAGGTTCAAGGTTGTTGCTGCAATACATTTGCAACTAGTGTTGGACATGCAGTGGCTGGGCTTAACATAAAATCATGTAATAATGAGAAACAATAATCTAGTCACTCAAGTTATTTCACATTTTACTCTCTTAAGTCTTGAATAAGTTCATAAGATGTATAGTATATTTGTTTCTCTGAGGGCTCCGAGGACTGCAATGATACGTTCATCTGTCACAGCAGTTAATACCCACACTTTTAAGAGTGGCTGTGCAAGTGTATTTCCTTTCATAAATGTAATGTTTTAGCCATTAATATTTACTAGAGGATTCACTTTTTAAAAATGTCAGACTTCCTTTACAGGGCTTATAACACATCTTAGTAGTTAAGTCAAAAAGTATGTATCGAAAGCATTTGACTATCCACAGCTGACCTCATTGTGACCTTATGACAAAGTGCTTACTTAGACAACAAACAGGGATGTGACAAACAGAGCAGTTATGTGACCAGATGGGGATAGTGAAATGCTTCTAGAAAGACACAATGAAAGAAGTACTGCATTATCAGAAATGTTTCATTTTGACTAGTAGGAGAAAATACTAAACATATTTATTGTGAAGATACTAGTTTTTAGTACAGTATATCTTCATGAGTGATGGGGCAGGACCATAACTTACGAGGGGTGAAGCCATGAGGGAGTTAGGTAGGTCTGGCTCCCTCACAAATGGTGATTGTTTATCTATGTTAAACCATTGTGTAGTCAGTTTATACGACATCAATTTAAAAGTTAAAATGTTCTTATAGAAGCAGCGTGGTGTAGTGGTAGAGCACCAGCTTGAGAACTGGGATATTGCAGGTTTAAACCCCTCTGGAGACAAATATTCACTGTATGACTGTGGACAAGTCACTTGACCCCTCAATGCTCCAGTCCAGCCAGCTGCAGAAAGGAAATTAAATTTTTGGGCTGTCCTGTGTAAGTAACTGAAAACAAAAAGCAGTTTGTGTGAAGATTTAACTGTTTTTCTTTGAGTTTAGCAAGGGCAGAACATGACTATATTATATAATTTATGTGTAGTTCCTAATTACACATGGATAATCATGTATTATTCACCATTAAAAGCAGCTAGTTACAGTGGCGAGCGTGAGGCAGTTGAGGGCTGTTAGTCACAGCTGACACCTTGAGTATGCACTCAGTGGCCGCTGATTAAAAGTGCTGAATCACCCACATCTTCAGTTGTCTTCTCTCCTTGGAGTGGTCCTTTTATTATTTTACAAAGAACACTTCAAACTACTGTACCAGCAAATAACTTAAAAGATCACGTTACCTGAGATAACAGCAGATGTTATTTATTTTCTTAAATGGCTCCTGCTTTAATACTGCATCCATTCAGGAGGGAAACCCAGGTCTTCAGTAAGCGGTTTAAATGTTTCATTGTGGCGTGTTAAACTAGCCGAGGGGTGGCGGTTAAAAGAAGGAGATAATCAATACTTCCCAACCACCACCACCACAAGCTGAGGTAATCAGTAGGGAGAACCCAAAGGGAGACAAATTCCCAAGGGTACCTGATAAGATAAACAAACCAGCAGAAACAAAGAGAGATGGGAATGAGAGCAGAGGGGGTATGGATGGAAGGCAAAAGGGAAAGAGGGTGCTGACAAGCAGGGTGGTAGCAGAATTTGGAAGGCCATGTGTGCAAATGCAAATGCTCGATGTCTGGGAAATAAAATCCTGGACCTAGTGGCCACTGTGGCAGAGGCTAACCTGAACATTGTCGCCATCACTGAGTCATGGTGCAATTAGAACCATGACTGGTATGTATCCATACCAGGCTATACTTCATTCAGGAAGGACAGGGTGGGTAAATAAGGAGGGAACATAGAGGTTGATGGCAGAAAAGAACCACCTGGCCCATTTTTCCCTGCCTAATATAAAACTGCAGAACCTACAAGGTCTCCAGCCCTTGTTCAGACTCAGGGATACCTTCCCTACCAGTTTTAGCGATACCCCTGTGTCTATCCCATGCTTTCTTAAAATCTGTAACTGTTTTAGCTCCCACCATTTCCACTGGGAGGCTGTTCCAGGGGTCTACTACCCTTTCCGTGAATAAATACTTTCTCCTGTTCCCTCTGATGCTTCTCCCCTCTAATTTCATATTATGACCTCTAGTCTTTGGACATGTTTTTCTTTGAAAGATGCTCCCTTCCTGTACCTTGTTTATTTCCTTTAGGTATTTTAATGTCTCAATCATGTCTCCCCTCTCTCTCCTGACCTCCAGAGGGTACAGATCTAGATTCCTTAGCCTTTCCTCCTAGGGCTTCTGATGCAAGCCCTGCACCATTTTGGTTGCCCTCCTTTGTACCCTCTTCATTCTGTCTATATCCTTACATAGATCAGGCCTCTAGAACTGTACACCATACTCAAGGTGGGGTCTCACCAGTGATTTATATAGGGGCAGTATCACCTCAATTTGCTTACTGGTTATCCCCCTCCCTATGCAGCCCAGCACACGATTTGCCTTTCCCACTGCCTTATTGCATTGTTTCACCACCTTTAGGCCCCCAGGTCCCTCTCCTGCCCTGTTACTGTGACTGATTTCCCTCCCAGTTCATACATGGCCTGTAGGTTTTTATGCCTAAGTGCATGATTTTGCAATTCCTTGCATTGAATCTCAGTTACCAAGTTCTTGACCACTGCTCCAACTTCCCCAAGTCCTCCTTCATCCTTTCTAAACCCCCGGACGTGTCCACCCTATTGCAGATTGTTGTATCATCCGCAAATAGGCACACCTTCCTTTCCAATCCTATCGCAATGTCACCAGTGTAGAGGAGTGACTGTTTATGTGAGGGATTGCACAAAAGCCATGGAGATACAGGTAACATGGGGGGCGAGGTACTGTGGGTCACCCTAGAGATGGGGAATGGAGCTGCTGTTAGACACTGGTGTGATCTACCTACCTACTACATGGGGGATATATAAAGATCTGGTGGAAGTCATCCAAAAGATGGCAAATAAGGGGAAGGTGCTGCTGATGGGGGACTTCAATCTGCCAGATGTAGATTGGAGCATCCCAGCTTCAGCTAGGAGCAGGGACATCCTGGACTTCCTGCAGGGGGCAATCCTTAGGCAACTAGTTAAAGGAGCTCACTCGTGGGGGAGCAATACTAGACCTTGTACTTGCCAGTGGGGACAATGTTGCAGACATCATAGTGGGTGGCCCCCTGGGGCCCAGTGATCAGTGTACGGTGTGGTTCAGTGTAAGAACTGTGGCAGAAGTGAACCTCACAAAGATGAGGGTCGTGGACTTCAGGAGGGCTGATTTTACAAAGATGAGGGAATACCTCATGGATGCCCTGGCAGGGAGTGGAGGAACAGTGGGCAAAATTAAAGCAAGGGTAGTGAGGGAAGCAAACTTCTGCATCAGGCAAGTAAGCAAAACCAGGAGGAAAAAGAGACTGCTGTGGTTCTCAAAAGAGGTGGCTGGGAAGATGAGGGCAAAAGCATTCAGGAGGTATAAGGAGACACAGAGGAGGAGGATAGGGAGGTGTATCAGGAGAAGCAGAAGGAGGCAGGGAAAGCAGTCTGAAGCGCAAATGGAGGAGAAAATACCTTGGGTAATAAAGAAAGGGGACAAGACATTTTTTCAGATTTAAAGTGTGTAAATTTTAAATTCTGTGAATCCCTGCTGTATTGTTTGGTTATATTTGTGTTTTTATTTATTTATTTATTAGTTTTTGTTAACCAGGTAAGTGCACTAGCCCAAAATTGACTATTTTCAGGCACGATCTGGGAGAGTACAACAAATATAACAGACTTGTATAACTTCACGAGAGCAACAAATATAGAATGATATAACTATGTAAGAGCAACAAGCACATACAAAGGAGGGAAAGCTCCATATAAACAAATATAAAAAATTGTCAAGAAGCATATTGGTAGACATTACAGAAGTGCAGGAACAGCTACAGCATAAATGACCCAAATCACAGGTAGTTCAAAAAACAATATAACATAAGGCAAAACAGCATAACATAAAGCAAGGTACCAGGTCCCAGGGAAAAGTTAAATTAATTCAGCATTATGCCAGAGGTAGCATTCAAGAAGTAGAGAGTAGATCATGAAATGAGACAGTGGAGAGAGAAACTGAAATAGAAAGCACTGAGCAGTAGTACAGAAAAGAGGGACAGAAGCAGGTTTGACCAGAGAAAGGTAGGTCTGAGCTGGATTTAGTAATTTGGATGGGCAAAGGAGTAGGGGAAGATAGATGGGGGGGGGGTGAGAGCATGGCATGATATAGGAAAGTGGGAAAGGGCAGGGTTCAAAAACCTTCAGGTGGGGTCAAAACAAGCGCAAGTATCAGCCGGAGATAGATATAGTCTTAACTCCTTTTTAAATCATTGCTGTACTCTCTTATCTGCTCGCAGTTACATCAGTACTGTATTCTTAACTGCTATGAGTATGCTGGTTACAGGTACTTCTGTATTGTATACATCAGTATTGTATTCTTACTGCTTTACTGTTTACATGCACTGTTGTCTGAACTCACTCCATCTGTTTCCCCTCCCCAAGGACACATCTGGAAATGTATTTATTTATTGAAATAGTTTCACCAGGAAAGGCACACTGAGCAACAAGATGCTCGTCTCCCGGTGCGACCTGGGGGGAGGGGGTACAATGGGGTTGGATAACACGCAGGTTATCAACTGAGCAAATAACAGAGGCAAATAGCAGCATATGGATACAATTAAACTACAAGCAACAACACATGGAGTACATTGGATATTGTATGGAATATATAACAGTTACCTGATATATAGCAGCAATACAAGGGAAAATTTAGCACACGGTAATATGGAGCTATAAGCAATAGGAGACATAGAACACAATGATGGTGCAGGACAAAAAGGCACAGGACAAAAGTGCATAGGTTGGGGCTATATGCCAACATTTATAGCAAAGCTGAGGCCGCTGGTCGGGCAGTGGGGAGGGGAGCAACTGGCGCATGGCTGAATCAGGTACAGGAGCAAGTAGTGGAGAGGAAGTTAGCTAGGGCAGTAGAAAGAGAGTGGGCAGAGGAGGAATGCTGAATTTGAGGTGAGAGATCATTGCATAGCTTGGGTAACCAGTGTGAGAAGGCGGCTTGCCCGGCAGTAGTCTTCCGCCTAGGGATTGATAGTTGGCGGTAGTTGCAGGATCTGAGATAATGGGTGGGGAAGGGGGCAGCTGAGAGCATGGAGGAGAGGTAGGAAGGGATGGTGCCAAGCCATAGGTTAGATACATATTTAGCACAGTGTGAAATGCGGCAGTTTCTGAGGGATGGTAGTGCCAGGGAACAGTAGAGGTCACAGTGGTGGTTAAGGGGTGAGGCATCGAGAGCAAAGCGGCAGAAGGCATTAAAAAGTGTGTCCAGCTTAGATAGGGTGGACTTAGGGGCTGCACCGTAAACAATGTCACAGTAATCAAAGGAGGGAAGTATCATCTTCTGGACCAGTTCACGTTGGACGGGAGGGAGGGAGGCTATTGCGGTTCCTATAAAGTGCACCGAGCATGGGGCATAGTTTATTTTGAGATAGCATCGATGTGGTCTGAGGAGGAAAGATGGCAGTCAAGCCATACCCCCAAGTAGCGGAATGAGGAGACATCTTTGAGTTTTTGACCATCCAGGGTGTGGAAATAGGGAAGAGATGGGAATCTGGACAGGCAATGTCGTGTGCCAAAAGTCATCGTGACAAGTTTTTTTACATTTAGGGAGAGCTGGTGAGAGCTGAACCATTGCTGTACTTTGTTGAAGTCGGCTTGGAGGTTAGTATGTACCACTTCAGGGTCTGATCCTGAGGAGAAGAGTACAGTGTCATCTGCATACATGTGGATTGAGGTAGTAGAGCAGATGAGTGGTAAGTCGTTTAGGAAACTTGTTGCTCAGTATGCTCTTCCTGGTGAAACTTTTAAATAAGTGAAATATGTAAGTGAAAGAAGAAAGGCCATGGGAAGGGATTGTAAGACTAAGGAGGGAAGGCGGGGAGTGTGTGGAAGGGGACAAGGAAAAAATAAACATCCTAAATGAATACTTTTTTTCTGTGTTCATGGAGGAAAGGGAAGGAGAAGGGCCACAGATAAGTGTCGGAGGCATCGTAAGAAGGGAGGTAGAAACTAATCTATTTACAGAGGAGAGAGTCCCGAAGACATTTGCAAATCTGAAAATGGGCAAGGCAATGGGGCCTGATGGGATACACCCAAGGATATTGGGGGAGCTCAGAGAGGAGTTGGCTGCACCTCTGACAGTCCTGTTCAACCTCTCACTGCAGATGGGAGTGAATCTGGAGGTATGGAGGAGGGCAGATGTAGTCCTGCTTCACAAAAGTAGGAACAAGGAGGAGGCTGGGAATTACAGGTCAGCCAGCTTGATGTCAGTGGTGGGAAAATTAATGGAATCACTACTGGAGGAAAGGATAGTGGAATATCTTGAATCCAGTGACTTGCAAAATCCAAGGCAGCATGGATTCCCTGGGGAAAGGTCATGTCTGGGTGACCAACGAATTAGATCAGGCTGGAGCAGCGGACGTGGCCTACCTAGATTTCGGTAAGGTCTTCAACACCGTTCCACATAGGAGACTCATGAACAAGCTGGGCAGCCTGGGAGTGGGTCCAAAGGTAGTAAACTGGGGAAGAAATTGGTTGTGGGCTAGGTGACAGAGGATGGGGGTAAATAGAGTTCACTCTGAGGAAGGAAGAGTGGCCAGCGGAGTGTCTCAAGGATCAGTGCTGGGACCAGTCCTCTTTAATGTCTTTATTAGCGACTTTGTGGAGGGGCTAGAAGGGAAGGTATGCTTTTCTGCAGATGACATGAAGATCTGCAATCAGGTAGACACTTCGGGGATAATTAGGGATACAAGAAAGCTTGAGGAGTGGTCAAGAGTATGCCAACTAAGTTTCAGTGTGAAGAAGTGCGGGATGATGCATTTGGGGTGTAGAAACTCAGGGTCAGAGTACAAAATGGGGGCAGTGGTGCTGGCGACCACCAAGTAGGAAAGAGACCCAGGAGTAATTGTGTCTAATGACCTAAAGGTGGCCAAACAGTGTGACAAGACAGTGGGGAGAGCCAGTGGGATGCTAGGGTGCATAGGGAGGGGTTGTCATCAGCAGGAAAAGGGAAGTAGTGATTCCGCTGTATAAATCACTGGTGAGACTGCACCTAGAGTACTTGTCCAGTTCTGGAGACTGCATGTCAGAAGGACTCAAGACAGAGTAGCGGCGATCCAGAGGAGGACATTTAAAATGATGCAGCGTCTGCATCAAAAACCCCATGAGAAGAGACTGAAGGACTTCAATATGTACACCCTGGAGAAAGGGGGGATGTAATAGAGATTTTCAAATACCTCATAGGTGTAAATAAGGTTCAAGAGGGAAGCCTTTTTCAGAGAAAAAGATGCTCAAGAAAAAGAGGTCATGCTATGAGGTTGAGGGGATTGGCTTAGGGGAGATGTAAGGACATACTTCTTCACAGAAAGAGTGATAGATGCTTGGAACAGCCTCCCAGCGGAGGTGGGGGCAAAAACTATATATTCAAAAAAGCATGGAATAGGCATAAGTGAACCTTAGTGGTAAGGTAAGGGTTGGGGGGGCTAAGCTGGAGATCAAGTAGGCTCTGCGGTGTTACAGTAGAGAAAGAAACCAGTTTGGTATAGCACCAGGAAAAGTACTGTGATGCTAGGTATCAAAATAATAAACCAAAGCAACAAAGTGAACAAGTACCCTCAGCAAGTACTTCACACAGGAAACGGTATCACCAAAAATATATTCCAGTTATTTAGTACAGAATAGTGCAATTAGGTTTACCAGACCTGGTGCACAGAAAAAAAAAACACCACAGTACACAGACACATGGCAGAGTTGCCAACCAAACTAACGTTTCGCTTGGGTACTTCCAAGCTTCATCAGAGTTGCCCTTTCAGTGCAAATGTGCCCCTTATTTCTAGGGATGTGGATATGTTGTTCTTATCCACACTTGTTGGCATGTCCCTTTCCCCTTTAAATCTTGCTAGAAGGTCTTCAGGCTGGCTTCTCCCACCCACCTGGGTGGTGTAACCCTCAGCTCCGCCCTGTGATGCCAGATCTTCCTTTCCGCTGGAAGATACAGGTTGCCTCTTCTCTGCTACTGCATGTTGTAGGCCCTGGCTCAAAAAACTTCAGACCCGCTGAAGATTACGCTCCTTCGAGTTAGTGACTGTAGTAACTGCTTCTCGATAATGGAAGATAAATCTTCCCCCGGTGCCCGTGCGGACAGAAAATGTCACAAACAGACCTACACTCCACGTGCGTTTATTGCTTGGGTGTTGGCCATGACACCGAGGCTTGCGAGTTTTGCCACGCGTTTCAGCTGAACGTCCTCGATGATCGTCTCACATGCTTGAAGCTGGGCAGGCCCAAAAAAACAGAATCCACTGGTGAAATCCAAAGAGGCTTGGTGGGCGGTCTCTGCGGCTGTGGGGTCTGCCGAGCAATTGGAACAGATGCAGGCCTTCAAAGAAGAGGCAGCGCATGCCGCGGAGCATTCCTTTTGGCCGATATTCGTTCCGCTCAACCTGGGCTCCATTTTCCTGGACTCCTTTTGGGAGATGTGCCATTTTTCTCCCTACTAAGGGCAAGGGACCTGCGGGCTCGCATTTCTCCTGGTCCCGTAAAAAGGACAAGGAACTGAGAGATTCTTTGTCTCGGCGAAGACGTTCCTGGAACTGAGAGCAATCTCGGTCACAGGAATCTCCACCCTTGACCTCTGTTGAGATTGTGGTTTCGGCCGCCAGTTTCTCAGTCCCGCTGTCATGCCAGCTGGCTGAAGTCTCGATCGAAGATGTAGTTGAGTTAACTCTCGACTCTGTCGATCGGTTATCGGCCAAAGAGGTCGATGACTCTCTTAACAAGGCTCTGGTCTTGTTTATCCCCTATAAGGAGACCCAACTTGCTGAGAATCCTACCGGTGAGCCAGTCCCAGATCCGGGAAAATCACCGGTTCCGCCGGGGTCTCCCAAGCAACCCAGTCTGCCAGCCCGATCGAAGTAGCGATCTCGGACTCCCTCAACTGACAGGCCAAAGAAAGTGCATAAGTGCGCCAAAAAGAGGCGATGTCACCACTCATCTTTGTAATCCTCGGATGAGGGGAGGCTTTGGCGGAAACTCCATAGACGCTAAGAAGATTTAATGTGGCAACAGCTCATTCTGTCAAGGCAGATGCCTTCCTCGGTTTCTACACCGGCTGTTACGTGGCTCTCGCCTCCTAGTCCAAAGCTGACTCCCTTGGAACTGATGAAATCGGTTCCCCCACCTGTGGAGCCGGTAAAACCTGCCCGGGTTCGTCCAAAACAGCCCTCGGGAGGGGCTCCTATGAAGGATTCATGAATGGTCCCGGGTCTTCCTCGTAGGATAGAGGTCACCCTTACGCCTGATCATCCCAAAGCGCATTCAGGGGGATCTTGGTGGTCGACTAATTTATCCGGATACCTCGGATTCTGATGACACCGACCTTCACTCTCACCTGCTGGACGATGAGTCGGTCAGTAGTCTGTCATCTTTTCAAGGGATTCTCCACCTTATCTCCAAATCCACGGGGTGCCCCTGGAACCTGTCCAGAAACGGGTGGAGTACCCTCTTACTGATATTCTCAAAAGAGGGAATACTGCTACGGAAGCCTTTCCTGTGGTCGAAGCCATTGTTGGCCCAGCCTTGGAGCTTTTGCAGCATCCTGCCTCCTGCTCAGCACCGTCTATCCGGATGGCGCTCAAATATGCGGTGCCCATCGGGTCCCTCTCGGGGTTCACAGAACACCCTCAGCTGAGGGATTAGTGGCCGCCTCTGTGTTCAGACGTACAGGCAGCTCTGCTGACACCGATAGACCTCCAGACAAGGAGTTCAAAAAACTGGACCACTCTGCCGGGAAGGTCTATGCAGCCTCCTCTCTAGGCCTCCATCAGGCAAGCTCGGACGTCATCATGGCACACTTCTCCCATGCCCTTCTGGGGCCCTTGGATGAAGTTCTCCCGCACCTCCCCACGGACCTTCAGACTACAGTCGAGCAAAAACAGGTCCGGGACCAGGGCCGTGCCATTGCCCAGAAGCAACTTCAGATAGCTTTGGACCTTGGGGACTCTTGCGCCCATTAGGTGGCAGCCGCGGTTGCCTCATGCTGCAGGGCTTGGCTGAGGCTTTCCACCTTTATGGCAGATACCCAGCACAAACTCACTGATGTTCCTTTCCTGGACATCGATCTCTTCGGCCCAGGTGTGGATGGTCATCTTCAGCGAATGGAGCAGTTCAGTGCCACCTTGGACTCCGCCACTTCTGCTTAAAGCGCTCATGGCACCAAAGAAGCAGCAGAAAAAGAAAAAGTATTTTCGGCACCCTGCTCCTACGGCCCAGCAGCCCTCCTTTCATGGTGGGCAGCAACAGCAGGCACAGGCTTGGCACCCTCGGCCCAAGTCCGGGCCTGCACCGGCCTGCAGAGAGGAAGGTCAGTGTTCAGGCCCTGGACCCTCTTCCTCCAAGCCTGCCCAGTGACGGGATAGGGGTTGCCACCCCTGTCCCCATCACGCCAGCTCTGGGTCCTCCTGTGGGGGTCCGGCTCTGCCATTTTCTTTCCACCTGGTCCACTGTTACTATGGACAGGTGGGTCTTAGAAGTGGTCGGCCAGGGTCTGCCTCTGGAATTCGAGCAGTACCCTCCCAGCCGAGCTCGCACCCCACGGGTGGAGAGAGTATCAGCACACACTCGGTTGGCTCTGAGAGACGGCAATGCCCCAGTTCCTCCTCAAGGAGGCAGTGGTTTGAGTGGCAGATCCTCCAGTCAACCCAGGGTTCGTTTCCAGGTACTTCCTGGTCCCGAGGGGAGTGGGGCTGGTTGCCCCATTCTAGATCTGCATGACCTGAATCAGTATCTCGGGCCACGCACCTTCAGGATGGTAACTCTGTCCCAGATCTTACCATCCCTGGAGCAAGCCATGTGGTTGTGCTCACTGGATCTCCACGATGCGTTCTTTCATGACCCAATCCGTGCGTCTCACCAGCAGTTCTTCCGCTTTAGGGCAGAGGGAACCCTATACGAGTTCTGAGCCATGCCATTCGGCCTGTTATTGGCCCCATGGGTCTTCACGAAATGCATGGCAGTGGTGGCAGCCCATCTCAGGCATCGAGGGGTCAGAGTGTACCCTTACCTCGACGATTGGCTCTTTGTAGGTTCCACCCAGAAAGAAATGAAGAGGTCCAGTGACCTGGCCCTCCAGATGTGCTCTCAACTTGGCCTCCTGATCAACGAGGCCAAGTCAGAGCTTGTGCCTTCTCAGGTAATATGCTTCATCGGGGCAGAGCTTGACTCTTGCCGAGCCAGAGCACGGCTCCTGGCAGACAGGGCAGAGGTTCTCTGGCCTCCTTTGCCCAGTCATTTCTGGTTGGGCACTTGTGCCCTGCCTGGGACTTTCTGCACCTTTTGGGTTACATAGTGGTCTGCTCCAGTGTTGTCTGGGCCTGGTGGCATATACGCCCCCTTCAATGGGAGTTGGCCACCCAGTGGACTCAACACCTAGGTCATTTCGACCAGCTGATCACTGTGACCCAGAATATATTGGATGCTCTCCAGTGGTGGACCATCCTAGACCAGTTGCAGGAAGGGATCCTCTTTGTCCGTCCTGAGCCGATGGTCGTCCTCACAACCGATGCCTCTCTCACGGGCTGGGGAGCCCACATGGGGAACAACAGGGCCCACAGGTTCTGGACCCCTGAGGAATCCCGATACCATATCAACCTGTTGGAGCTCGGAGTGGTCAGACTGGCATTGTCAGCATTAGCTCGGCAGCTTCAGGGTCAAGTGATTCAAGTCCAGATGGACAATACCACAACCATGTACTACCTCAACAAGCAGGGTGGCACACACTCCTGGCTGCTGTGCAGGGAAGCTCTCCGCATCTTGACACTTGTGAGATGACTGGAGGCGGCTCTCCTAGCCATCCATATGGCAGGAGCCTCAAATCAACTGGCGGATGCACTCAGCCACATATACGAGACATCCGATGAGTGGTCTCTCCATCCAGAGGTAGGTCACAGCCTGTTCTCCTGATGGGGCAAACCGATGGTGGACCTGTTTGCCTCCAGGGAAGACACCAAGCTGAGGCTGTTTCACGACCACCCCCTCAGTGGGGATCACAGCAGGGGGATGCCTTCTTGAGGCCGTGGACCCCAGGCCTGTTCTACGCCTTCTCTCCATTTCCCCTTGATCCACAGGGTGCTTCTCAAGGTGAGGAAGGACAAGGCGCAGGTGATCCTGGTAGCCCCAGACTGGCTTCACGAGTTCTGGTATCCAGATCTCCTCGGCCTCAGCAACAGGCTCCCAAGGCATCTTCCAGCATGCCCGGACCTGATATGAGTAAGTCAGGGGAAGATATGCCATCTGGACCTTCAATCCCTGCACCTGATAGTCTGCTACTTGAGCGGCTAGAGATCCAGGCTTTGGGTCTCTCTGAGGATGTACTCACAGTAGTGGAAGCATCCAGAAAGGAGTTGACCATAAAGTGCTATGCCTTCAAATGGAAAAGATTTTCCATTTGGTGCCAGGGCAGGCGCCTGGACCCTCTGTCCTGTCCTGTGGTGAGCATTTTAGACTACCTTTGGTCTCTGTCCAAAGGAGGTCTTCAGTCTTCGACCATTAAGGTGCACCTGGCAGCCATCTCTGCTTACCAGGCGTGGGCTGGTCAGCAGACGGTAGCACAGGAGAAGGTGGTCTGGTGCTTTTCCAAAGGCCTCGATCACATATCTCTTCCGGTGCGTGAACGTCCACCTCTGTGGGATTTACTTCTGGTTTTGGCAAAGTTCATGGGCAAGCCATTCAAACTAATGCACAAGTGTGAGATGTCACACTTGTCAAAGACAGCCTTCCTGGTGACTATCACGTCTAGCAGGAGGACTGGGGAGCTCCAGGCGCTATCGGTGGAGTCTCCTTATCTGGTCTTCCACAGGGACAAGGTTGTCCTGCGTCCCCACCCAAAATTCCTCCTGAAAGTGGTGTCAGAGTTTCACCTTAATCAGGTGTTGACTCTGCCTGTGTTCTACCCAAACTACACCTCTGATGCAGAGTGCAGGCTCCATACTCTGGACCTGAGACGTGCTCTCTCCTACTATAAGGAGAGGACGGTGGAAGTTCGGGGGGAGGTTCGCCAGCTGTTTGTCACCTATGCTGAAGCCGCACCTGGCAAGCCTGCAACAAAGCGGATGATTGGCAGATGGATTACATCATGCATTGATCTCTGTTATCGGTTGACAGGCAAGGAGCCTCCCAGAGGGATAAGAGCTCATTCTACCTGCCATACCACTGCATTGGTGGCTGCTTCAAGGGACAACCCTACCCAGGAAATCTGCAGGGCTGCTACCTGGAAGACAGTAAACACCTTCATCATCTATTACCACATCGACCTTGGGTCACGCCAGGATGCTGGTTTTGGGGCCTCAGTTCTCCAGTCTCTGTTTCCTAAGTAGGGGGTGTGCGCCTTGCCTCCCTCCTCCCAGAGAACTGCTAGGAGTCTGCCAACAAGTGTGGACAAGAACAACATATCCACATCCCTAGAAAAACAGGTTACTCACCTGTAACAGTAGTTCTAGGAGTGGTATATGTCGTTCATCGACACTGACCCCCACCCGACCTCGCCGGCTGCAACGCACAACCTGGCTTCCAGCATGCTAAGATCTGACATCATGGGGTGGAGCCGAGGGTTATGCAACCCACGTGGTTGGGAGGAGCCAGCTTGAAGACCTTCTGGCAAGATTTAAAGGGGAAAGGGACATGCCAACAAGTGTGGATGAACAACATATACCACTCCTAGAACTACTGTTACAGGTGAGTAACTTATTTGTACATCACCTCCCACAGGTGTATCACATAAAAATCACGTGAATAATCCAAATACATGTAGAAATAAGCAAAAAAGGTAAAACATGGTCAGTTCAAAAACTCTCCACTTAAGTCAAATGCAATTTCCAAGGTAATTATGCCTTTTTCTTACTATATGTAAGTATGTATTTACATGTTACCCATATTTATGAGCTGACACAGCATTAAGCACATGGTCATCAGGGAAGTATCACCACCGGGAGAAAGACTAGTCCTTCCAGAAGTGTTCTCAGTCACCGCTTCCAGTGCCAACCATTTTGGGGTCATCGACTAGACAGGTGGCGACCACCTCTCTCTGCTGCCCATACCCTCTTGCCTACAGGGTTGGCCTTGGCAGCCTTCTCTGTGAGAGCTCTTCATCCTGGCGGTAGTTGATCGTTGGCAGGCCTTTCCCTTCTCCTGCCGACGATTCCCACTGCCTCACTCACCATGTCTGCTGCAGGGTGGACTTTGGTAGTGCAGCCCATCAGTTCTGCCGATGCTGGCCCTACGTTGTTGGGTTTTTCTTCTTTACTCCGCTGATGCACCCACCCCTGCTGAATGCGTCCTCCCCCCGCTGCCTCCTTAGGCCACAGTCGGAGTGTTGTCGGTCTGCTTGTGGCTGGCGACGGTCATACACTGTTGGGCGTCAGGCCTCTTTAGTCAATGCCTCTAACTGTTCCTGCGATGTTGGGGATGCAGGTCCCTCAGTTCGTCCCTCAAACTTTCCCATCTCGTTGCTGCTTCAGCCATCCCTCCCAATGCCGGGGCCTCAGTCCCTCCCCCCACCCCCCCATCACTGCGACAGGGTGTTCTACCGACGCCAGTGACCACTGACTTCCGGGCTCTATTCTTCTCTGTCCTGGACCTTGTGCAGAAGGTTGTCCTGCTTCAGGTCCTGTCGCTGGCGGAGCCTTCTCTGCTAGCTTAGGTATCGTCGAGTCCTGCCCCATCTTGCTTGTCATTGACCTCGGTGCCCCTCTCTGAGCTGGGGAACAATGACAGTTATTGCCATGACTTCCTCCTCCTGGATGAGGAAGATGAGGATGCCGGGGCAGGACTCCCTCTAGCATCTCCACAGTCTCAGCAGTTGGGGAGGACTCCTTCAAATACATTCTGCGGCTCCCTCGGATGACCCCTCCTTCATTGCTGTGATGTGCCAACTGCAGGCCACCATGGGGTTTGACGCCACAGAGCACGACGTTACCAGGTGGAACCTGGCTCACTACCTAGGCCTGCCAGATTCCCCTCTTATTATCCCTTCCATGATTGATGCATATGAGGATGCCACTATGGCTGCTTGGTACAGGCCTATCCTGATTCCCCCTATGCCCAGAAAGGCAAACATGTTGTACTAGACCCCTTCTGGGAAGCCCTTTTTTGTGGGCCTCCTCAGGTGGATTCCGTGGTTATCAACGCAGCCCATGATCGGTCCATGAGACCCCAACACCTCAGCTCTTTCTCTCTCTGGACGAGGAATCCAAGAAGCTGGACCTTATGTGCAAGTGGGTAGCTGTCTCTTCCACTCTGGCTATAAGGGTCCTTAATTATGTGGGCCTTATGCTCAAGTACCAGAGTGACCTCTGGGAAACGACCAGGTCTGCTGCCTGGTCCCTTCCTGAGGGCCCCCAAAAGCAGGAGCTGCTCAAGGCCCTACAGTTTGGTGCTGACGTGGGCAGGCATCTCTTAAGGGCTGCCTAAAATACTTTAGCCAGGGCCTCCGTGGTGGGCATTTGCCTGAGGAGGTACTCCTGGTTTAGGGTGTTGGGCTTCGCTACTAATGTGCAACAGTCTATCCTGAATGCTCCCTTCAGGGGCTACAAGCTCTTTGGGGGAAATGTGCAGGACATTCTTAGTGACCATCAGGCCTTGGGGAGAACCCTGCATTCTGTTCACTCCCTTTGCCACACTCAACAGAAGAGTGGGCAGGTGCCCTTTCAACATGCCACCCATCTGCCTAGGTCTGGCACCAAGCAGCCCAGCAAGCACAAAGCTGCCTCAGCCCTACCTGCCCCTCCTCCACCAGAAAGTCCACAAATGGTGGAGAAGTGGGCCCGGTCGTGGTGTTATTCTCAGCCAGACTCCTTGCCTGACCCCCTCCATCTGGTCCCCCAGGATGTGGTGGTAGGGGGTCACTTCTCTCTCCATCTGGGTGGGCGGCGGGAGATCACAACATATGCCTGGGTGCTGCAGCTTATAAAACAAGGACAGGCTCTAGAGTTTGTAGAGATGCCTCTAGATCTTCCTGCAAGGTCTTCAACTTACCCTCCAGATCACGTACCCGTGTTGCTGAAAGAGGTCTATACGCTGCTGTGAAAAGGGGCCATAAAACCTGTCCCTGAGAGTCAATGCAGCATAAGGTTCTACTCCTACTTCTTCCTTATCCCCAGGTCGACTGCAGAGTTGAGGCGCATCCTGGACTTACAAAACCTAAAGTACTTCATCCAGTACAAAAAGTTCAGGAGGATTACCTTCCCGGGCCTGTTGCCTTTGCTCTGGAAGGGAGATGGGATCTGTTCCCTGGATATGCAGGATGCATACCTGCACTTCAAGGTCTGTCTTCCCCACAGGAAGTACCTCAGGTTCCTGTTTCAGTGGTGGCACTACCAGTTCAGGGTCCTTCCCTTTGACTTGTTTTTTGTGCCACAGGACGTCACCAAATGCCTAGTGAGGTGGTGGCAGCAGCCCTTGGGAAGGAAGGTCTTTACGTCTTCCCCTACCTGGACGATTCGTTACTCAAAGCTCAGTCCTAGGAGCAACTGTCTTTGACCCTGGCTCATACCCTGCCGTTACTGTATAATTTGGGGATCACAGTCAACCTCTACAAGTCAGTGTTGACTCTTGGCCGACGTCTCCAGTACATAGGAGCTATACTGAACGTGGTCCAGGGCTTCACGTTTCTGCCCTCGCACAGGGTGGAGAGCCTGATAGCACAGGCCCAGGAACTCCACAACAGCTGCTATGTTACAGCCAGGACATATCTCCAGCTGTTGGGCCTGATGGCAACTGCCATTGCCACAGCTCCTCTGAAGCATCTGCACATGCTCAACCCTCAGTGGACTTTTAGGGTACAGTGGGATCTGTGAACCGATGATTTGGAGCAGAAGGTTCTGGTCTCATTGCTGGTAAAGAAGGTTCCCCTGTGGTGGATGGAACCCAGTCATTTACTCAAGAGGGTTCTGTTCCTCATTCCATCCCCTCATCAGATCCTCACAACAGATGCCTTAGAGACAGGTTGGGGCATACATCTGGGTCCTTACCAGACTCGAGGGACAAGGGCCCCATTCAAAACTTATCTTCACATCAGTGTCCTCGAGATGAGAGCTGTCCTGTTTGGCCTGCTGGCCTTCCAGTGCCACCTGTCCCTGGGTCATCTGTTAGTGCAGACAGACAACATCAGTGTGATGCACTACATGAACAAGCAGGGAGCACACACTCTTACCCCATGTGCAGGGAGGTGATGAAGGTTTGATACTGGGCTCTGGGCTGCGGCCTAGAGCTGTTGGCTGTCCATGTTCCAGGTGTCCAAAACGCCTTGAAAGTCAGGCTCAGCAGGTCCCAGTCCTAAATGCATGAGTGGGAACTGCTGACCTCAGTCATAGAAGACCTGTTTGACAGGAGGGGGCATCCAGAGTTGGACCTTTTTGCATCCCCACACAATGCAAAACTGCCACTTTTCTGCTCGCTCAATCCAGGGCCTGGAGTTTTACAGTGGGATGCATTGTCCCTTCCTTGGAAAGAGATGTTCCTCTATGCCACCCCCCCCCCCGATTCAGAGAGTGCTAATCATAGAAACATAGACTTTGTCGGCAGATAAGGACCGCTAGACCCATCTAGTCTGCCCATTTCCCTACCTACAGGATAGGCCGCAGATCCTAGTTAACCAACAGCCTATATCTTCCTGCCCCCCACAAGAATTGCCTTATGTCTGTCCCATGCATTCTTGAATTCTCCCACAGTTTTAGACCCCACAACTTCCTCAGGAAGGCTGTTCCATGCATCCACTACCCTCTCTGTGAAATAATACTTCCTCACATTGCTCCTGAACCGCCCTCCTTCTATCTTTAAATTGTGTCCCCTTGTTCTTGCAAGTCTCTTTTTCTGAAAGATGCTACCCTCTTGGACTTTGTTGATTCCTTGAGGTACTTGAAAGTTTCTATCATGTCCCCCCTCTCCCTTCTTTCCTCAAGGGTATACATATTAAGCTCCTTTAGTCTCTCCTCATACGGCTTCTCTTGCAGACCCTGCACCATTTTAGTTGCCCTCCTCTGGACTGCCTCTATCCTGTCTATGTCCTTGCGGAGATGGGGTCTCCAGAACTGGACACAGTATTCCAGATGGGGTCTCACCAACTGTCTGTACAGAGGGATAACAACTTCCTGTTTCTGCTGCTGATGCCTCTCCCTATACATCCCAGTATACCCGGCCCTCCCTACTGCCTTCTCACATTGCTTGCTAACCTTAAGGTCATCTGATATGATTACCCCAGGTCCCTTTCCTGTTTTGTTGTTGTTACTACCTCCCCACCCATTGTGTATTCTTCCCTGGGTTCTTGTTTCCAGGTGCATTATTTGCACTTTTGCATTGAATCCTAGCTGCCATCGTCTGACCATTCCTCCAACCTTGCCAAGTCCCCTTTCATCCTTTCCACGCCTCCTTGTGTATCAACCCTGTTGCAGATCTTTGTGTCATCTGCAAAAGGCATACTTTCCTTCCAGTCCTCTGCAATGTCACTGATGAAGACATTAAAGAGACTGGACCCAATACTGAACCCTGCGGTACCCCACTGGTAACCGCCCTTTCTTCAGAGTGGACTCCATTTACAATTACCTTCTGTGTCCTGTTGTCCAGCCAATGTTTACCAGGCTACCACCCTGGGACCCACTCCCAGGCTGGTTAATTTGACTAATAATCTTTGTGTGGGACTGTGTCAAATGCCTTGCTAAAGTCTAGGTAGGCCATGTCCACAGCCCTCCTGTCTACTACTTTGGTCACCCAGTCAAAGAAATCTATTAGATTCGCTCTGACATGACCTTCCCACTGTGAACCCATGCTGCCTTGGATCCTGTGCTCCACTGACCTCTAGGTACTCAATTATTCTTTCCTTCAGAAGTGACTCCATCACTTTCCCTACCACAGAGGTCAGACTGACAGGTCTGTAGTTTCCTGCCTCTGTCTTGGTCCCACTTTTGTGAAGGGAATCGCATCCGCCTTCCTCCAGTCCTCGGGTACCACACCATCCTCCCATGATTTATTAAAAAGAGTAGCCAGTGGTTTCACTAGTTCCTTCCTTAATTCTTTTAGAATTCTGGGGTGAATTCCATCAGGACCCATTGCTTTGTCCACCTTCAGTTTTAGGAGTTCTTGCAGAACCCTTTCTTCTGTGAAAGGACTGGGATTGACCCCCTATCAAGAGTGCTTCTGTTAATTGGATTAGGCACTTCCCCTCCTCTTTTTGTGAATACTGAGCAGAAATATTCGTTCAGTATTCCTGCTTTTTCACTGTCCCCCTCTGCCCACCCACCGTTCATTCTATTCAGCCTCACTATCCCTCCCTTTGTCTTTCTATGCTCGCTGATGTACCTATAAAAGGTTTTATCCCCCTTCTTAACTGAGTTGGCTATCTTTTCCTCAGTTTGGGCCTTTGCTATTCTGACTTCCCTCCCTGCTTCTTTCTGCCTTAACTGGTACAGCTCTTTTCTCAGGCGTAAAAAGGGTAATCAAACTCTAGAAGGAGGGCGTCACTCTGATTCTGGTGGCTTCCTTTTGATCTCGTCAGATTTGGTTTTCACTGTTGCAGCAGTTAGCAGTAGAGCTTCCGATGCCCCTTCCTCTATGCCTGGGCTTACTATCACAGGAACAGGGAACCCTCGTCCATCCAAACCTTCGTTCCCTCCACCTGCATGCCTGGCTCCTGAAGACATAGCCATCGCCAGATTTGGTGTCTCCCATAAAGTGGCTGATATCCTGGTAGCCACCTGAAAACCAGTCAGAAGGGTCACTTATTCCATGAAGTGGAAGTGTTTCGCATTGTTTGCAGCTTCCCATCACCTGGACCCCTTCACCAGTCAAGTGAACCAGACTGTAGGGTACCTACTGTCCTTGTCTGATGCCAGACTGAAATACTCTTTTCTAAAGGTGCACTTGTCCTCCACATCTGCCTTCCGTGTGCCCATTGAGGGCCCTACAGTGACCCAGTTGGACGTGGCCCATACATTTCTGAGAAGTATCCTGCACTTGAAGTCTCCCATCTGTAACCCTGTCCCAGCATGGGACTTGAAGTTTGTTTTAGAAAAGCTTAATCTGGCTCCTTTTGAGCTTGCTACGGCTTGCGAGCTATGCCTTCTGTCATGGAAAGTGTTATTTTTAGTTGCTATTACTTCTGCTCGAAGGATTTCTGAGCTACAGGCACTCGTGTGAGCAACCTTATTAGATTTTCCACAAAGACAGGGTGTCTTTGTGTACTAACCCTAAGTTCTTCCCGAAGGTGGTTTCTGAGTTTACCCTGAATCAAGCCATCTACCTGCCTGTCTATTACCTGGAGCATGTCAACCAGGGGGAGCATTGCTCCATACTTTGGATGTACATGGAATTCCTAGATATTATGTTCACTGCACGAGGGACTGCAGAAAGTCCTCGCAGCTGTTTGTTGTGTTTGCTCCTAGGAAGGAGGGCGTTCCAGTTTCTAAACAGTATCTGTCCAAATAGTTGGTCAACTGTATCGTTTTCTGTTACAGGAAGTACAGTAGGGAACTTCCTGGGGCTGTTAAAGGCCAGTCGACCAGAGGCATGGCCACTTCTGTGGCCTGTTTCAGAGGGGTTTTCGCGCTGAGATCTCTGCTGCTGCCACCTGGAATACTGTCCACACTTTCAATAGGCACTACAGTCTGGACATCACCTCTAGAAGGCGGGCAGATTTCAACCTAGCTGTTTTACAGGCCTCCTTTCATAGGTCCTTGTTTTCCAGTCCCCCCAGCCTGGTCTTTGCAGTACTGCTTGGGTCTCGTTCCTAAGGTGTGACTTGCTGCAAGAGATATCCTTGAAGATGATGGAACAGTTATGTAAGAACTTACTGTAACAGTAGATCCTTGAGAGAATCTCTTGCAGCAGGTCATGCTGTCCCTCCCCACCTTCCCCCTTCATTCAGTCTCCTTTTCCTGTTCTCTCTTTTCTAGGATGATCAACCTTCTGCTTCCCATGCTCCTTCTGGTGGATCTCTCTGGCTGTCACTCGGTTTCCATGGGAGCGCGTCCTTGCTGGATGGTCTTCAGCAGGGAACTGAGGAGGGCGTGGGGCCGCCCACAGCTATATAGTGGGACACCGATGTACTGATGTCACCATAGAGGGCTCCAGACAGACTGCTAGCAAAAAATGTTTCAGTGTAATCCTGGTGCCTGATGGCTGCAGTTCTTAAGGTGTGACCTGCTGCAAGAGATTCTCTCATAGATCTACTGTTACGGTAAGTTCTTACGTAACTGTTCTTTCTGTGTTCCTGTGTTTCAAATTCCTGTCAGAGGCTGGGTGATTTGCTGTTCTGCCTGAATTCTGTCAGAAAGTACGATAAGTGTTAAAAGTCTTGCTGTAGTGGTCTGAATTTTTCCTAGTACTTGGGTAAATCTATCTTCATCGAGGATATTTCCTCCATTGGGCCACACCTTTAGAACTGTATGCTATCGGTGTCAGGACCACTTGGAAACGATTGCCAGCTGGGGGCTGCCTATGATGTTGTCCACCATTGGTGCCTATAAAACATGGGTAGCCCCATTGGTCTTCAGTTCTTTCTTCTACTGTCAACTGCTTGTCTGACCTGGAAAGAAACTATGCTGTAGGTTCTTCACTTTTGTTCTCTCTCTAATTTAACTAACTTTGTTGGCATTGGCCCTGTATACTGCCTTCAAGAAAACCCTTATTTAGGTTTTGTACCTGCATGTACAAGGACAACGCTCACTTTGTGTTTGCTCTTTGAGCCTGTTCCATAACTTAAGGGCCAGCAAGATCTGCCAGGGATTCAACCAGGCTATAGGGAGATTCTAAAGGAGGGCTCTGGAAACCTTCATCGCCATAAAGGCCATGGAACCTCAAACGAAGGCTGCAGGTTGCAAGTTGGCTTTTCCCTGACTCTTGGCCGCTACCAGGAGGGAAACTCCTAGGTATTCTCCATATCACTTTCCCATCTGCTAAATGAGGTTTAGTCACTCATTTACAAGTAAGCTATTGAACCCATTCCACCCCAAGGAAGAAACAAGGGTTTAATTCCTGATACTTCCTGGTTACCAAGTGGACAGTAGAGCTGCATCCTGTACTGGACCTCTGAAACCTAAACCTGTTCATTAAATCCAAAAAGTCTTGAATGGTATCTCTTCAAGCTGTCATCCCCCTGTTGTGTAACAAAAAAAAGTCAAGTCTGAGCCCTGAATACAAGAATGCATACTTTCATGCCAAGATTCATAAGTGCCACAGGCAGTACCTCCGTTTTATTCAGGATTAGCCTCGTGGTCACTTGTCCCTTCTGAGAGAAGTACGGTCACTAATTCACAAGAAAGCAATCAAACCCATTCCATCCCCCTGCTACAGTAGTGGGATTGGCTCAGTACCCTAGACATGAAAGATGCCTGCCTTCATGTCAGGATTTGAAGAAGCCACAGGCAGTACCTCCGCAATTGTGCTTGGGGCAACCATTATCAATTCTAAGTCTTGCCCTTTGGCTTATCCTTGGCATTGTGGGTATTTGCCAAATGCTTTGCGGTTGTGGCTGCACCCTGTGGAGGGAAGGGCTTTGTCTTCCCATATCTGGATGACTGACTTCTGAAGGGCCAGTCCAGGGAAGTGGTGGTTCAGTACACATTATCCAGAATTAAACAGTTGTTCAAGGAACTGGGTGTTAAGGTCAGCGTACTGAAGTTCATACTAGTTCCTTGTCAGTGCTTCCAAAATATTGGTACAGTTCTGGACAGAGAAGTGGACAGTGCATTCCTGCATGCAGGTAGGGCCAAGGTGCCTAGGTCTGGCTGGTACACAGCAGTCATTGTCTGCTCAGACAATGTGACACCTCAAATCGCATGGGATTTCAACAATGCTGTTGTAGTTGGCGAGGAATCTGGAGAAGGGTAAAGACAAATATAAGCTGTTTTTGAAGCCCTCCTCTTCCAGCCATCACCACATGCATAGAGATAAAAATCCTGCTTCGCTGGTAAGGTCGAGGTCTCCATAGAGGGAGGGTAAGTCATCATCATCATCCGCTCCAGAGGTAGTGACTGCTGCCTGCTCCGACCTTTGTTGAGACACCAAGGTTGGGGTCTGGCTCTCGCACTGCCATATCAGCTATGGATGGTATGATGTCTAATCATCTCCATGCCAGGGACCAGGCATGGAAAGCCTATAAGGCAACCAACACCCAGGCGGCACTCCAACTCTACTGAGCACTCCACAACACCTGCACCAGGCTACTATGCCAGGCCAAGGCAAACTATTTCAAGGCCTCTTTTCAGTCCAACCTAAATCACTCTGCTAAATTCTGGAAATCGGTCAAATTGCTTCTCCCCCGCCCAGCCTCCCACCCCTGCCCTAAATGTGGATGGCACTATCATCACCGAACCAGGTGCTCGGCCTCAGTCTTTAACACCTTTTTCACTAGCTTCTGCGTCCTCTCTACTATCCTTTCCCCCCAGCACCACTGGAGCTTAGACATTCCCAACCCACCCACCTCCCCGTCCTTCTCCTTTCGCATGGTCACCCTCACTGAAGTGCTAATAGCCCTGCGGGCACTCAACCCCTCCAAAGGTAAATGCCCCTCAGGGCTGGACTTCAAAATGCTTCACTTATCTGCCCCTGTCATCGCCACCCCTCTAGCTGCTCTCTTCAATCTCTCTTTCTCACTTGCTGCAGTCCCATCCAACTGGAAACGTGGCACTGTCATCCCCCTCCAGAAAGGGGGTGACCCCTCCTCACCGGGTAACTACCGCCCTATCTCCCTACTACCCATCCTGACCAAACTTCAGAAGCGCCTTGTACTGGCCCAACTCTCTTCCTTTCTTGAATCCTCCTCCTTCACACCTTACCAGTCTGGTTTTAGGAAGACTCATTCCACCATCACCTCCCTTCTGTGACTCACCAACACCGTCTTCACGGGCATGAATCATGGGCATATCACCTCAGCTATTTTTGTTGAGCTTGCCAAGGTGTTCGACACTGTCTCCAACCCCCTCCTACTATCCAAACTCTCCCATGCAGGACTCTCGAGAACTACCACCAACTGGTTCTAATCCTACCTAGCCAGCAGGTCGCAATCTGTAAGAATTGGTCATCATACTTCTGCCCCCTCCCTGTAACCACTGGGGGTCCCTCAAGGCTCTGTCCTTGGCCCAATACTGTTCTCCATTTTCCTTTACGACCTGCCCTCAGTATGCCTGCACACATCCATCCACATGTGTACCGATGACGCTGCATTGTTTGCATCAGGTCCTTCCCCTACAGTAGTGGCCTCTAAACTTCAGGAGGACTTCAGTGCTGTTCAGCTTTGGTTTTGCTCAAACCAGCTCTTTCTAAACCCCAAGAAAACTATCTCCCTAACCTTCGACGCAGACAGAGAATCTCCCAATTTCCCGCCACCCCCACTTTCCATACCATTGATGGGACTCCTTTGGAGGCCTGCACCTCCTTCCGGTACTTTGGCATCTGGCTCAACCAGCACCTTGACTTCTCAGCTCACATCAATTCAATCCACAAGAAACTTCACCTCAAGCTGGGTGCCATATATCGTAACAGGGGCTGCATCCAGCTGCAAACTAGCAAGGAAATCCTACAGTAAATGATCCTTCCTTTAATTGACTATAGTGACGTAGTTTACAGCACTGCCCCTAAGTCCACCTTAGCAAGACTCTGCTCCCTCTTCCATTCCTTCTGCCGTTTTGTCCTGGACTGCCCCCCCCCCCAATGCACCACTGCGATCTGTACAAGTCTCTAGACCTTCCTGCGCTCCAAGATTGGAGACAGATCTACCGTGCCAGGACAGCTGCGAAAGTTTGGACACAGTCCCTCCCCTCCCCTCCACCTGGAATCCACCCTCTCAGTTCAACCCCCCTCTGTGTATTCTCTCATGAACACTGACTCCCGGCTTCTGCGTGTCCCACATATGTCCACAGCCAAAGGCCAAGCTGCCTTCAGCTACTGGATGCCTAAACTATGGAACTCCCTGCCGGCTGACATTAGGCACACAGACAACACTCAGCAGCTCAACCATCTCCTCAAGTCGCTTTTCTCCCCCACCTGCACATGCAGGCTGCCACGCCGTGATGCCATATATCCGGCCCCCCACTCTTAATCTCTACCGCAATTTGGCACACCGTTAAGAGATTATAGACCTAGGCACACAGCCAAGTGCATGGAGAAATTGGCCTGTAGCTGATTCTTAATACCGTATGTGCTCATCTAGTGATCTCGGCTATGGACCATCATGTGTTTAATATTCGCATCTTTGCATAGCTCAAATTATAGTTCCTCTAGACATGTTAATAGGTTATTTCTCTCCTGCTCTTTCCACGTCCATTGTACCCAGTGTACCCACTGCTATCTCTGCAATTATGATACATTGAGTGTTTTTTTGTACTGTTAATCCTTGTGTATTTTGCTGTATGTATACTTTATAATCCTATGTATATTACTGTGTGTATCCCTTCCCCCCTCCCCCCAGGACGCATCTGGAATTGAGCGGTACTCTGCTCAGTATGCCTTCCTGGTAAAACTCTTACCCCATCGACACTGGTAGTCCCTGACCCTTTAATGGGTGCCGTCCACTCCTAGGTTGTTCTGATGTCTTTCTTGAACTGATGTGTCTGTTACTGTCCCTTCCACCAACAACAATAAATACTATCTCATCGACTGGGCCTCTCACTTTGGTACCATCGTCATGAACGGGATCTAAAAGTACACCACTTAATTCTCCATCATAGCCGCCTCCATTGCTGGCTCTGTAGATTGCCCCATCATCATCATCCCCAGATGACAAGGTACAATATAATGGTGATCTCCTTAATATGGAGGAAGATTTGCAGGGTGAGGAGAGGGATGAAGATCCCTATAAATGGGTTTCACGTCCAGTTCCACTCTCTCCTCATGTAGTGAGGACTCTTGGGTTTATAACTCCAGGTCTCCTGAAGATCCCTCATTTCAGGCTTTGCTCAGACAAATCCAAGATGTCATGGGCTTTGAGGGTGAAGAGGAAGACTCCAGTAAAAGAAATTTAATGGAGTTCTTGGAGGTTTCAGCTGCACCATGTGTTGTAAACCCTCCAGTATATCTTGCTAACTTTTCTGTCTGGCACAGGCCTAAGACCTTGCCTGCAGTACCTAGAAAAGCTGATAGACCATACCTTGCTCCATCTGTTAAGACTTGTTATTCTTCTTAGCCTGAAACTAATTCATTGGTTATCATGGCTGCTCAAGATCACTCTAGGGCCTCTAGACATATGACATGAGTTATTTGCCTCCCAGCGAAGAATCCAGGAGGCTGGATGTTATTGGCAAAATAACTTATGACTCTGCATCCAAGACGTAAGAATTGCAAACTACCCAGGCCTACATGATAGCAGATTTCCACAGGCTATTGTGATATGTTATGTCTACTAATCAGGCTTTGCTTGATAGTCCTGCAAAGGATGAATTGCTTAAAGCTGCTTCAACTGGTATAAATACTGGTCAGTATCTGTTACACTCTGCATATGATGCCTCTAATGCTTCTGCCAGGGCATATGACTTTGTATATATTCCTGGCTCAGCTATTGATGTACAATCTGCTGTGCTGCATGCCCCTTTCTGGGTCTCCTAGCTGCTTGGGACTGATGTTGAAAGTGCTCTCTGGGAGCTTCAGTCATCCAAAAATGACTTTAAGGTGCTTTAAAGTCATTAATCATCAGCCTGCTAGGGGGCATAGTAGATGCTCATTTCGTAGGCCTATGGCCTGTGGTGGCTATGGCTGCTGTCATCAGTACCCACGGAAACGTTTGCTAACTGGAGGTCACCCACGATGACATGCAGTGTCTCCACCTATAAAACATGGGTGGCCATATTGCTCCTCAGTTTTCCAACGAATACTAGCTCAGAGGCCCTCTTACCTTGAGTAACCAGGAGATGAAATCAGTACCAGGCACACAAGAAGAGGGATGGGGCAGGGCAGTTACATCCAGGGGTGTAGCCAGGACCTTTTTTGGGGGGGTGTTTAGATATGACATTTTCAAAATGGGACAAATAGAAGCTGGGGGTCTAGGGGCCTGGCGGCCCCCTGAAGCTCTGAGGGGTGTACATGCTTTGTGGTGAGTTTTGGCACTCTTCTTGAAGAAAACACACACTTTCGTTACATGTTCCCCACCCCTAATTTCATGGGAAAACATTTTTTTTCACATGGAATCAGGATTGCGGGAGATTCTGGCTGTCATTACAGTCTGCAGAACCTCCTATTTTTGTGGACAGTTGGCTGTCCAACAGTGCAATCAACCACCCACCCCAAATGAAGTTTTTTGTAATATATTTTGATCTTTGAAAGATTTCTAAATAAAGGCTGTGGCTGGGGGTCTCGGGGCCGCTAGTCCTCCAGAAGGTCTGGGGAGTATACATGCTCTGTGGTGAGTTTTAGTGGGTTTTTTTTTTAAGAAAAAATACACTTCTAGGGACATGGATATGTTGTTCATCCACACTCATTGGCAGGTATCCTTGCCGCTTTAAATCTTGCCGGAAGGTCTTCAAGCTTGCTCCTCCCACCCACCCGGGTGGTATAACTCTCGGCTCCGCCCCATGACGCCAGATCTTCCTTACCGCTTGGAAGCTCAGGTTCCCTCCTTAACGCTCTGCGTTTGTGACTGGTTCCTATTCTCCGTTTGCGGATTTAAAAATAAATTTTGCAAAAGACTTCAGTCTTCTATCCCTCGCGGCTGCGATGGACAAATCGACTCCCGGATTTCGGAGATGCCCATGCGGGCAGAAGATGTCTCGGACGGATCCACACTCCTCGTGTGTCTACTGCTTAGGCCTTGAGCACGACCCGCAGGCTTGCGACCTGTGCTCATCTTTCTCGGCCTACGTCCTCGAAGACCGTGCTGCCCGATTGCAACTGGGCCGTCCCGAGAAGCGTTTCCCTCCGGTGAAGTCCAAGGAGGCCGGTTGGCGGTGTCAGCGGCGGTGATTCGGCAGATCCTTTCGGCGGATGGTCACCCTCGAAGGCGGCGCGAGCCGTATCTTCCTCGACGCGGCATTTATCCAGCTCTCTCTGGGTTCTTCCTACACGGCTTCTTTTAAGGCTTTGTCTGTCCCTCTCCACTAAAGGAGAAGGGCCTGTGTCTGCTGGACCTTATTCTCGGTCCAAAAGAGGACAGGGTAAGTCCCTCCGTCGGCGCTCTTGGGAGGCGGGAAGGTCCCTCTCCGGGCCGTCGACCGTCGGCAGTCGACCGCTCGGCCGGCCACTGGCCTCACGGTGTCCCCGTCAGGTCAGTTGACCGAGACTCCCACCGATGAAGTCGGTTTTTCTCGACCCCATTGAGGGCTGTCGCCTTTAGCAGCCGAGATTCCCCTCTCCCCGGTTCCCCCGGGAGGAGTTGAGGATCCCGTGGGCTCGCCTATGCCTCCGGTTCCGGAGCCCTCGGATGGACCATCCGAGCCGAAGGGAGTGCCGGTTCCGGCCGACACCTCCCCGCACCGACCTCGGAAATTCCGGGACTCTCGGTCTCGGTCTCGGACCTCTTCGCGGTCCAGCCGATCCCACCGTCATAGGCGGTCTCGGTCTCGGCACCGCGGTAAGCGGCGTCGCCGCTCGTCCTCGTCCTCCTCCTCGGATGAGGGGAGGCTTCGGCGTAAATTACGTCGACGGTACGAGGACCTTATGTTGCAACAGCTCCTCCTGGCTGGGAATAAGCCGACCCCGTCGCCTTCCCCGGCCATTAAGTGGCTGTCACCGGAGCGGCCGACCCAACCTCGACTTATCCGGGCCTATCCCAGGCGGTTGTTCGGCCAAAACCAGCTGCTCCACGGTTCGCTTGGAACCTCCGCCTCCACAGCCACAATTGGGGCTCCGACCAAGGATTCTCGAGTCGGCTAAGGGTCTATCCATCGGCTGTCAGTTACCCTCACTCCCGACCGACCTCGGCAGGTGAAGGGTGGCTCAGGCCAGAGGCAGCTCTTCAGGATTCTTCCGAGTCGAAGATGATTCCTCCTTTTCTCCAAGCGACTGGACTTGGAGTCTTCAGGAAGGTCAGTCAATGGGCGATAGCCAGTCGTCCTTCCTAGGACTGCCTCGGCTCATCTCCAAGTCTACGGGATGGAGCTCGAACCCGTTCAAGCAGGCCAGGTATCCCCTCACGGAGATTCTGGACCGAGGATTCTCCGACGGAGGCCTTTCCGGTGGCGAGGCCATAGTGGGTCGGCACTGGAGCTTTGGCAGCCCTGCTTCCTGCCCTGCGCCTTCGGCCAGGATGGCCAGGAAGTATCACGGTCCCTCGGTTCTTTGTCCGTTTTTGAACACCCCTCTGCTGAGGGGTTGGTTACCGACAGCGTTTTCAGCTAGCGCCCGGCTGCGCCCAGGATGTGGACAAACCTCCTGACAAGGAGTCAAGAAATTGGACTATGTCGGGCGAAAAGTCTCGCTGCATCCTCTCTCGGCCCGTCAGGCCAGTTCGGCCCGTCCTCATGGCACTTTTTCTCATGCCCTGTTGGGCTCCTGGATGAGTCATCCCTCATCTTCCCGCCCGATCTGCAGACTACGGTTAAGCAGGTGCGGGACCAGAAGCAGGAACAGTGGCCAAACAGCAGCTCCAGACTGCTTTGGATATAGGGGACTCATGTGCCAGATCGGTGGCGGCCGCGGTGGCTATCGTCGGCGTGGCTTGGCTGAGGATATCCACCTTTACCGGATACCCAGCACAAGTTGCGGATGTTCCCTTTTGAGGACTGACCTCTTGACCCTGGGGTGGAAGGTCACCTGCAGAGGATCGAGAGTCCAATGCCACCTTGGACTCGGTCTCTTCGCTCAGAAGGACAAGGCCGCAAACCACAGCCTAAGCCCTTCGTCCTTCTGTGCCCAGTAGCGCCCGGCCCAGCAACGTCAGGGGCCAGCAGGCTCGGCCTTGGCATCCCAAACCCAAGCCGCGGCTTCCTCTAACAGGAGGCAAGGAGGAAAGGGCCCAGGAGGTCCTCGGCCGGTCCCTCCTCAAGCCTGCCCAGTGGACGGCTGAGGGGTGCCGCCCCACCCCGTCACCTTACCCTAAGGTCCCCAGTGGGGCAGCTCCGGCACCTCGATTTCCGCCTGGTCCGCTGTTACCACGGACAGGTGGGTCTTGGAAAGGTGGTGGGAAGAGGCCTACCTCTGGAATTGAGCAGGCACCACCCTTCAGAGCCGTCGCCTCGGGGGCCGAGATCCCAGCCTCACTGGCGGCTCGTCGAGCCGCGCCCGGCTCCTCCTCCAGAAGGAGGTGGTAAGAAGGTGGTGGACCCTCCTTCAGACCCAGGGTTTGTGTCCAGGTACTTCCTGGTTCGAAGCAGACGAGGGGCTGGCGCCCCATTCTCGACTCCACGACCTAAACAAGTTCCTAAGGTCTCGAACCTCAGGATGGTCACTCTGGCTCAGATAATACCATCCTTGGAGCAGCGTGTGGTTCTGCTCTCTGGACTTGCAGGGACAGCGTTTTTCACGTCCCTATCCGTCCCCGTCTCACCAGAGATTCCCAGCTTCCGGCCGGAAGGATCCCTCTTCGAGTTCCAAGCCATGCCCTTGACTTGTCTCTAGCTCCAGGGTCTTCACCAAATGCATGGCTGTGGTGACAGCATTCTCTGCGTAGCCGGGGGTCGGGTGTACCCTTACCTGGATGACTGGCTGATAGCAGCTCCCTCAAGGAAGGAGGCGGAGTGGTCCAGAGATCTGGCCCTCAGGTCTGCTCCAACTGGGCCTCCTTATCAGCGAGGCCAAGTCGAGACTCGGAGGCAAGCAGGTGATTCTATTCATCGGGCGCAGCTCGACTCTCTTGAGCCAGGCGGCTCCAGCGGACAGGGCGAGGTTCTTTCCTCCTTTGCCCGATCATTTCTGGTTGGGCAATTCGCCTGCCGGGACTTCCTGCGCCTCCTGGGTCTCATGGCGGCCTGCACCAGCGTGGTCCGTTGGGCCCGGCTGGAACATCACGTCCCCTTCAGTGGGACTGGCCAGCCAGTGGTCACAATGCTGCGATCCCTTGGACCAGCTTGGTCGGTGACACAGGGGATGTGGGCAGCTCTCCAGTGGGACCATTCCAGATCATTTGCAGGAGGGCATCCCGTTCGTCCGCCCGAGCGGACGGTCTCTCTGTCGACGATGCCTCTCTGATGGGTTGGGGTGCCCATCTGGGGAACACCAGAGCTCATGGCCTCTGGTCCCCAGCGGGAGTCGATGCCACATCAACCTGCTGGAGCTCGGCGGTCCGCCTAGCTCTCACGCCTTTGCTCCGTTCCTCCGGGGTCAAGTGGTCGAGTCAGGCGGACAATACCACGACTATGTACTATCTAAACGCCAGGCAGGGGCAGCGCTCCATGCTTCTATGCAAGGAAGCTCTCCGCATTTGGTCACTCGTGCGCAGCCTGGGCGGATCTCCTAGCCATTCACGTGGCAGGAGCCTCCAACACCCCACGATGCCCTGAGCCGGATAGGGGCTGCATCCCACGAGTGGTCTCTCTGCCGGAGGTAGTACAGCATCTGTTCTCCCTTTGGGGCACACCTCAGGTGGACCTGTTTGCCTCCAGGGAGAACGCGAAGCTGAGTCTGTTCCATGCCCGCCCCCCTCAGCAGGGCTCGCTGCAGGGGGATGCCTTCTCGAGGCAGTGGACCCCGGGCCTCTTTACGCCTTTCCCTCATTTCCCTTGATCCACAAGGTGCTTCTCAAGGCGAGGAGGGACAAGGCGCAGGTGATTCTGATAGCCCCAGACTGGCCTCGCCAGTTCTGGTACCCAGATCTCCTCAGTCTCAGCTCCAGGACTCCGCGGCAGCTTCCAGCTCGCCCGGACCTGCTCTCAGTCAATCAGGGGAAGGTGTTCCATCCGGACCTTCAATCCCTGCACCTGACTGACCTGGTTCCTGAGCTGCTAGAGTTCCAGGCCTTGGCTTTTTCCGACGCAGGTCCTCAATGTAGTTGAGGCGTCCCGTATGAGTCGACCAGAAAATGCTATGCCTTCAAATGGAAAAGGTTTTCCATTTGGTGTCAAAGCAAGGGCTTGGACCCTTCCTCCTGTTCCTTGGCAAGCATCTTGGACTATTTATGGTCCCTTTCTAGTCAAGGGCTTGGCCTGACCCTAAGGGTGCACCTGGCAGCCATCTCTGCTTACAGGCGTGGGCGGGAAGCAGTCAGTGGCGCAGGAGGGGGAAGGTGGTCTGGCGCTTTTTCAAAGGCCTTGATCACATTTCCCCTCCAGTGCGGGAACCCCCACCTCCGTGGGATCTACTGCTGGTACTGGCAAAGCTCATGGGCAAGCCATTCGAACCTATGCACAGGTGTGCTCTCTCTCACCTGTCGTGGAAGACCGCCTTCTTGGTGGCTATCACGTCAGCCAGAAGGATGGGAGAGCTCCAGGCGATTTCCATCGAGTCTCCTTACCTGGTCTTCCACAGGGACAAGGTTGTCCTCGTCCCCCACCGAAATTCCTTCCGAAGGTGGTGTCGGAGTTTCACCTTAACCAGGTGTTGACTCTGCCGGTGTTCTACCCCAATCACACCTCGGAGGCCGAATATAGGCTCCATACTCTGGACCCTAGAAGGGCGCTCGCTTATTATAAGGGCGCACAGCTGAAGAATCGGGGAGAGGTTAGCCAGCTGTTTGTCACCCTACGCTGAGCCGCATCTGGCAGACCTGCAGCCAGCGGACGATAAGCAGGTGGGTAACCTCCTGCATAGATCTCTGCTATAAGTTGGCGGGCATGGAGCCTCCCAGAGGGATAAGAGCTCATTCTACCCGCCATACTGCTGCAGCGTGGCTGCTTCCAGGGACGTCCCTATCCAGGAAATCTGCAGGGCTGCTACCTGGAAGTCAGAAACACCTTCATTACCCATTACCACATCGACCTTGAGTCACGCCGGGATGCTGGTTTTGGGGCCTCGGTTCTCAGTCTCTCTTTCCCAAGTAAGTATTGGGGTGTGCGTCTTGCCTCCCTCCTCCCGAGAACTGCTAGGAGTCTGCCAATGAGTGTGGATGAACAACATATCCATGTCCCTAGAAATACAGGTTACTCACCTGTAACAGGAGTTCTAGGAATGGTATATGTTGTTCATCCTGACTCCCTCGACCTCCCGGCTTGACGCACAACCTGGGCTTCTCATGCGGGCCAGATCTGGCGTCATGGGCGGAGCCGAGTTATACCACCCGGGTGGGTGGGAGGAGCAAGCTTGAAGACCTTCCGGCAAGATTTAAAGCGGCAAGGATACCTGCCAATGAGTGTGGATGAACAACATATACCATTCCTAGAACTCCTGTTACAGGTGAGTAACCTGTATTTTTGTTACAGGTACCCCACCCCTAATTTCAGGGGGAATTTTTCCCCCATGGAATCGGGGGCGTGGGAGACTCTTGTTGGCATTGCAGTCTGCAGAACCTTCAATGGTTGTTGACAACTGGCTATCCAACAGTGCCATCAACCACTCACCCCATATGTAATACACTGTGATCTTTGAAGGATTTTTACATAAAGGCTGCCACCCCCAGAAGCTCTGGGGGGTGGTTACATGCTCTGTGGTGAGTTTGGGGGCTTTTCTTAAAGAAAAAAACACACTTTTGTGACATGTTCACCACCCATAATTTCAGGGGAGTTTTCCCCTCAAGGAATCTGTTATGGCAGACTGGCTGGCATTATAGTGTGCAGCACCTCCAATGGATGTGGACAACTGGTTGTCCAACAGTGCCATCTACCACCCACCCCATATGCAGGTTTTTTAATATACTGTGGTCTGTGAAAGAGTTTTATATAAAGGCAGTGGCCTGGGATCGGTGGCCCCCAGAAGCTCTGGGGGGGTTTACATGCTCTGTGGTGAGTTTGGGGGCTTTTCTTGTAGAAAAAGAAACACACTTTGTCTTGAATATAAAACACACACTGGTTACATGTACCCCACCTCTAATTTCAGGGGAATTGTTTTTCCCCATGGAATCAGGTGTGTGTCGGGGAGTGGAGACTCTGGCTGGCACTACTGCAAAATGAATAGGACGTGAGTGATGCCATTGCCAGTATATATAAATCCATAATTACTATGGGAAGATAAGAACAGGGTTTCAGGTTGAGAGAATGGGACTGAATGATCAGGCCCACTCTCCCAACCTGAAAGCACTTTCTTATAAACTGTCACCCACCCGTCATTAAGGATTTATATAGACTGGCATCACCCTTGTCCTGGGCTCTTAGACTCTTCCCATCTTGATTTCTTATGTCCGTATCTAGTTTGCTGCTTTGAAATGAGAGAAGTAGGGTTGGGGTCCCCAAGCTTGTCTTACCTCTCATTCTAAAGCTCCAAAGTAGATAAGGGTATGGGGTTAGGTGTCACGGAATACAGTCTAGAATCATATTGTTCCATGAGCCCCACGTAGCAGTTTGTTGCTACCTGCCTCAGGAGGAACAGAAGACATATTGCTCAAACAACTAGGAGTGTCACGTTGTTTGTGAAGACAGTGACTGAACCTGTTTTCTTGAACAGAGGGCAAGTGGTGTGCACTAGGCAACCTGAATTAGCAGAGGCAAAACTTTTACCTCTGCCCATTCAGGCTGGCCAGAGCACACCACTTTCCCTCTGTTCAAGAAAATAGATTTGGCCACTGTCTTCAAAACAATGTGACATACCCGGCAAAACAGAGGTACATTTCCCTGCCTATCCTGGGGAAGTCGGGCATTTTTGGTTTCCCACCAAAGTTAATATTTTAGTATCTGATTACATTGTAGTGGTCTTTTCAGGGCACACTTTTGCCTATCTGGTTTCCCTTTCCTCCCAAATAACTGTTCTCCCAAACATATCTGGTACAAATATTAGAATGCAAGTGTTTTGCCATGAATTACTTCAGTGTATAGCAGGAAAGCTGTACCAACACTAGCGGTCTACAACTGTTGGTACAGCTTTCCTGACGTATACTCAAGGAATTCAGGGCAAAACACTTAACTTCAGCAGTTAGGTTACCCCTATCTAACAAACATGACCATATATACTGGGTGGATGGGACAGTTTTATCTTGCTGGCCTAGTGCCCTCAAAGCTCAGATCTAACATAAGATGGGTTGTGATGGTGTTGGGCCACTTTTGCCTAACTGACTGAGGTGACCTCCCAGTCCCAACATGTGTGTGTGTTCATTGTTGGGGTCTTGGGGAGGCTTTCTTTCCCTATATAAAATGCAACCTCATATAACTGAGCTTTCCACAGCAGCAGCAACCAGTGCTGCATCACATTAGAATTTTTTGTCAGAAATTCAATGACTGCTTGGATGGATGGTGAATATGAGATGTTGACCTTAGTTGCACTATCTTAGGTAAATAAATTGTAAAAAACATGTAAACTTCTAGAGGGGAGCGTGTGGCCCACCCAGACCATCAATCCCCTTGCAAGTCAACTTGACTGGCAAGGGGATTGAATGTCTGGGTGGGCCACGCGCCCCCTCTTAAGTCAACAGTCAAGTTAATGGAGCAACATTGGTTTCAGCCTGAAACCAGGAAAGGAATCTGCTGTCCTTCTTTCCCATCTATAGGCGAAAATGTCATTACTCTGAATACCAGACTGGTATCAACAATCTCCGTAGGATACAGGGGGAAAACAAGGAAAGTACTGTAGGTTGCTCATTGGAGGTCACAGGTTCAAATTACACACAGGGGCATGGGCTTACACCTAATGCTGATACTCCAATTCAGTAATAATGATGAACAACAAAAACATTGCAGCACACACCAACAGACAATTTTAGCCTTTTATTCAGTAATAGATGCAGGAGAGACATCATACATAGCGCCCTATAGTCACACGGTGCATGCAGGGATTTTTGTTTTTGTTCAGTTACTTTTTTAAGCACATATTTGCAAGCACCATCAGAGATAGGAGTGCACTTCTTGTTCAACAAGAGAAAGTGCACTCCTGTCTCTGATGGTGCCTGCAAATGTTTCAGTAACCACCACACCCAAGAGCACAAAATATTTTATATAATATGGACATTATTATGGAAGTAGTCCTGTCACTCTCTTAATGGTGATACGGCTATACTACACTGCCCAGTAGTAACTCACTCACTCACTCATTATCTTGTAAAGCACTTTGGGATACACCAAATATGATATGAAAGAACAGAATTAAACCAAATTCTGCCATTTTTTTTTAAACCTAAGCAGTGTGTGGATCTCTCTGCAGGCTCTTTTGCTTTAAAACTACAAGCTATTTTAAAAAATACTGTGATTTTGTTCTGTGTTTGTGTTTGTGCATACTACGAGTGTGTGACTGAGCCCTGCTGACGTTTTGTCAGGAAGCAGGAAGAGGGACTGTAGTTCTTTTGACCAGACCCGAGAACTACAGTTCAAAAAGGGACTTTTCATTTTTAATTTGGGGACTAGCATACACTTATACTCCACCAGCTCCACGCATGAGTGGTTTTTGTGGAGTTTTAAAAGGGCATTAAAAACATTAAATCTTGAGGGGCTCTGTGACCTTGTTTGAGTACTTCCGGGTCACGACATCCTATTTAAACCTCCTGGTTTGTTTGTTCTGTTCTGCCATTTTTTTTTAAACCTAAGCAGTATGTGGATCTCTCTGCAGGCTCTTTTGCTTTAAAATTACAAGCTATTTTAAAAAATACTGTGATTCTGTTCTGTGTTTGTGTTTGTGCATACTACGAGTGTGTGACTGAGCCCTGCTGACGTTTTGTCAGGAAGCAGGAAGAGGGACTGTAGTTCTTTTGACCAGACCCGAGAACTACAGTTCAGAAAGGGACTTTTCATTTTTAATTTGGGGACTAGCATACACTTATACTCCACCAGCTCCATGCATGAGTGGTTTTCGTGGAGTTTTAAAAGGGCATTAAAAACATTAAATCTCGAGGGGCTCTGTGACCTTGTTTGAGTACTTCCAGGTCACTTCTCTCCATTTATTGCACTTCGTATGCGAGCAGGGTGTGCTCGACTCCGTGCGCTATGACACGCGTTCAGCGCATGTTAAGCATGTTAGGCGGTGTTAGGTGGAATAATTGCGGCCGTGTTGTCACCTTCACTTATACTTGTGAATACTATTACATTACGTGGTTCTGTTGTTTCACCTCTAACGCGTGGTAATGGCATCCTCCTTAAATCTACCAAGCAATATTAATGTGTTTGTAACCACTACTAAAGGGGAAACAGGTATACAATGCACATCTTGCTATATGTTTAGCTTATCAGCCGATATTGCTGATAATCCCCCCTTTCAATGTGCAAAATGTACTGACAACATTGTATTACAATGTGAGAATAGCTTATACTATAAACGGATATTGGCATTCGAATCAAGAAATGATTCCAAACCTATAACAGTTCAAGATGCTTTACATGTAACAAATATCCCTTTAAATGAGACTTCCTCTGCCTCTGCTTACAGCATCCCTTCTGACAAAATAATATCTAGTGAGAATAATCACGCTACTATGAGTAGTTCAGTGATTTATCCATCTGATGTCTCTAAAAAAAGAGCTAGAGAAGATGAGCACAGTTTGGTAAACAGCATAGAAGATACAACTTGGTATAATGTGCAAGAGTCTAAAGCTACTAAAAAAAGAAGGAGAAAAGCTGAGTATTTTATCATTCCACTACATAATAGCTTTGACCTATTGTCCACTGCCCCTGTCGATTCTAATTGTATTCCTATTGAGTCCCCTAATGAAGGATTAAATTCTAAAAACACTTCCCAAGTCATGGTTGATATACCAAATTCTTCAACTCCGTCACCTAATTCCATGACTGATATTCCTTTGATTGATTTTGCTACTATTCAAACTGGTGAAGAGGCACCCTCTATGTGTGTTCCTAATACTGATGATTCACATACCAGACAAATATTTGTTCTGAGTGTTTCCTTAGTTAAACATCTGGATAGGGTTTTATGCGAGCCTGACAAACATAATAGAACTTGTTCTAGTTTCAGTGGTGCCAAGATCTCAGATCTAACATATATGGTCAATAATATTATTAGCTCTCAAGACATAAATCCACTGTGTATTATCCATGTTGGAGCCAACAACATCTACAGGGACTCTGTTCAGAATATCAAATTAGCCTATGTTTCTATGACTAATAAAATGATTGATCTCGAGTGTGATATTATTTTTTCGGAGATTCTACCCATACCACGGTACTCCCGGTTTCTTAATCATAAAATTAAAATTATTAACAACTGGCTTAGGCAATGGTGTTTACGACAGAATATTCAGTGCATGACCCATTGGGAAGAGTTTTTTTTTTTTTGTATTTATTTGTTTAACCAGGAGTAGCACACTAAGCTGAAACCTTTTTTACAGGTGCGACCTGGGAGCACAGGGAAGTTAAGTGACTTACTCAGGGTCACACAGTATGCAAGTGGAAGCTGTGGGATTCAAACCCAGGTCTGGTCTGCTGGATGTCACCAAATTTGCAGCTCAGAGCCTTAAACCACTGCGCTATACTGCCTCTGATAGATCTGAACTTTACTGTCCTGACGGCTTGCATCTTAACAAACTAGGGAATGCATTGCTGAGTCAACAATTCCTATCTACAATTAACATAAATTTAAACTAAATAGTGGGGGGGAGGGGGAATGCAAATGTACACACCTCTTCGTCTCACTCTTATAAAGTCTCCAGTAAACAATTACAGTTTCCTAGTTTTAATGCGAGACGTTTGACACAGAAATTCGATGAGTTACAAACTGTAATTTCGAATAGGATTTTGATATTAAAACGGTTTGTGAAACATGGGGTGATTATAACTCCCGCTGGATCAAGCAACTCCCTGGATATATCTCTTATTATCTGAATCGAAGTGAAAGAAAGGGTGGAGGTGTTGCCTCATTTATTAACAATAAAATCAACTCAGTCAATATTTCTAGTTCTATAAAAATTTATAATCTCCCGACTGAGAGTCTTTGGCTTAAAATTTTCCTATCCAAACAGGATTTTATTATCCTTGGGATATGTTATGTTCCCCCAAATTCATCTAGTTTAATTATGGACGCCATTCTTTCCGAATTTGAAATAGCTACTCAAATGGGTTATGTTATTATTACAGGGGATTTCAATCTCCCAGATATAAATTGGCTGTCATTCACAACATCTAGCAGTATTAGTAATACATTTTTGTCCACTTGTTCAGAATTGGACTTACAGCAATGGATAACTTCTGCAACCTGAGGTAATACTATATTAGATCTTGTTCTGAGTAGTACCGCCTTAGATATTAGGGATGTGCATATTTCATCACCAATTGGCAGCAGTGATCATAATTCTAGTTTATTTAACTTGCAGAGACATATTGTCTTTAATACTAATTATTTGATTATATACCTGTACGACAAAGCTGATCTTCACAGTAATAATCTATACCTTGAAAAAATAAACTGGTTATCTTTTTTTGATAACTAGTCCTTATATCAAAGTTGGGTACTTTTCAAATCATTTATTTCGACTCTTCGTGATACTTATATTCCATCAAAAAATACGAATTCTAATGGGAAACAGACTCCTAGATGGATGAATAAAAACATAAAACGTTTAATAAATATAAAAAATAAAAAACATCGTAACTACCTGAAGAATAGGACAAATTCTAATTGGGAATCCTATTTAAAATCAAGTAGGAAGTGTAGATTAGTCATCCGTAGGGCCAAATCTAGATGGGAAATGAAATTGGCAACAACAGCTAGTAAGTCTAATTCCAAACAATTTTACTCTTTTATATAAACTCCCTCAGGAAAAGTCCAAGTGTGGTGGGGCCTCTTACAACAGAAAACATACTTATCCATGAGCCGAAAACCATGGCTGATGTATTTAATAATGATACATACATAGATACATAGACAGTGTCGGCAGATAAGGGCCTATGGCCCACCCAGTCTGCCCATTTGAGCTTGTAAGTTCAGTTTGTTTTCCTAGAAGTCTGTTGCCCCTTACCCCTGACCTCTAGAATTCCTTTATGTCTATCCCATGCATTCTTAAATCCCGTGATTGTTTCAGCCCCCACCACTTCCTCTGGCAGGGTGTTCCACTTGTCCGCCACCCGTTCTGTGAAGAAATTCTTTTTCATGTTTCCTCTGAATCGTCCTCCCTCAAACTTCGTCCCATGCCCTCTAGTCCTGTAACATCTTTTTCGCTTAAAAATAGTGTTTTCCTGCACCCTGTTCTTCCCTGTAAGATACTTGTATGTCTCTGTCATATCCCCTCTCTCCCTCCTCTCCTCCAGGGAGTACATGTTCAATTCCTTCAACCTGTCTTCATAGGACTTGTGATGCAATCCATGCTCCATCTTTGTTGCCCTCCTCTGAACCTTCTCTACCCTGTCTATGTCCTTATGTAGGTATGGTCTCCAGAACTGTACACTGTACTCCAGGTGGGGGCCTCACTAGTGTCTTGTATAGCGGAATTATGACCTCCCTTTTCCTGCTGGCGATGCCCTGCCTATACATCCCAGCATCATATTTGCTTTACCTGCTGCCTTGTCACACTGTTTCCCTACCTTGAGGTCATCAGAGATGACAACCCCAAGATCCCTTTCCTGCTTGGTGCATGCTATATCCTCACCCCCAACTGATATATTATGCCAGGGTTTTGTGCCCCATATGCATTATCTTGCACTTCTTTGCATTGAATTTCAACTGCCAAACCCTGACCATTCTTCAAGTTTCTGCAGGTCGCTTCTCATTCTGTCTACACCCTCTGGTGTGTCTACTCTGTTACAGAGCTTTGTGTCATCAGCGAACAGTGAAATTCTGCCTTCTAGATCCTGCGCGAATGTCACTGATGAAGATGTTGAATAGGACCAGTCCCAGCACTGATCCCTGTGGTACCCCACTGGTCACTCTTCCCTCTGTGGAGTGACAGCCATTTACCACCACCCTCTGTGTCCTGCCACCCAGCTAGTTACCTACCCACCACACTACTGTCCTGCCCACACCCATATTCCCCAGTTTGTGTAATAGTCTTCTATGTGGCACAGTGTCAAAGGCCTTGCTGAAGTCCAGATAGGCCATGTCCACTGCCCTCCCCTGATCCACCTCCCTAGTCACCCAGTCAAAAATTCAGTTGGTCTGACATGACCTCCCCCTGGTGAAACCATGCTGCCTTGGGTCCTGTAGTCCATTGACAACCAGATGTTCCACCAATCTCTCCTTCAGTAGTGCTTCCATGATCTTCCCCACTACCGAGGTGAGGCTGACTGGTCTGTAGTTCCCTGCTTCCTCTTTGTTCCCACTTTTGTATAAAGGGACTACATCTGCTGTCCTCCAGTCTTTGGGTACCTCCCCTGTTTCCAGTGATCGGCTAAACAGGATAGCCAGAGGTTCAGCCACCACCTCTCTTAGTTCTTTAAGGACCCTGGGGTGCACCCCATCTGGCCCCATTGCTTTATCAACTCTTATTACTTCCAGTTCCTTCAGGACCCTTTCTCATGTAAAGGGACTTGTGTCCATTTCTGCACCATTCTCACCCCTTGTACTCCCTTCAGACCCATTACCCTCCTCTTCCTCAGTAAAGACTGAGCAGAAATACCTGTTCAATATGTCAGCTTTACTGTTGTCATCCTCCACAGCTCCCATCCTCCCCTTCAGTCTCACTATCCCTCCCTTTGTCTTTCTTTTTCCTTATGTACCTGTAAAGGTTTTGTCCCTCTACTCACTGATTTTGCAATGTGTTCTTCTGTCTGAGCTTTGGCTTCCTTACTGACCTCCCTGCCTCCCTTTGCTTCTCCTGGTACTTCTCCCTATCCCCTTCTGCCTGTGTCTTTTTGTATTGCCTGAATGCAATCTTTTTGGCTTTCACTTTCTTTGATACCTCTTTGGAAAATCATGATGGTCTCCTCTTCCTTTTCCTCTTGCTAACCTGCTTAATGCATAATTCTGTTGTTCTTGTAATCCCCATTTTAAATACTGCCCACTGTTCCTCAACCCCTGATTCCTGTCCCATTCCCCTTAATGCCTCTTTCAAGTATCTCCCCATTTTCCCAAAGTCTGCCCCTAAATCCAGGATCGTGTTTTGTGTGGTTTGGTTCTGCTCTTTCTGTGATTTCAAACCACAATGACTGGTGGTCACTGTTTCCCAGGTGCTCCCCACTGTTCACACTGTCCCTGTTTGTGAGCACAAGGTCCAGTATTGCCTTCTGCTGAGTTGGTTCCATGACCAGTTGCTTGAGGAAGGCACCCTGAAGGAGTCCAGGATAAATCTGCTCCTAGTTGATGCTGCTGCTGGGATGCTCCAGTCCACGTCTGGAATATTGAAGTCTCAACCAGTACTACCTCACCTTGTCTGCCATCCTTTGGATGGCTAGCATCAACTCCTATCTGTTTCTTCCTCCTGGGCTGGTGGTCTATAGACCACACCTGTGCGGATAGCTGTCCCATTTTCCTTTCAAGCAACCACAGTATCTCTCCCCATTTTGTTCCTCCTGGATCTCTGTGGCCCTTATGTCATTTTTCACATACAGTGCCACTCCTCCTCCTTCCTGCCTGCTCTGTCTCTTCTGAATATGTTGTAGCCAGGTATGGCCATCTCCCAGTCATGATTATCATTACACCAGGTTTCAGTGATGGCCACAATGTCCAGGTCTGACTGTACCATGACAGCCTCCAGATCTTCCATCTTGTTGCTAAGGCTCCTGGCATTTGCACACATGGCTTTCCATGATTTGACCTCCCTAGACTGCTTCACTGTTCTACTCCAGCCCATTCCTTTGTTGTCATTTATCCCTGGTTCTCCTTGCTGTCTGCCCTTCTGCTGAATTTTGCCCCTTTTCTGCTTATCCACCTCTTGGGCACTAATCTCCATCTTTTGCACACTGCTTTGCAGAGATAGCCACTCCTCTGGTTCACTGGTTCCACTGCTAGCTGTGGGGGGTGAGCAAGTAGGTACCCTCCTTGCTGGTCTGCCACCCCCCTTTGCTAGTTTAAATACTTGTCAATGTTGCATTTAAACTTATCATTGAGTGCTTGGATTCCCCCTCCAGGATGGATGCAGGCCATCAGGCTTGAACAAACCTCCATCCCTCCAGGTGGGTCCCCAGTCACCAATGAATCCAAACCCTTCCTCACAGCACCAGTTCTTCAACCATGAGTTAAAGTTCCTGGTGCATGCACTCTACTCTCCTTGCCTCTCACAGGTAGTACTTCTGAAAGTGACAGAAGTAGCTACTTGCTTGAGACCCCTCCCAGTTTCCTAAACTCTTCCTGAACTTCCTTTGGCTCCCCATTTGCCAGGTCATTAGTACCTAGGTGGATAATGACATCCAGCTCACCCTCCGTCTTGCCTTCCCAGTGATCCCCAGGATCTTCCTTCCATCCCTCCATGCCGTGGCACCTGGTAGGCACCTCACCTCCCTGTCCTCCCCCTCCTGTGTTCCTAGCTGGATCCCTCTTATGATGGAGTCCCCCACCAGGATTCGCTTCCTCCTCCTCTGGGGAATTTTGTAAAGTTTTCTCTGCATCAGAAGTTCAATCACCTATACCTATGATTTCACCATCAGATACTTTTATCACATTCTCAGTTGAGTCTATTCTTAAAAAACTACACTTACTAAAAGGTAAATTTTGTTCAGGCCCAGACACTAAAGCAGGACATTTACTTTACCTATTATCTAAACATATTGCCTTTCCACTCAAACTTTTATTCAACCCTTTTTTTTTTTACAATATAATTTTATCCCTTGTGAATGGAAAGAGGCGTTTGTAGTACCAATACATAAGAAGGGATCAAAACATCTATGGGAAAATTATAGGCCGATTAGTTTGACTTCATCCATATGTAAGGTGTTAGAAAGTCTACTAAAGGATATTATTGCCCCTATTATTGATGCATCTGATTTGGAACAACATGGCTTTAAGAAGGGTAGAAGCTGTCTGACAAATTTGCTCTGCTTTTATGAACATTTTAGTTCTTGTTTGGATAACCGGTTAGCCTGTGGCATTGTCTTTATTGATTTCAGTAAAGCTTTTGACACCATGCCACACTGGGCTCTAATTCAAAAACTCACAGGTCTTGGTATTAATAGTCATATAATTACATGGATTCATAACTGACTTTCAAACAGAACTCAAAAGGTGATGATTAATGGGGAATTTTCTAACTCTGGTAAAGTTTTAAGTGGTGTTCCACAAGGCTTGGTTCTCGGCCCCTGTCTTTTTCAGGCTTTTATATCTGATTTAACTAATTCCTGCCTTTCATTTACAATTAAATATGCAGATGATGTGAAGATCGGAGGACCATGTTCTAATTTAGACCAAATATCTTGTATTCAGCATGATCTTGATATTATTAGTACATGGGTTAATAAATGGGGCATGAAGTTAAACTCTACAAAATGCAAAGTAATGCATTTGGGTTCTAATAATTTAAATTTCCAGTATATTCTGGACGATTTACCATTGTGTGTCTCTAATGATGAGAAGGATTTGGGTATAAACATTTCAGATGACTTAACATATTCCAAGCATATGCATTCGGTTATTAGTACATCTAATAAAATTATTTGGTCTGTTTTGCATAATATTAGATCTTGAGATCAGGAGGTGTTGTTACCCCTATTCAGGTCCTATGTCCGTCCCCATCTTGAATATGCTTCACAGTTGTGGTGGCCTTTTAAAAAATCAGATAGTTACTCTCTTGAAAGGGTTCAGCGAAAATACACTAAAAAAAAATCTGGTCTCGAATCCTCATCTCATGAGTTTAGGCTGGATACATTGAAACTAATGCCTCTTACTATCAGACGCATTAGAGGTGACCTTCTCCTCCTATATGACATTATTCATGACCCCTATATCATGACTGAGTTAGGATTTTCTTTTAAGTCATCAATACATAATACTAGAGGTCATGTCCTCCAGTTAACTGGTAAATCTTTTAAACATAATAATCGTAAGTTTTTATTTTCTGTAAGAACTATTGGGCCTTGAAATAGACTTCCATCTGATGTAGTAACAAGTAATACTAAAGAGATTTTTAAACATTGTCTCGGCACGCTAATTATGTCTGAGTATGACTTAACATTCTACTCTATGGCCTTGCACAGGAGCATTATGGGCTTTGGCCTACTAGCTCTTTCTTCTAACCTTAGTATGAACCTTCTGTTCTATTCTACAGTTATTCAGTGCTGTTCTATTACTTGTGATTGCTAACATCCATGTTTGTCAGAATCAGATTAGTCTCTTCCAAGAAGGTTGTTGAGACATAGGCATACATTTCAAAGTAATGCAATTAGTCAGTTAGCCAAGGTGTGAGACCTCTCTGTCTCGGTTCAGTGTTCATTCACCCATTAGGCACCCAGGCGCGCCCCCCCCCCCCCGAAAAGTGTCAAATTCCTTACTTCCAGTCCAGCTGCAGGCTCCTGGAGTCTGAGACGAGAGATCTGGAAGGATTCCTTCTTCAGAGTCTGAATCTGAATCTGAATCAGAACTGTCTTCATGGCTGTTGGTCGACTGTTGCTAACAAGTCTGGGGGGGGGGGGCGACGACTCTCTGAGAGAGTCCCGAGGGGGGACCGACAGGCAGTGACATGTAGGCCAGGGCCAGGCGGCTGGCACACTGCTTTCTCTCCTCTTCTACTGGCTGCAGCTGGCCTGGCTTCAACTCGCGACTACTTGTGGCTCGAGTGGGTAAAGTACCGGCTCCAGGCTCTGCAGACTGCTGCCGGCAGTGAGTGGCTCCTTCTGCAGCTCTCCGATCTCAAAATAGTAATACAGTGCAAGCCGCTTAAAGCAGACTAATTTTTCCAGTAATTTTTTGTCCCTTTAAAGCAGCGTCCATGATAGCCATTATTTACTTTTTTTTTGTGTTTCCATTTTTCTTACATGAGACATGTGGCTTATACTGGGACAGCATGGTGGAAGATGGGGGAAGCTGTTTATACTATATTTTCTAAGTGCTTGTTGTCACTGTGTATAAAATGTAACTTTTATTGTCAGGATTTAAAAGGCAAACAGTGCTGTGCCGTGGGTGCTTTTAGTGATTAGCTCTCTTTAGTTTTTTTTTTTCAATTTGTTTCTGTCTACAGGAATAGCATGATCTTCATTTGCTTTGTCTGTGGGACTGTGTATTTCGGCCAGTCACGCTCTGTCCAGTTAGCCACCAGTCAGGAGTAATGTCCTCTCTTTGCTCCATTGCTCTGCGTAGAATCAGAAGAGCAGATCATACCTCGGAGCAAGAGACTTGGTCATCAGGGTTGTCATCAGTGGCTTCTGTGTCCTGGGAATTTTCTGGTTCCTCACTGTTGGGAGACAGTGGGGTGATGGGCGTTCACAACACGTTCCACGTCATCTTCTCTTTCTGGCTCGGGATCAGCATTTCCAGGATGACACAGGTTAGCAAATTCATATTCACTCATTCCCTCTGGTGTGGTAGCTTGTTTCTGAGTCTGGATCTGGCAGCTCAGTTGCTGGATTTTCAGGTGTGTAGAACCTCCCTTTTCTAAAACAATTTATAATTGTCTGTGGGGAAACATTGTCCCATGCCGTTTTGAGCAGTCTGATAGCATCGAGAATTGTTGTGCGCTTGACGCATAATGTGGCAGTCAGTTCTGCACTGTTGTCCATTTCTGCCAGCACTCTAGTACACATTCCCTTGGTGTAATGCCGCTTCATAGAGAAAATGATCCCTTGATCTAATGGCTGTATGATTGATGTAGTCTTGGGTAGCAAAAATATTAACTTAATGTTGCGCAGTCCTTGGACAGCGGGATGACCGTAGAAGTTATCAAGAAAGATGGCGATCTTTCTGCTTCTGTGGTGCCTGTCCCACTGACGCAACCATTCAGTAAAGATTTCCCCAGTCATCCACGCTGTTCGATTGCTTCTGTAGTAAACTGGCAGATGCACAACACCCTTAAAACACCTAGGTTGGGCAGATTTGCCTATCACTAGAAGCTGCTCCTTTTCCGACCCATCCATATTGCAGCAGACCATCACGGATATTCTCTCCTTTGCTTTCTTTTGATCATGTGGCAGGTCCGATCTGAAGGTAAGAGTCCCGCTGCCCACACAACGAAAGTGAAGGCTGGCCTCATCTAAATTGAAGATGTTTTTAGTGCTGTAACTGACCAGAATGTCTGGGAGAACATCAGTAATCCAGGAGTTAGCAGAGGGGATGTCGGCATCTAGCTTTTCACCATGTGCTCTCCTATAACATATGTTGTACCATGACTTCCAGCATTGTATCCAGCCTTCTGTGGGATTAAAATCCTGGTTACCCAGCCCTTCCACAATCTGCTTCACCTTTTAATGCAAGAGTGGGCCACTTATCAAAGCCTTCCAGTCTTGAACTGATGTAAACCAGAGGAGCAAAGCCTCTTCCACCTCACTGTCTTTCCCCTTGCGTTTGCATTTCCGTTGGGGGTTTTGATTGCCATGCCAGTCAGTGTGAATGCTGTCTTTTGATTTAATAATTTCAGACAGTGTGGACTTAGGGATCGAGAGATGAGCAGCTAAATCGCAGATACTCATGGGTGGCATTTCTTCGATCTGCTTCAGAATTTCAGCTTTCTGAGCTAAGGTTAGAGCTGCTCACTTAATAGACATGGCATGGAAACAAAGAAACTGCACACGGTGAACAGAAACAGAGAGTGAGGTGCTAAGCAGGTTACGTTCAGTTTAACAAGCTGATACAGGTGATTTGCATGACCATTTAACAACATAGCACCTCATCTAAAAGCACAATGTTGATTTGTTAGACGTCACTTTCTGTCCGCTGCACACAGTGGGTAACGTTCACTGTAACAGGTAGCAATAGTGTTGGAATGTATGCACAGTGGTTTTAGCTAGTGGTTTCATTTCTGAGGTATCTACTGGCAGTTTGTCCACTGCAGAGTTCCCCATTCATTACAAATGAGGCGGGCCGCCGCGCTATCTTAAATGGCCGCCTCTCATTTTAAAGTGACGCCCACTGTTTAAGGAACTTCGTACTCGCGCTAGGACCATGCGTTGATCGCGAAACTCATCGCTTTAAATCATCCGTCGCGCTGGGACCATGCGCCATAGTCAGAACCCTTGCATTGCCGCGAGAGTGGGACTGGCATTCGGGTGCTGGCAGTGACGTTGTGACGTTGGGAGGACACTTTGGGTGCTGGCAGTGACGTCGTGACGTTGGGAGGACACTTCGGGTGCTGGTAGTGACGTCGTGAAGTTGGGAGGACACCTCGGGTGCTGGCAGTGACGTGGTGACGTTGGGAGGACACTTGAGTTTGGGTGCTGGCAGCGACGTTCAGGTTGCTCAGTTCGGGTGCTTCCGAATCCAGGATCATGTGATGACTGCTCCGATGGTCACCAGGTTGCTCGGGAGGAAAGGCGCCAAATCTGCAGGGAGTGACAGCTGACTTGCCCTATCAGAGGCTATTTTACTTGGGTAAGTCCCAATTAAGTACAGACTGTCACTTTGGAGCTTCACATTTGGCTTCAGCCTTGCGTGGACAGTGGATCTCTGCAGTTTGTGTTCAGCATTGGTTCATTTGGTTGCGTTTTTACTAAGCAGCTTGTCAGACAGTAGTTTGTAGCACATTTTCAGCCTGATTTTTTTCAGTCTGATTGCATTTTAATAGATGCAGTGCACTAGCATTAGTGGAGTGGGGTCGTGAGGGGGAGCGGAGGAGAGAGTGGTCTCACAGAGACTAGTGCTAGGCAGCTCACTCCATAGTTTGGTTTTCTTGCTGCTTTGAAAAAAAAAAAAATAAAATAAAAAAAAATGAAAATAAAAAATTAAAAATATAAAAAAAATTGTGTGAGGAAAAAAAAAAATCTGGTCTCCTTAGCTGTGCCACAGGGGTCTGCACCACTAGTCAGGTTGTGCAGTGTTGCTCCGTCAGTGGTCACTTGTTCTGAATCCTAATTCAGGAATAAAAAAATATTTGTGTGAGAAAAAAAATCTGGTCTCCTTAACTGTGCCACCAGGGGGTCTGCACCACTAGTCAGGTTGTGCAGTGTTGCTCCATCAGTGGTCACTTGTTCTGAATCCTAATTCAGGGAATAAAAAAAATATTTGTGTGAGAAAAAAAAAATCTGGTCTCCTTAACTGTGCCACCAGGGGGTCTGCACCACTAGTCAGGTTGTGCAGTGTTGCTCCATCAGTGGTCACTTGTTCTGAATCCTAATTCAGGGAATAAAAAAAATATTTGTGTGAGAAAAAAAAAATCTGGTCTCCTTAACTGTGCCACCAGGGGGTCTGTCCCACTAGTCAGGTTGTGCAGTGTTGCTCCGTCAGTGGTCACTTGTTCTGAATCCTAATTCAGGGAATAAAAAAAATATTTGTGTGAGAAAAAAAATCTGGTCTCCTTAACTGTGCCACCAGGGGGTCTGCACCACTAGTCAGGTTGTGCAGTGTTGCTCCATCAGTGGTCACTTGTTCTGAATCCTAATTCAGGGAATAAAAAAAATATTTGTGTGAGAAAAAAAAAATCTGGTCTCCTTAACTGTGCCACCAGGGGGTCTGTCCCACTAGTCAGGTTGTGCAGTGTTGCTCCGTCAGTGGTCACTTGTTCTGAATCTAATTCAGGGAATAAAAAATATTTGTGAGAAAAAAAAATCTGGTCTCCTTAACTGTGTGCCACCAGGGGTCTGCACCACTAGTCAGGTTGTGCAGTGTTGCTCCATCAGTGGTCACTTGTTCTGAATCCTAATTCAGGAATAAAAAATATTTGTGTGAGAAAAAAATCTGGTCTCCTTAACTGTGCCACCAGGGGTCTGCACCACTAGTCAGGTTGTGCAGTGTTGCTCCATCAGTGGTCACTTGTTCTGAATCCTAATTCAGGGAATAAAAAAAATATTTGTGTGAGAAAAAAAAAATCTGGTCTCCTTAACTGTGCCACCAGGGGTCTGTCCCACTAGTCAGGTTGTGCAGTGTTGCTCATCAGTGGTCACTTGTTCTGAATCCTAATTCAGGAATAAAAAATATTTGTGTGAGAAAAAAAAAATCTGGTCTCCTTAACTGTGCCACCAGGGGGTCTGTCCCACTAGTCAGGTTGTGCAGTGTTGCTCCGTCAGTGGTCACTTATTCTGAATCCTAATTCAGGGAATAAAAAAAATATTTGTGTGAGAAAAAAAAAATCTGGTCTCCTTAACTGTGCCACCAGGGGGTCTGCACCACTAGTCAGGTTGTGCAGTCTTGCTCCGTCAGTGGTCACTTGTTCTGAATCCTGATTCAGGGAATAAAAAAAATATTTGTGTGAGAAAAAATATTTGGGGCTCAACCAGCATTACGTTCTCGTTCTGTATTGCCAAATAAACACACGACAACAATTAGGAAAAAAAAAAAGCTTTATTGTAATTTGTACACAATACAGAAACTAACTAACTTTGGTTTCAAATTAACTCAAAAACGGAAACATCCTGATCAAGATGACAATTGTGAGTCGATGATTGGGACAATGCCAGTTGGTCCAGTTGATATCGATGTCATTGTCCAAAAACCTCCCTACACTTCCTCCTGTAATACAGAAAAAACACCTCTAAGCATAGAGCAACAGGATTTTATACTGGCTGGCTTAACAAATACTGTTGGTTACAGTACAAAGAAAATGATGGCATGTTTTGTGCATTTTGCATAAAACATAAACAGATCTTAAATCAGGAACAGTTTGGGTACTCAGTGGGTGTAAGACATTCAGAGAAGATGCTATAAAAGGCATCAGAACAGTTCAGTTCACGTTGTTGCTGCTGAACTGGAAGCTAACTGCAGAATTTCAGCTTCAAAAGGTGGAATAGAGCAGGCAATGCAGCAGGCCATGACCCTGGAACAAGAAGCTTTTGTGGCATCCCTTCGTTGCATGTACTGGCTAATAAAAAATGAGCTGCCTCACACAACGAAATATGGCTCACTGTTGGATCTCGCCAAATCATTGGGATGCAAATACCTAGACAATATACATATTGCTGATGCTGTTAAATATCGTTCTGATCGAACTGTCAGAGAAATGGTTCTCTCTCTGGGTGAGGTGGTCAGGAGATCAGTTCTTGCAGATTTGAAGGCTGCCAAATTTTTTTCATATTTAGTGGACGAAACAACTGATATTGCTGTTATGAAGCAGCTCATTTTGTATGGTATGTACTGCAAAGAAGGAAACCCAGAGTTTCTTTCCTGGGACTTGAGGAACTAATTGATGGAAAGGCAGACACAATTGTTAAAAATGCTGGAGTTCTCTGATAACAATCAAATCTCGGTTGATCATCTTGCAGGGTTAGGCAGTGATGGAGCAAGCCGTTATGCTGGGCAGGCAAAGCGGGTGGCTAAAAAGCTGAAAGAAGTCAGCCCAATTCTTGTTGAAAATCACTGTATGGCTCACGGGAGGCCTTGGCTGTAAAGGCAGCAGCAAATGAAGTGAGCGTCATTAAAAGTTTAATCAAACACTAGATCACTTATACAGATATTATGAAAACTCTGCTGTTCGCATGGCTGCCCTGAAAGAAATTCAGCAGGCAATGGAAAACCCTGTTTTAAAGCCTAAACAGGCAAAAGCAGTTAGGTGGTTGTCCCATGATGCAGCATGTGACACACTAAGGAAGATTTTCCCATCCGTTGTTACGTCCTTGCATAGAGAGGCCTCTGAAAGGCATGATCCCCAAGCTGTGGGCCTAGTAAAAATGGTGGAAAACTGGGAGTTTTTCTCTATTTTATGCATGATGTGTGACATACTTCCACACCTTAGCATCTTATCTAAATGCTTTCAAACATCAGCTCTGAATTTTACTGATATAAAGAGGCATTTACATTCCACTTTAGAGATTCTTAGGGCACGCCTACTGGTACCTGGTCAGTACTTCTCCTCCGTTTCGCCTGAACTAGTACTCCTGAATGATAATGGCCTGAACTTGCCATTTAGCGAACCACAGTTGAATCATTTCACAACCTCTGTGCATGACAAGTTTATTAGGGCCCTAATTGCTCAAATTGAGCAAAGGTTTCCAAGCATAGAACTTTTGGATGCGTTCAGTATCTTTGACCCCAGCATGATACAGGAAGTTGATATTGAACAGTTGGAAGGGTATGGTAGTGATAGCCGTGAGATTATTCTTGGTCACTGTGCTACTGTTGTGGATGTAGATGCTTCTGCACTGGAATGGGCTTCCCTGCGTAGTCTCATGTTCACAGAAAAGATGGCCTTTAAGACTATTTCTGATGTGCTGCATGCTCTAACTACTAAGTATGTAGACCTGTATCAAACATATCTACTTTGGCAGAGCGGCAATGATAATACCCATGTCAACTGCAGATTGTGAGAGGGTTTTCTGCACTGAATCGAATAAAGCATGAGAGCGAAATAGATTAAGTGCCAGTGTACTAAATGCACTTATGCTTATCTCAATTGAGGGCCCGATGTTGACAGTTTCCCTTATTTGGAAGCTGCAGCTCATTGGGCAGGACTGAAACGAAGATTAGATCTTGGCCTTGCAGGCACTAGTAAAGAGTTGTAGTATGGCCTCACCAAACTGTTGCTGGCCTGCAACTAGAATGCAGAGGTTCTCCAGTATGTTTTATCACACATTTGCTGCTGCATTACTACAGAGAGCCTCCAGATCATCATATTACTCTTATTTCTTGTTTCTTATGCATTTATTGCATCCCGAGCGACTGACTCCGCCAACCGATAGCTCCGCCCCTGGTGACCCCGCCCCCTGTGGCTCCTCCCCTTACCACCACTCTATATTTTCACGCAATGTGGAACACTGCACTGCCTTGTCTAGAGTTGTCCAAAAGTGTCTTATGGCTGTAACCAGAGGCGTAGGCAGGGGGTGTGTTTAGGGTGCTCAAACACCCCGCCGAAATCACCTCCGAAATGTATTAAAAATTGAATTTGACAGAGTGTGCTGCCCCTTTAAACTCATGTTTCTGTGTGCCGCGCAGTGCAAGACTGTGCTACTGTGTAGACTGCTGCCTGCTTACCTGGTGTTGGTGTGTCAGCTAGCTAGCCTGCTACGGGAGGGGGGATATGGTATGGGCTCTCACCAATGAGCGAATCTATTGGTGTCTGTCTTCTTCTCAGACCTCCTCGGCTCCTCCTCTCATCACACAGCAGCCAATTAAGCCACCCGATGTAGAATTGGTGGCTTGGCACACCACCGCGTGCACTGCCCATTCATGTTGAGAGAGAGGATACGAGGAGGAGTTGTGGTAGACGGAAGAACTGAAGTGCACATCATCGAAGAGAGAAGCGCGAGTCGGGAGAGAATACAGTGTACTCCACTTTTGCCATCCCCAGATTTCACGAACAATCGTTTTTCATGGGCAAAAACCACTAGCATTAGTGCCAGCCAACCCTGCTCTTCCCTTTCAAGCCGTTCTCTGCAGCACCAGCTCTCTAAGAAATGAAATCGCAGTTCTGGAGGCATTTATTGCAGACTCCTCAACAGTCCTACTATGTATCATGTAGTGGTGCTTCCGCTGTTTTGAACATTGTCCTCATGTATCTATTTATGGTTTAATATAGCTTTTTTATTCAGCTTGTCCTGGTGTGTGTGCCTTTTTTACTCTGTATTTCTGAAACCTGGTGGACGAATGACTGGTCCTATGCTGGAGGCATCTGTTCTGCCAGGTAATTCTGTGGTACATCGTCAGAGGTAGGCACGCAGAAGGGGCGAGTTGGACATTTGTTTTAGATCTGCTTTGAGATGGCCGGCATATACCATGTGAATGAGTAGATTATTTCAGTGTGTGGCTGTTAAGAGTGGGCCTGGTACAGGCTATAAGATCATTGTCCTGTACCAACCTCCAGGCCATGGAAATGAATTTCTGCAGGAACTGGAGAGCTTCATGGCTGACTTGGTGGACTCCCCAGACTGCTGGTGCTGGGTGATTTCAACACCCGAGTCGATCAGGCTTCACTGTTTGGAAAACATTTTCTTCTCCTGATTACATCTCTGGGTATTGTACAGAAGGTTGGTTCTGGAACCCAATAAAAAGCCATGCCTTGGATCTGGGCTTCTTGTAGGGTCTAGACATTAGCAGCATCAGTGTTGATCAGATCATGTGGTTGGATCATCATGTCATACAATTCCTTTCCAGGGCCCCCTGTTTAAATACACCCCCTCCCTGTGGAAATGGTCAGATACTGTCCTGTTAGAAATCTGCAGCCAAATTATCTTCTGGTTGTTCTAGACATCTCGGGTATGGTGACAGTTTGGGCTGAAGGAGCCAAAAATGCCGTGGAGACCAGGACAAATGCACCATCATGCACATGGGAGGAAAAATTCCAGGGTATACTTCTAAACTAAGTAACAGCTCCTTAAAAATCATTACTAAAGAGAAGGACTTGGGAATTACAGTAACTGACGACCTACAATTTAAAACCCATTGTGACGATATAGTACAAAGGGCAAACAGAACACTTAACTGTAATTAGGCACGTAGGAAGTAGAAAGAAAGAGATTCTGATGCCTCTGTACAGTTCACTGGTGAGACTCTCTTTGGAATATTGTTCTCAAGTCTGGGCTCCTTATAAAAAGGGGGAGATTCAGAAGATTGAGAGGGTCCAAAGAAGGGCCACAAGAACCATAAGAGGATTGGAAGGAATGAACTATTGGGCTAGACTAAGTGAGTTAGAACTGTTTCCATTGGAGTACAGAACTAGAAGGGATATGTGCCTGCTTTACAGGGCACTGACAGACAATGCACTGTGGGAGGATTTGGAACTTGAAATGAAAGATAAGAGCTATAACACTTGAGTGCATCCATTGCAGCTCAAGGCTAAAAAAATGTAGCCTCGTAAGAAGACAAAACTGGCATAGCCAGTGGGTCGTGCCAATTTGGAATGCGCTTCCATTGGAGGTAATAGGAAGCTCTTCTATGACGGTATTTAAAAACAGCTTGAACACATATTACAGAGTAAAGGGTAGACTTTACTAAATCTAGCGAGCATAATGGACGAAAGTCTAAAAAAGCTCTGTACAAGCCTGTGATACCTTTGAGAGCTTATAATGTGGCTGTTATATCTGCTTTGGGCTCTCTTGCACCCTGTCATGTCTTGACCTTGTTTTCCTGCTGTAGGTCATCATGGTTTGACGATGACCTGAGGCGGTTGAAGACAAAGGGACAGAGGATAAAGTATTCTTAGCGGAGATCCCAGTCGACTGATGGCAGATTAGGCAGTACAGTAAGAACCCACTACAGTGAATATCAGTGGGCAATCACCCTGAAAAAGACAGTGTTCCTGTCATGTTGATTGCTGCAGAAAAGAAGCAACCAACTCGACTTTTTCATACTGTTGACAGTTTGTTTGTTTGTAGTCCAGAAGAGTATCTTTAGTAAAGAGATGTGAATAGTTTAATCGGTTCTTTGTTGACAAGGTATTCTTTATCAGGGCTGTGATTGACTGAAGTAGCCTGTCATGGGCCAGTAGTACCCATTTAGTGATGGACTCTGGCACTGTGTAATTGTGGGAGGAGTCTGAGCCAGTTTCAGTGGAAGAGGTCTTCCAGGTGTTTTCAGGGCTGCGTCCTACTTATTATATTTTGGATCCTGGGACCCACTTAACTTCTTCATGGTTAGTGGGGGTGCCCGATGCTGATTTTTATCATTATCATTGGGTGCTCCTTGAAGGAAGGAGTCTTACTACACTGAAGAGGTGGTTGTGGGGTCACCTCTGAAAAAAAAATCATTGGATCATGATGTTTTTGAAATAACAGGCCTATTAAACCTCGCCTTCTTAAGTACAGTTAGCACTCTGATATCCGGCCCCATCGATTCCTATTGTCACAGATGGATATCTGAGTGTGACGGTTATCTGATTGTGGATTCAATGACAAACATTGAAAAAGTAGCTCAACCACAAGGACAGAAAACAAGTGTAATGGTTAAGTGAGAGGCGTCTAAATTAGTTGTTTGTTCATTATTCAAACTCTGCACTCAGAGTAGGCTTTCCTTGTAACCCAAGTTGTCTGTTAATGAGAACTGTATCGGTGACACATAGCAAATATTTATTATAACGGATCAGTCTTTCTAAAATTTATGCTGTAAAAGCCTGTAACTATGACGCTGCTGTGAATGATAGAAAATTGGTCAGAGTTTATGTAGTAACTTGAGTAATGTGATTGGCTAATAACCTTTGTAGGTGTGGTATAATCTATTGTGACCATACAGCAGGTCTTATTGGCCTCAGCACATCTCTGGCATCACTTTTGAAATACTATTTGGTAGCTGTTTGGATCCCCCCATCCAGTTCTGTACATTTTACTGTTTAAAAAAAAAGTGTCCCCAGTCCATCTACTTTCCACCCTCCCTCCCACTAAAGTGCCATGAATAATGAAGCAATATCCTCCCTTATTTGTCTGTCTAGCTTGCATAATCCCCCCCTCCCCAACACACACAAACTAGACTGCACAACAACAACAAAATTTGTCTTCATCCTTTTATGTTGTGTGAGTGAACCATTCTGTTCCTTACTGGACTATAGTGTGGTGTAAAAGGTCACGAGAGAAGAACAAGGAAGTGTGCGTGTGTGTGTGTGTGTGTGTGTGTGTGTGTAAGAAAGAAGCATATGATGGAATAATGAAGAAGTTTGTGAGACAGCAGTTAAAAAAAAAAAAGAATGTTATACTTGTTATACAAGACTTTGATGGCCTCTATGTTGTCTCTTTACTGAAGTAAGTCAGAGATACAGTACATTGGCAGCATAAGACAAAAAGATAACCCACTCAGTCTGTAACAGTCTTGCAAGCAGTTCTGTCTCTCTGAGAAGCTGACTTCTTCCAGTGACTCAGCAGCAGTAAGTCCAGTGCTTAAACTGCTAGAATAGATGCTAGAGGGAAGGATTTAAGGGGCCGGCTCCATGGTGCCAAGTGATGAGGCATTGCTCTGGCATGCTGGCGATCCGGGTTTGCCCCCGAGTCCGGATGCCAGGAGCAGAGGCAGGGAGTTGAAAGCATCCTTTGAACACTTCTCTCCTGGGTGGAGGGTCGTAGTGCGCCACTCTCATAGTGGCTCCTGGTGGTGGTTCACAGAGGCATTCTTGGCATAGGTGACCACATGCTGCTGAACACTCCCGCCCCCAGGACGCCGCCGCATGCATTGTGGGAGGTAGATGGGTACCCAGAACAATGGATAACATGGCCGCACTGGAGGACGGCCTTCAGTAGGCCTCCCTCATGCCGCCGATCACCCAACGCACTGTGCCTGGCCCCCAACTGACTTCCACAGTGTGACAGACGCTTCTTCCCCCCTGCTGTCCCCCTGGGGGGCCCCACAGCAGGGATAAGCTGGACCACCAATGGGGAGTGTTGGCAGAGCTCTGGGGGAGTGGGGGTTGGGTCCGACGGGCAGAGGGAGAGCCAGCATGTGAGAGCTCAACGGAGTGGAGCTACAGGGGCACCAGAGGAGCAAAAAAGAAAAAAAAAAGATTTGAAAAGCAGTTATTTGCAGTGACTGCTTCATTGCCAGTTTTTCGGCCATTTAGAAGACTGAAGCAATTGATCTGAGATGGTACAAGTGGTTTGCTAGATTTAAAAATGTACTGCTTACTTTAGAAGTGACCGATCCAGAGAGAAAGCACTATTACTGCATTATGTGGGGGAAGAGGTAAATTATGTTTTTGATACACTGGTTGCTAGAGAGACTGGAGAGGATGAGGATCTGTTTGACTAAGTGTTAGATGCTCTGATGGCATATTTCACTCCAAGGAAAAATACAGAATATGAGGTCTATATGTTTCATCAGGACAAGCAAAAATGGGGAGAAAGTCTACTGGCATACCACACACGTTTACAGCAGCTGACACATTGTGGCTTTGCAGATATGGATCATGAGATTAAGACCCAGATTGTGCAAAACGTGCATCAGTTAAGTTAAAAAGAAAGGCCCTAAGTAATGTCCTCTTAACACTGTCTCAGTTGCAGGAAGTGGGAAAAGCTATGGAAATAGCTGAAACACAGGCAGTGGGCACGGATCAAAGCTCTGTCTGTGTGAAAGTTAGGATAAGGAAAACAAGTTGTTTCCAAATGTAGAAATCTAAAGCAAATCACGAGTCACAGAATGATGCAGGTGTTTCGAAGTGCAGGAGATATGGAGGTATATTTCCACATTCTGTTGGAAAAACCTGCATGTGTTGAATTTGGCAAAGAGTGTCAACTGTGAACAGTTTAATTTTGTACAGTGCACGTCCAAGTTTAATTCTGACATGAAAACAAATTATCACAGAAACCATAACAGATGCCATAGCAAGGTGCATGAAATCTGTCTTGATACATCCTCCATGGATTCACAAATAAACTCAGAAGGTGAGGAACAGGTGTACTTGATCAGTCTCAAAAGAGACAGTGCAGAAAAATCAGCTACATTTCAAAGTAAAGATCAAATCAAAGGGCATGAAATGACTGTCCTGGCAGACACTGGTGCTAGTATGAATGTGGATAAAAAGGATTATACACTTAAGAAATCTCAGCCAAAGCTCCAGAAATTTCAGGTTAAAAGTTTCTCTTACAAATCTAGCAAACCTCTGTAAGTGATAGGAATGTTCAGGGCACAAGCTGAAGTTGCCACAACTGAAAAAACAAATACTTTCTATGTTACTGAAGTTGCAGAAGGTTCCCTGCTGAATGTGGATATGTCACAATGTTAGTCTCATTAAAGTGGTGCAGCCTGTGTGTATGCATTAAAATATGAAACCAGCATTAGCCTGCTGGTGGAGACACTGATGGCCTTTTTCATGGACTGGGAACATTAAAGGGGTTTCAAGTAAAACTCAATATTAATGATTCCCGTTTACCTTTTGCAGTGCCTCACAGGAGAGTTCCTTTTTATGTTCACAAACAGAAGATCGGGTAGAACAAGACAAAGCCCTGGGGATGACAGAGAAAGTAGATGACCATGGCCACACACCGTCTGTAACACCAATCATAGTGTCAAAACCTAAGTCTCCCAGGAAAATCAGTGTGTGCCAGTATCAGGCAGCCCAATATAGCTATTAAAAGAGAGCATTGTATCCCACCCACTATCAAGGAGATCATAAATAATTTGAATGGTGCCACTGTGTTCGGCAAACTGGATCTTAACAAATGGTACAACTAGTTAAGAGTGGTCTCTTAAGTCACACTACATAATAACCTTTTCTGCACATGTAGGATTACAACAGCAGAGACACCTGACTTTTGGTACTGTATATCCAGTGCATCAGATCTTCAAAAATGCAATTGAAAAGACTTTGTATGACCTCAGAAGAGTTCTAAACATCAGTGGTGACATCTTGGTGTCCTAAAAGTCATCAGAGGACCGTGTTCTGAATTTGGAGGCAGTACTAAATGGTCTGAGAGAAAAAAGGCTCACACATAACCAAAAAAAAAAAAAGTTTTGTACTGACAGTCTGGACTTTTTTGGCTATGTGTACTCTGATAAAGGAATCTCACTAGATCCTAAGAAGAATCAAGAAATGTCCATTATCAGGGCACCAGACATTGTGTTGTAGGTGTGGAATTTGCTTGAAATGACAGGGTTTTGTTCAAGGTTTATGTATGATTATGGCACATTAACCCTGCCCTTACGGGAGCATGTCAAAAAAGATGCACCGTGGTAGTGGACAAAGAGGTGCATCAAAGCATTTGTGCAGTTAAAGAATGCCTTAGCTAGTCCTTCATATGATGGCAAATGTTGATGCTGACAAAGAAACCGACGTAAGGGTGGATGCAAGTCCAGGTGGACTTGCAGCGATACTTGCACAGAAGTATAAAGACAGGTTGGTGAAAGGTGTAACTGCCTCCGGTAGTGGAGTGCCGTCATCAGTTGAGCAGTTATTCTCAGATTGAAACAGAAGCTTTAGCAGTCATATGGGCTTGTGAACATTCTTCCATGTATGTATTTGGAAGACCCTTTGCAGTATACATAGACCATAAACAGCTGGTCAGCAGTTTTGGCAGTCCTGGATCCAGACCTTCAGCATGCATTGAGCGACCGTCCTTGTAGTTACATTATGAATTTTCTGTGATGTATAGAATGGGCAAATATAATCCAGTGGATTAATTATCAAGGCATCCAGTGACTGACTAATCAGAATCTTAGAAAATGAAAAATTGTAGAACTATTTGTGACTTACCTTGTTCTAAATGCTACTATTAATGCAATGAATTCAGAAGAAATTTAAAAGAACTACATGTGAGGACCCTACTCTACAAGCCACCATGATTACAGTACAGTCTGGTAACTGGCATACTGCTTTCAAAAATCCACAAGTGAACCTCTAAATGCATTAAAAGTTTGTGAGAGTAGTATGATTTGATAGTGGGGATAAAGAAGATTTCCTCTAAAGGGGCACTAGAATTATTTATTCCTTCAGTTTTGCAGACAGAAACAGTGGACTTAACTCATGAAGAATACCAAGGGCTGGCAAAAACAAAGGCATTGATCAGAGGCAAAGTGTAGTTTCCTGGAAGAAATTCTACCTTAACACCTCCGAGTTTGGTTTCTTATCAAGCAACCAAGAGCCAGACCCTCATGATCTGCCAAATGTTACCTTCTGACAAATCACTATAGCATATGTTCTCAAATCACTAAAGGGCCTTAGCCCAAACAAGAGTGCTGGTGTTGACTTCCTTGACCCAAAGCTCTTCCACTTTGTGATGAATCATTTTTGCTTTCCATTACCGTGCTGTTAAACTTTTCCCTTGCCTGTGGTGAGATGCCTACTATCTGGAAATGTGCCAGAGTTGTTCCCCTCCACAAAGGAGAGGCTTAACAGGATCGGAATTCATTAGGATTCATTTGGTCCTTCCTGCCTTCTTGAGAGTTCTTGAAAACTGTATTCACTCATGGCTGACAGAGCAACTCAGTCTATGTAGTTTGCGCTCTTCATTGCCATCTGACCTCAGGAAAGGGAATTCCACTTATCTGTATTACTTTAATTTAGCAATGATCTCCAAATAGCCGTAGATAAGGGTAACCTCACAGGCAGCATCTTCTTCGTACACCTCTCTAAGGCATTCAACTTGATGGATTGTGCAATAATTTTGCTCAAGCTCAGGAGCCTAGGTCTTGGTCAACCAACCATTGAATGGTTAAAAAGTAGCAGAGTAATCAAACCTAGCTAGTGTCCATACAAGACACTAGTTCAGATTTTGCTGTCTTAAATCTTGAGGTTCCTCAAGCCTCAGTCATTGGCCCTCTTCTGTTCTCTGTTTTTATTAACGACCTCCCAAAGCACAGCAGAAGGTTTAATCTATATATGTATGCATGACACCATACTGCAGTACAGTGACAATATCCAAGGTTAATTCAATATTGTAATCTGATTTTAACACAGTCTCTTCCTGGTTCATCAATAACCAGCTGATCCTTAATGCATCCAAAAATAAGTCTATGGTTTTTGAATCACAGAACTTGCTAACTCATTCAGCTGATTCCGTTGTAATCATGTTATCAGATGGCAACGTTATTGAGCAAGTCAGCTTATTCAAGTATTTAGGAATCTGGGTTGATGCATCACTTACATATAGCAGACACATCAATCACCCTAACAACTGTAGGGCCCAAGCTCAACTTGCTGTACATGTCTAAATGCCATCTCAGTGTTCACATGAGAAAGTAGGTGGCCTCCCATTTCCTGTTCCATTCTTGGAGATATCATATATTACTGTGCAAGCTAAACAAGTCTGCTGCTCTTGGATAGTCCTGTGGATGGTCAACTCATCATTGTTTGCTGTTTGACCAAGTCCCTCAAGCAGGCAAATCTACCATTGGCTTCCATTGTTGTATTGCTGTGTACAAGGAAAAACGCCATATTATTTAGAAGCCCACGTCATGCACCCATGCGGTTCCTATCACTCCATTCAAAGCAGCACTTACTTTCTTACGTCCTAGGATGAAATCACAAATTTGGTAGAGCGGTTTTTGCATATTTAGCACAAGACTCCTGGAGCAAAACACTCTGCCTAGCTGAGGAATGCTTCTAGCTTGCAATTGTTCCAGTCTGATCTTTCCAGCCACTTTAGAACCACCTTTATTTGGTATTGACCAGTATACTCCACTCCCTGACCATGATTATGTTGTATAACAATGATTCTAGGGACATGGCTATGGTTCACGTATCCACATGTAAGCAGGCTCCCATTAAGAGTTCAAGACAAAGTCCAAAACAGTTTGCACTCCTAGAGCCTAGAATTAGCAAACACTCACAAATGTCTGCAGAATAAACAGCTTTATTGCTGATTTTAAAGTGGGTGTATATGGACCACACTACACATCCCTTTAAGAGCTGTTCTTGCCAAACAGTCTCCAAGCTAAGCATGTCCTACCACCTGGGTGGTATATCCCTTGACTCCACCCAATTATGTCAGATGTTCCTTTCTGCTGGAAGAGTCAGGTCTCCATTTTTGCAGCTCTGTGTGTGGTGTAGGCCTGAATATCTTTTTTAAGTGCATCATTAGGCTAACTTTATTCTTCAAAACTTAACCAAGTGTATCCTCGGTTCCGTCTCCATCTCTGATGTCAACATCCTGGATCACGAGGTTTCTAAGCCAGTTTCAGGTTTCAAGCGGTGTATCCATTGCAACCAGAACATGTTTAGGACATATCTGCACATGTCATGCATCTACTGCCTCTGCGACCAGCACAACATTACTGCCTGTGGTCTGTACCAGGCTATACTTCCCTCCTCGCTTGAGGACTGCCACACCATCTTCTCCTCTGTCGGCCAGCCGAATGGGACCCTCTGGTGAAATTGAAGCAGACACGTAAGTCTGCCCGCATGGCTGGGGGTTTCACGGCACAGACAGCAGCTTTGGAAGAGGTGGCGCCTAAGGCCACGGTGGATACCTCGGTCACCACCATGCTTCCATTAGGGGACAGCATGGGCCCAGTTTTTGCCCGTAATTTTAGAGAAACATGCAGAACTCTCCAGACCTTCATGGAGAGCCCTGCTCACCATGGTAAGGCTAAAAAATCCAAAAAGTCCCACTGTCGCTCATGGGATTGGGAAAGGGACTGCTCTTTTCCACACTCGACTCCCCCAACCGCTGGACGATTGTCGAGCATTTAGCTTTGGCTGAACTACTGGTCGAGGGCAAGGCCACTGGCTCAGTGTTGCCCTCGTCGACCTTGTTGATCATGAAACGGGTTGAGCAGGCAGTTGAGATTTTTCTTGACCCTTTCGACCCATTGACGGAGGGGATTGAGGATGACTCAATTTCCAGGACCTCTGTCCTGTTGGGCCTCAAGCAAGAAGTCCAGGAGCAGTTGGTTGACTTGGCTGTCTCCTCTCAGGAGTTGTCTCCCTCCAGAGTCGAATGGTCAAACCCTGTGTGGGCAGTCTGTACTGCCTCTTCGGCCATATCTCTTCAGCATTGTTGATCTTGTTAATGCTCGAAGTCAAGGGATTCCTTGTGCTCTATGGCTCCCTCGACTGGGAGGTGCCGCCATTGATGCTCCTCTTCCACTTCGTCCTCTGATGGTAATAGGCTCTGTTGCCATATGTAGCCATGCTATGAGGGCTCGTCAAGCAGCAGTGGGCCTTGGTTGGGCAGGGTAGGGCTCTGCCCTCGACCTCTGTGGTCACCTGGCACCCGCTGGTTCAGCCTGTACTGGTCCTTCCAAGACAGCTGACTTCATTTATTAGTCTCACCACTGGTACAGGTGGAGCCGCCACCATGACAGCTTATGCAGGGAGTCTCCCCCCTTCAAGGACTGGTATCCAGCTTCTGGCTTGCCAGGCTGGTTTTCAGTGGAGATTACACACTCAAATGAACCTCGAGTGGTGCATGGTATCAAACGGACAAGGGCCACCATTAGTGATTCTACGTCTGGCTGTGAAGGGTTCTCGATGCAGTTTTTGAGGGCTTGTGCCTTTGACCAGGAATTGGTCACAGAACTGATTACTGACCACAGGCCAGTGTCCTTTGGGGCTCTTCTCAGTCTTATGTCTGAGCCCATGGAGGTTCCCTTGGAACCAGCCCAGAAAAGGGCTTAGTGTCCATTCACTGAGATACTGGGCTGGGACAGATCCTCTAGGGTTGCTTTCTTGATGGCTGAGGCCATCTTGGTAACAGCACTGGAGCTTTGGCAGCATCCAGCTTCCTGCTTGGCACCTTCTGCTCCTGTGGTCCACAAGTATGTGGTTCTCTACCAGCACCTTGTCCAGATTTTCAGATGACCCCTCAGTCAGGGATCTGGTTGCCGACGAAGTTGTGACAGGGTTGAATAAGACCCTGCCCCATTTGTTATGCAGAAAGTTTAAATGCAAGGGTCTGTTCTGTCCTCTCCTTTTCAGTCTCTTCTCTGTCTGGTTACGCAACCAGATTTTCTTGTGAGACCTAGGAACTGATCACTCCGATGGTTTCGCATTTCTCCGCCTCTCGCTATCTCTTTGCCTTCACTTGCTGTTCTGTCTTTTCTTCCCCATTGCATATCTGCAGGTATAAAAAAATATATGAATCTCTGTGTAAAACTGTATGTGATACTGGGATCCCTTTGTTTAAAACTGTATATAGTTAGAGATCAGAGGGCTGTGGGTTCAGTTCCCACATCTGGCACTTGGGTTAATATCCCAGTACTGACACTGTAGTGCAGCATGAGAGGGGTGCTGCACTCCTGAGGTGCTGTCTTTCGGATGAGTCGTTAAACTGAGGTCCCATCTGCCTGATCTGGTGGTAGTTCAGGTAAATGTTAAAGATCCATGGCATTTCTCGAAAATAAATTCGGGAATTTCCTCAGTGCCCTGGCCAAACTTCTCCCCCATTCACTAAAAATACCACCAACAGCTTAATCTGGTTCAAGGTCAGTTGGCATTCATCTGTATCCCCTTCCCCTGGGTCGTGCCTGAAAATAGGCAGGATTTGTCTAGTGCACTTACCCGGTCAACAAAAACTAAAATAAATAAATACTGTTGAAATGATTGAAAAAACTATTTGGAACTCAGAGGGTTAACCTGAGATGCAGCTTTTAAGCCCTTTGCAGAGTCGTCAACAAGAGGTCAGTTCTGGGACACCATGTACTGTTTTGCTGCACCTACAAGGAACAAAACTGACAAGAACATTCTGTAAACTTAGAAGAACATTCTGTGAGAAGCAGGCCCTCTTAATGAGAACCCAGACAAAGACTTGTAAAAAGAGCAGCAATGCTTGTGCTAGAAAGACAAGGGGAGTGAGAGACTAATACTTGGAATTAAGATATACCCTCAGAAGAAGGACTTGGTTTTCTCTGTTTGCACTGCCTTTGTAAATAGTTATACTGAATAATTTGTATTTTTTATTTTGCTGTTATTGAGAGAAATAAAACACTATTTGCAAATTTTGAAACTGCTCCTGGTTTTCCTGTGCTTCCTGACCTATGCCTTGATGACAGAATTCTTCTGTAAATCCAGGAATACGGGGGACATGGACAAGCCTCCCGATGAATCCAGAAAGCTTGACCACACAACTGAAAAAGTCTGTGCTGCATCCTCCCTTGGTCTCCACTCTCCATCAGGCTACAATCTGATGATGGCTCTCTTTGGGCACTCCCTGATGGGAATCCTACACCGTGTCCTCCCTTACCCCCCTGCTGTCAAGCAGATGTTGGTGAAAGTGGGCCAAGACCAGGGTCAAGTGCTGACTTAACACCAGCTTAAGAGGACCTTGGATGTGTCACAGTGTCCATGGTGTCACAGGACACGCTGGCTGCCCTGAGGGAGGACTTTGCTGTTTCCTGGAAAAAGGAGCCATATCCTGTGTTCCAGACTCCATGGCAGGGCAGAACTTCATGTCCAGGTACTTGCTGATCCCTAACCAGATGGGGAGTTACCACTCCATACTGGATTTTCATGATCTGAATCAATATCTCCGGAAGCGCAAGTCCAGGATGGCCACTCGGAACCAGATAATACCATCTCTGGAGCAGGGCATGTGATTCTGCTCCCTGGACCTCCAGGACGCGGTCTTACACATTTCCAGTCCATCCATCTCACTGGCTGTACCATTGGTTCCACACAGATGGGGTTCTTTACCATTTCTAGGTCATGCCTTTCAGTCTTTCCTTGATGCCCAGGGTCTTCACCAAGTGCTTGGCAGTGGCAGCAGCCTTCCTGCAGTGTCGGGGGGGGGGTCAGGTTATACTCCTACCTGGACAACTGGTGGATGGGCGGACCATCCAAGGAGGCACTGGAGCGGTCCAGGGACCTGGCCCTGCAGAGACTTGGACCTTTTTGGCAAATCCAGCCAAGTCTGAACTCATCCCCTCGCAGGTGATTCACTTCATTGGGGCAGAGCTAGACTCCCTCCGGGCCAAGGCCTGACTCCCTGTGGACTAGGCACTGGATCTTACCTCCTTCGCCAGTTAATTTCAGGTTGGGTGTGTGTGCCCTGCCCGGAACTTCTGCGACTGCTGGGTACATGTTGTTCTGCACCAGAGTGATCTGGTGGGCTCGCTGGCAGATGCGGCACCATTAGTGGGAGCTGAGCCATCAGTAGTCTCAGTGCCTAGGTCACTCGGACCAGCTGGTTGTATTGACCTAGTCGATGTGGGATGCTATCCGGTGGTGGCGTGTTCCAGAACAACCAGAGGAAGGAGTCTCATTTGTCTACCCAGAGCCATCGGTCATTCTGATGATATACGCATCTCTGATGGGGTGGGGAGCCCACCTGGGAAGACCACAGAGCCCATGGGGCTCTGGACCCCCCAGAGAGTCTAGTTATCACATCAGCCTGCTGGAGCTCCATGCAGTGCACCTAGCTCTGATGGAATTCTCTCCTTCTCACCCCAGGAATTCTATGCCAGCTGGGTTAAGCTACCCTGGAGAGGTGGAGTCAGTGCAGATGAGGAAGGCATTGACCAATTAAGATAGAGAGAGAGAGAGAGGAGAGTGCTGCCTGCAGTCAGCCTGAAGGACGTCAGAACTTTTTATTCGCTGAACTGGCAACACTGTCCCGGAGCTCTCCCTCTTTAGCGACCTTCCTGTGACATTTTCTTACTTTTGAGTGCTGCCTTAGAGGTATTTTGAGGTATTTACTTTACTTCTTCCATTCTTTTTTTTTTTTTACTTTCTATTTTTCCGCCTTCCCCTGCCCCCTGCACTCTGCTTCTTCGGGAGCGCCTGGCATCTGCCTCGGTTCCTTCCGTACCTGGAGCCCCCCGGCGGTCCCCTCCATGTAGGCTTGGATTTCCCCCCCCAGGCGGGGATGAGGTGGGGCCATTGCACCCCGAACTAACGGCACTTCGTCGGGGCCGCCACGTAGAACAGGCAGGGGACCATTGAGGTCTGTGCTGGCGCTCCGTCTGCCTGGACAGAAGGAGGTGTTTTTCCCTGTTTCCTGGACGTGCCATGCACCCTGACGTCAAGGCAGGGCTCCGCCGACGTCTGGCATGCCCGACCCTCCTGGAAATGGCCAAGCACTTGCTGTACCCCAGGCCTCCGCCTGGGTCAGTCAAGCCCCGAACCTTGTGCCCCCTCCCTCCCTGGAGAGGTGAGCAGTTCACGAACGCTCAGCCTTCTCCCCCCCGCCGGCCCTCCAGCTCCCCAGGCTTGTTCCCAAACCCAGGTCACCAGCGCAGCGAGCAGTAGCGCTACCGCTGCACCGGCAGGCCGGCTATTTCTTCCATTCTAAACGCAGCTGCATTTGATTCCGCACAGTCCCAAGGTTTTTTTTTTAACCGTTTTCACACTGTGGCGTGTTTTTCTGATGTAAAAGTTGCATCGTTTTTATTTTATTTGATAGTATTTAGTGTTTCAGCTTGTATTTTTACCGCTTTTTCGCTACAGATCAATATTTTTATTCGTGCTCGAGTGGAAACTTTTTTTTCGCGCTCCTGCGCAATTTCCTGGAACCCTTTTTTCTTTATATTTTATGTTCCATAACTCTGTTTTGGGACAGTATAGCGCAGTGGGTTAAGGCTCTGAGCTGCAGATCTGGAGACCTGGGTTTGAATCTCACAGCCGCCTAGGTGCATACTGTGTGATCTTGAACAAGTCACTTAACTTCCTTGTGCTTCCAGGTCACATCTGGAAACAATCTTTGGCTTAGTGTGCTACTCCTTTGTAAGCATTGTTCCCTTTCCCTATTTGAAGGTTAATTCCCCTCTGTTCTCTGGGATAACACCTTCTGTAATTGTGCAGTGGGATACTGTTGGCAAGAGGTGTGGAGGTTTTTACTGTTTTCCTTTCCACTTTTGAAAAAATTAAAAAGGTATTATAACCCTAGATTGAAATAAATAAATAAATAAAAATCTCTAGCAAGTTTGATTTCAATTGGCTTAGCTTTTTGGTCAAAATCTCATCATTATGGCCTCTCAGTCTGCCTCCTCCTCCTCCAAAAGCACTGAGGAGGGTACCTCAAGTCAACGTGAAACTATTGATAGGTCCCCTAGGACCCTATTGAAAACAAGTCTGATAAAAGTAAAATTTTAGCCAAGCCTCTGAAAGATAAAATGAGTGGGGTTCTGACTCACTTCCTGCTAAAAAAGAATAAGAAATATAACAACACCGCTGTCCGTCCCCGCGAAAGGCGTAAGGCGACAACAGTGGTTGATAAAGATATGCCTTCTGCAAATGAACTAGCTGAAGCTTGGCATTTGTATCAAACTTTACAATCTATGGGCAATATTTTCTCGGCTCCTTTGGGGCCTAGTACTCCTCTCCATGACTAGCTATGCCCAAGGTTTTTATGATAAAGGAGAGGAGGAGGAGGATGATGATGATGATGAATTGCTGCATGGTTACCCATTAGACTCAGATGGCCACCCTACGGCATACTTAAGCGATGGCAATGAAGTTTTTTCCTTTTTACATTTTTTAAGCGGAAGATGGACATCCTGGACCTTCCTCTCCAGGATGACACCAGTCAAGATTTGGAGGAGAACTATGTAGAATTTATGGGTCATACGCCTTCAAAGAATTTGGTCTACCCATAGATGATATATTGAAGTAAGCGAATTTCAGAATTCTAGAAACCCCTTCATCTGCCACTGGGGTGGACAGAAAGACTGAGAGGAAACACCAGCTCGGTAAGTGCACTGCTGTTTTTCTCTGTTCACGTCCAGTCTAGAAAAATGGGGGTTCAGGCAGTGGCCTAGAACAAAGCCAAGGTGCCACTGTCTGCACACTATCCAGACAAAGAAAAAATCTGGAATCTTGGGTAAGAAATCAAATATTACTGCTTCTTTGCTGTTCCACTTGTTTACTTACATGTCATGTACAGCTAGGTATCTAAGAGCTTTACTGAAATCTATTCTAGCCATAATGCAACATGGGGGAGTCACTGTGCTCAGGGATGTCATTTGCGAAGCCGGCCAGTGAAGCTACGAGGCATCAGTTTCTCACGGCTGTAGTTAATAACGACACAGCCTCGAGGGTCATGCACAGGCTGTTTGTCTCAGGCATTTACTTGGTTAAGAATTTCCACTCTCACGCAGGACATCCAGTTACAAGGTATGGATTTTTCTTGTGAGTACAACTCCCTTTTCTTGGACCAAACTAAGGTCTACATGAAAAGACTGGACGAGTTGAAAATTACTTACAAAAGTAACAAAACTAATGTTAAGCCCTTTTCCTCCCAGGAGTCTCAGAGCAGGGGGTCAAGGATTATTTTCCTAGGGCATTCTTTCTTATGACATTGCCTGCGGATTTTTTCCAAATGAGTTTTTTTTGTAGGTAGAGGTAGGAGGGGTCAGAGTAGACCCAACCCCACTCCTGTTACCCCTTCTTAATCCAGACAATAGATCTTACTTTGAGATACAGCTCTTGCAGCAGGTTACACCATTAGGACTGAAGCCAGCAGGCGTCAGGACCTCACGGAAATCTTCTAGCTAGCAGTCTTCAGCAGGGACCGCGTCCGACGTCGGTCCTGCCCCCGACGTCAGACGTAGTACATAAGGAGGAGGTCCCGCCAGAATCCCCAGTTCTTTCCCACCATCGACTTGCATGTCTTGACCCTTCGGTCTGTTTCTAGCGCGCGATACCTGGAAAAGTTCTTTTTCTGAATTGGAAACCCTTTTTTCTCAACAAACGTCTGCCATCTGATGTCCTCTCCAACTTCCGTGGAGGGCCATCCATCTAAGTGCGCCTGTGGGAAGCAGATTCCCTTTAAAGACCCGCATTCGGCCTGCGTGCGGTGCCTAGGCCCGGACCACGACACCCGGGCCTGTTCCTTCTGTCAAGGGTTTAATAGTCGGACCTGGATCCGTCGCCAGAAGGCCCTACAAGCTTACCTCTTGAAGAGAGAGTGAAGGCCATGGATTCTGCCTCCAAGGGGGAGTCGTCCGAGAAAGCCCGCCGGCACCTCGAAAAGCAAAAGGAGAGGGTGAGATCAAAATCCCCTCCTAGGGCTTCCGACTCCCGTAGCTCTGGCTCCCGGTCCGACCGCTCGCCTTCCCAGGCCCGCTGTCAGCCTCCCCTGGTCGCGGTCAAGTCATCTTCGGGTTCCTCTACTCTACAGCCTGTTAAGACCTATAGGCCTTCTTCATCTTCTTCCAAGGCCTCGCCAAGGTCAGGGGGACCGCCATCACCACAAGTCCGGCTTCCGCCACTCGGCTCCTGACGTCTGGTCGGTGTCCTTGCCCCCTCCACCCCAGCGGAAAACCAAGGAGCTGACTTCGCTCAAGAGGACGTCGGACCCGACGTGGGCCCAACCGACGTCAGCCAAGCAGCAGCGGTCCTGGGACCCGACGACTGCCCGACGCCCGTCGCCGGTCAGGCCTTCTCCACCATGGATGCCGGCCCGGGGACCAACGCCCGACCCAGTAGAGAGAGAAACCCCTACGCCACCTACCGACGTCAGCCAGGAGGCGCTTACAGAGGAGGAGTCGACTCAGCCCGAAGACCAGGTGGGCGAACCTGGTCCTTTCAAACCCCCCAGGGAACCCTCCCCTGAACCAGAGACCCCTGGGGAGCTGACGCCCGGAACCCGACGACCAACCACCGGCGCCCGGTCCGTCGTCGGGCCTCAGTTTTTCAGAGGTCAAGGAGTTATTCACCTACTGGTGGGATACCATAAAGAAGGACGTGGTTCCCACACCACCTCCTTATCCTCCTCCTCCACCCGTGACTCCACCGGCCCCAGCGCCCCCCCACCCCGTCTGGGGCAGCAGGCTGAGTACCTTCCCCCTGGGAGCCTGCGGAATCTCCTAGGGGCAGACCAGACAAGAGGAGACCTCCGTCCAGATCTTTTTCAGGGTCACCCAGCCCCAAGAGACCCAGAAGACGCCACCACTCGCCTTCGACGGAGGACTCGGGATCGGACTTCTCAGATGGATCCAGATCCCCTTCTCCCATCAGCGTCCCCTCTCCGGACCCACGTGAGCTCCCAAGATCTCCTCCGGATGACCCATCGTTCTCGGAGATTATGAGGCATATTCAAAAGAACATGGGCTGGGACGCAGAGGAACTTGACCCCGAGAGGCTACGCCTTGCACGATATCTTCGGCAAAAGGACCCAAAGCCTGTGGTGGTGCCACCCTTGGTGAACACCTTCGTGGACGTCACCAGGGTGGCGTGGAAACGTCCACACTCACTCCCGGCGATGCCGAAGAAGGCTGACCGCCTGTACAAGGACTCTAGGGAGGACCAGTACTTGGTGTCTCATCCTCTGGCTGATTCCCTGGTCATTACAGCCTCACATGACCGGTCCCGGAAGCCGCAACATCTGAGCACCCTGCCACCGGACCCAGAGTCCAAACAATTGGACGCAATGGGCAGGCTCACGTACGCAGCTGCTACCTACACCATTAGGTCCCTCAACTATCTTACCCACATGGTCCAGTTCCAGAATGCTTTGTGGGAGCAGGGACTAGACCTGGCAGAAAAGATGCCAGAAGGTGAGCAGAAGGAAGAGTTGCTCCAGCTCCACCGTACGGGTTCAGACAAGGGAACCTAGGTGCTTTGAGCCGCGTATGACTCCACGGACTCCTCGGCCAGAGCGGCAGCCTCAGACAAATGCCTCTGGAGACACTCGTGGCTTCGTGTCTCCGGATTTACCCCGGACGTCCAGAAAAACATTCTGGATGCCTCATTCCACGGAGAAGTTCTTTTCAGTGAGTCCTCAGAGAGGGTTCTTACCAAACTTCAAGAGGCCGGGAAGGCGGTGCGGTCTGTCCAAGCCATGTACAGACCCAAGCTCGGTTCCTTTCGTAGGAACCAGAGCCGTTTTCGCGGCCGGACGCAGAGACAGCAGTCCCGCACCGGCCCGCAACAGAGGGACTCCTCCCGAAGAGCCCAGGGGAAGTCGTCCGCAGGCCGAGGCCAACGCCCTGCCAAGTCAGCCCAGCCTGCAGGACCCTCAGCCACCACAGCATGACTCCTTCCCGGCCCCCGCCCCTCAGGATCAACGGAACACCAAGGTTGGGGGTCATATTGCGGACCACCTGCTGGGGTGGCAGTCTATTACCACCGACAGGTGGGTTCTTCAACTGGTCGAACAAGGCCACTTTATAGAATTCGTGGACAAGCCACCCACAAGGCCTCCTCTGCTCTCCCGTTACTCAGGTCAGCACAGATCGCTCATCAGGCAAGAAGTACTCGCGCTTCTACAAAAAGGAGCGGTGGAGTACGTCCCGGAGAACCAGAGAGGAGCCGGCTACTATTCCCACTTCTTTCTGGTTCCAAAGAAAACAGGGACCTCCGTCAATATTGGACCTCAGCGACCTCAACATGTCAGTCGCCTACAAACATTTTCGCATGGTGACCCTCCAAGGGCTCATTCCCATGCTGAGAAAGGACGCCTTTCTAGCATCCCTGGACATGCAGGATGCTTACCTGCACATCCCCATTGCTCGAGCGCACAGGAGGTTCCTGCGCTTCGAGTTCCTCGGCCACCACTTTCAGTTCCGGGCTCTTCCTTTCGGACTGTCATTGGCCCCCAGGGTCTTTACCAAGTGTATGGCAGTCGTGGCAGCGTCTCTAAGGAGACAGGGCCAGTATGTGTTCCCGTACCTGGACGACTGGCTTCTCATGGCCGCCTCCAGAGAGACGCTGTTGTTGGCCATCCAGAACACCCAAATGCTTTTTCAGTCACTGGGTATCCTTATCAACCTCGAGAAGTCTCTCCTGGTACTGTCCCAGAAGCTGCAGTTCATAGGCTCAGTTCTGGACACCATCCAAGGGAAAGCTTTTCTTCCTGAGGACAGAGCGGAGCGCATCGGGTCCCTCATCAGGGACCTCTCAGCAAAGAAGACTGTCCCCACCAGACTGGTCCTTTGCCTGCTCGGACACATGGCTGTGGCCATTCCAACCGTCCCGATGGCAAGACTCCATATGCTGGTGACCCAGTGGATGTTAAAAGTGCAATGGGATCAAAGGCAAGACCACATGCAGCAGCCGGTCAGAATCACGAAGGCCGTGATTCGGGACTGGCAATGGTTGCTAGACCCAGGGACACTCTCTGTGGGTGTTCTGTTTGCAGCGCCGTCCCCGGAGGTAATCCTCTCCACAGATGCCTCAGGGCTGGGGTGGGGAGCACACTTGAATGGGGTGAGGTCCCAGGGAACATGGACCCCTCAGGAAGCTCACCTCCATTATCAATATTCTGGAGATGAGGGTGCTCCTTTATGCCCTGCAGGCCTTCCAGTCAGAAATCCCGCCGAGTACCCTTGTGCTTCAGACAGACAATACGGCGGTGATGTATTACCTCAACAAACAAGGAGGAACACACTCTTACTCCCTTTGCAGGGAAGCTATGAGAGTGTGGGAATGGGTAATTCGACACGGCGCGAGCCTCATTGCAGTTCACGTTCCCGGAGTGGACAACACAATCGCAGATGGCCTGAGTCGATCCCAGGCCAAAGTACACGAGTGGGAACTTCTTCAGGAGGTGGCAGAGGATCTGTTTCTTCGATGGGGCACTCCAGCATTGGACTTGTTCGCTTCCCCATCCAATGCAAAACTACCCAATTTTTGCTGGCTAGATCCAGGGCCTGGTGTTTTCTGGCGAGATGCGTTGTCCCTCTCCTGGGTGGATAGATTCCTCTACGCTTTCCCTCCCTCCCTTCCCGTTGATCCAGAGAGTCCTTCTCAAACTTCGCAGGGAGCACGCAACAATGATCTTGGTAGTGCCTTTCTGGCCCAGACAGATCTGGTTCCCCATGCTGACGCAATTGTCCGGGGAACCTCCACTCCCGTTGCCCATCAGCTCCCATCTGCTGTCTCAAGAGGAGGGTTCGCTAGTCCACCCGGACTTATGCTCACTGAGCCTGCATGCCTGGCTCCTCGAGACATAGCCATTATGCGACATGGGGTCTCACAAGAGGTGGCGGAAGTCCTTTCTGCCGCCGGAAAGCCGGCAACGCATGCGACGTAAGCCATGAAATGGCGCTGGTTTTGCCTGTGGTTTCAGGCACGTGGCCTCTCCCCTTTAGATTGCCCAGAGAAATCAGTCCTGGAATACCTGCTTTCCCTCAGGCCTTGCCTACTCCTCGATTAAAGTTCACCTCTGTGCGATTTCGGCCTACCACTGCCCAATAGGTCAACACACAGTGGCACAACTCGATGCCTCTCATGATTTCCTGAGGGTGCTGTTACACCTTAGGCCACCCATCAAGGATCTCGTCCCTCCTTGGGACCTACTCTTTGTCCTGGAGCAGCTCACGCTGCCCCCTTCTGAACCTGCCGCAGGTTGCGAGCTGCGTTTTCTGTCGTAGAAAATGTTATTTTTGGTTGCTGTCACGTCAGCAAGGAGAATTTCTGAGCTACACGCTCTTATGTGTAAGGAACCTTATTTAATTTTCCACCAGGACAGAGTGTCTCTGAGGACGAATCCTAAATTCTTGCCTAAGGTGGTCTCAGCCCTTACCCTTAATCAGGGCATCGATCTGCCGGTGTACTTCCCTAGGTACACTAATAGAGGAGAGGCTTTGCTTCACACCCTAGATGTTCACCGCTCCTTAAGATACTACTTGACCAGGACCAAACAGCATCGCAACTCCGAGCAGCTGTTTATTTCCTTCGCTGAGAGGATGTTGGGCCAACCAGTCTCAAAACAGACTCTTTCTTGCTGGCTTGTCCAGTGCATTTCTTTTTGCTACAACAACAAACAGAAGCCCCTTCCGGGCACAGTCCGGGGCCACTCGACTGGAGGGGTGGCTACTTCCTTCGCAGCGCTGCGGAACATCTCCACCTCGGCCATGTGTGCCACAGCTACATGGAGCTTAGTGCACACCTTCATCAGGCATTACAGCCTGGACATTGCCTCATGGCAGAGAGCAGGTTTCGGCCTCACTGTTCTACAGGGTCTCCTGTCCTAGAGTCAGGATTTTTAAGATCTCTCCGTTAGGCCTCCTCCCAGAGTGTCTAGAGGCGCTATTGCTTGGGAATCAGTCCTAATGGTGTAACCTGCTGCAAGAGCTGTATCTCGAAGTAAGATAGTACAGTTACGTAAGAACTTACCGTAACAGTAGATCTTTGAGAACAGCTCTTGCAGCAGGTACCTTCCCGCCCACCATTTCCCCTTGGAGGAAGTACGGCCTAACCAGGCCTTGGCAGGAGCTTACACTCTTTTCTTCTTCTGATGGCGGATCCTCGGTCTCCACTTCTGATGTCATCCAGCGGCCGGAAGTCTCTGGCGGGAGAACTGGGGATTCTGGCGGGACCGCCTCCTTATGTACTACGTCTGACGTCGGGGGCAGGACCGACGTCGGAGGCGGTCCCCGCTGAAGACTGCTAGCTAGAAGATTTCCGTGGGGTCCTGATACCTGCCGGCTTCAGTCATAATGGTGTAACCTGCTGCAAGAGCTGTTTTCGAAGATCTACTGTTACGGTAAGTTCTTACGTAACTGTACTTTATACTGATTCTGTATTGGTTACCTCCCTTCTCCCTGCAAAGGACAGACTCTCCTACTACTTCCAACACTGGTGTCATTTCACCTCAGATAAGTGGGGATTAGGGGTAGTGGAGCAGGGCCTCCTTCTTCAGTCCCTATCTCTTTTCACCTCTTACCCCAACAGAAAGACAGCTGTTGGGGATGGAGATCAAGGCTTTTGGGGAGGCCAAAGCTGTAAAAAGAGTACCTCTTCCCCAGTGGGGAATGGCATCCATTATGCACATCTCTAATCCCTAAAGGAATATGGGGAGTGCCAACCGTTTCTGGACCTAAGGTACCTAAACAGGCATCTTCTGAAACCAAAGTTCATGATGGTAACTTTGACTCCGGTCTTTCACCATCTGAAGAAAGGGGACGGACGGGCTTGTCTCCCCGGATCTAGAGGACACTTTCTTTCAGGTTCCAATAAGGCAATCACACACACACAAAAAAAAAAGGATTCTCCGATTCAGGCTGCAACCATGCATTTCGGGCTGACATCCACTTCCAGGGGGTTTCACCCAAGTACCTGACAGTGGCTACAGTTCATCTTGGAAGACAAGGAATCTGTTTCGTCGTCTCAGGTATTTTGAGAAGCCCTGAGCCAGGAAAAAAAGCACACTACAGGTTCTGGGCTTCATGTTCAAGAGAGATTTTCAGTTTCAGCCTGCCCAAATCCTGCCATTCATAAGGGCAGAGCTCATCGCCTTGCAGGGGAGGCGTTCTTTCCTGCAGATAAAATTCAGAATTTTCTCACTCTGCTAAATCTGTTCAGTCTAGGCTTATTAGGACCAGCCAGACACTTCCTCAGGCTACTTGGCTACATGGCCTCAATGACCGTAGTAGTCCTAGGCGCTAGATCCTCGATGAGGGATTTTCTATACCTCCTCAGATCTCATTAACCTAAGGAAAAGGACTTGTTTGCAACGCTAGTACCAGTCACAAAAATCTTTATGCTCCCAGACTGGTGCAAGAAAACGGAAAATCTCAGGGTAAGGGTTCCGTTTCAGATTCAACAAAACCCCAGATCCTGACTTCGGATGCTTCTTTTCTAGGTTGGGGCTCCCACCTACGAGATCGGGCCTAAGTGGCGCTCGGACGTCTGGACAGTCCTTGCTCCACATTATTCTTTTGGAACTCAGAGCAGTGTTCCTGGCCATCAAAGCATTCTCCCACAACTCAGAGGACAGTAAGCCTGGATAAGGATGTCTACCAGGCAGGGACAGTGCTCTGGTGGATGTGCTAAGCCACATCAGTCAGGGCTACAACGAGGGGCTCCTCAACAAACCAGTTCTAGCCACAGTTTCATAAGGCAGGATGCGTCAGATCTGGACAGCTACCAGTTAGCCAGTTCTGCTACAGGCCAGAGCATTGGGGACCATCCCAGTGGACACTCTGATCCTGGGCTGGACAGAGGAACGCCTCTGTGTTTTTTCCCCTTTTTCCTTGATTTACTAGGTCCTTCTCAAACTTGGGGCTCAGCCAGCCACCTTTATGCCAATGGCTCCGAACTGGATGAGATAACCTGGGTACTTCTTGCTCCTCACCTTGTCAGTCTGGAAGCCCATCAGACTGTCCCATTCCTCAGTCTTCAGACTCTTCCTCAGACAGGATTAGCGTTCCCCGACATCCAGTCCCTTCACCTCAAAGCCTGGTTCAGGAGGAGTTAGAATTTCCTGAACTCCAGTACTCTTAGCAGGTCCTGAAATTCCTGCGAATGAAAAAAAAAACAAATCCTAGCACTAGGAAAACTTATGCTTCCAAGTGGAAAGGTTCTTTCTGGGGTGCAAGGACGAAGACATAAAACCCTTGCAGGCTTCTCCTCCTGTTTTGCTGGATCATATAAGGCACCTTCAGGGGGAAGGCCTGGAAGCTTCATCATTAAGAGTACATCTGGTGGCCATTTCGTCCTGCAATTCCACTGGAAAAGACAAATATGTCATCCCACAGCCTATTCTCATAAAGGTTTTCAAAGGGTTGATGCACCTCCAGCCTCTCGGAAGGGGAACCTGTTCCTCCTTTGGAGTTGAACCTCTTTATATCCAAGCTCATGTGGCCTTCTCTCGAGCCCATGCCCACTGCTGATCTCTAGTTTGTTACCTGGAAGGTTGTTTTGCTAGTGGCTGTTACCTCTGCCAGACTATTCGGAGTTACAGACCCTTGCTTCAGATCCTGATTACATTATTCCCCACATGGACAAAGTAGTCCTAAGGATGATTAGGGGATTTCTGCCCAAGGTGGTCTCCATTTTCCACCTTAAACAGTCTGCTTCTTGGTCAGTTCCTTTCACAGACAACTTCTCTCCAGGCGAACACAAGCTGCATAGCCTGGACATTAAGAGAGCCCTGTCTTATTTCTTAGACTGCACTGAGTAGTTTAGAGACTCAGTCACTCCAGCTCTTTTCTCACCTAAGGTGAAGTGGGCAGAGGGAAATCAGCAACAAACAGCCCCATTTCCCGCTGAATTTTCTCCTGCATCCAGTTCTGTTACAAAGTGGATGAGCAACCCTTTTTGGGCTTAGGGCCTGCTCTTCTGGGGGCACCGCTGACTCTGTGGCAGCTCCAAGGGACGCTTCTTTGATAGACGTTGGCAAAGCAGCTACTTGGAAAATGTTCCACACATTCACAGAGCATTACTGCTTGGATGTACAGTCCAGATGTAATGCCAAATTTGGCAGAGCGGTGCTACAGTCTTTCCTGAGTAGGTTTCTGTGCCTGCCTCCCAACTGCACTGCTTTGTAGTCTGCACCTGTCAATACATGCTGAAGAATTCCTGGGGTGAGAAGAAAGAATTACTCACTGTAGTAATGTTCTTTCTTCTTTAGTATTATTGACACTCCCACCCATCCTTCCTTGTGAAACCTGTCCAAGGATGGCTCTGTTATGAGGTTTAACCAAATTTGCTGAGTTTTATTGGTTTCTTGTTGAGTTGTTTCACAATAGTGATTTGGAATTGGTAGTTTGTTTTTCCTAACAGCCCCTGTGGGGCACAGTTTTGCTCTTTTTCAGCTTTGAAACAGTTCTGAGGTCCTTCAGGCTGACTGCAGGCAGCACTCTCTCTCTATCCTGATTGGTCAATGCCTTCCTCATTTGCATTGACTCCACCTCTCTGGGGCAGCTTTAACCCAGCTGGCATACTGCACGTGTCAATAATGGTGAAGAATCCCCTGGAAGAAAAAACATTACTACAGTGAGTAATAAATATTTTCTTTTGTTTGAGGTCAGGTCATGCAAGTCTAGGTAGACAACACCACAACCATATTCTGCCTGAACAAGCAGGGTGGCATGCGCTGTCTTCCCTTGCATCGTGAGGCCCTCTGCACCTGGACCCACGCGTGTGCAGCTTGGGTATAGATCTGGTGATTCATGTCATGGGAGTGAACAACCAGCTGGTGGATGGCCTCAGCCTGGTGAGCGAAATGTGGTTTGAATGATCTCTGCATCAGACAGCGATGAGCCACCTTTTCTGTGCATGGTTCACTCCTCTGGTGGACCTAGTTGTCTCCATGGATAACGCAAAAATTAGGCTGTCTTGTGCTTGCCGCCCTCAGCCTTGGAGACTGCTGGGGGATGCCTTCACAAGTCCCTGGACCCCAGGCCTCCTGTATGCCTTTCCTCCCTTTACCTTGATCCACAAGGTGGTGGTCATGATGCGGAGAGACAAGACGTGGATGATCTTCATAGCACTGGACTGGCCTCACCAGTTTTGGTACCGAGAGCTCCTCCGCCTCAGCAGCAGACCTCTGTGGCAGTTGCCCCTGCACCCATATCTGCTGTCTTGTCATCAGAGAAAGATCCTACACCCAGATCTTCAATCTCTGCACATCATGGTCTGGTTCCTGAGTGTCTAGAATTCCAGGCTTTGGGACTTTCAGACTGTGCTCCATGTTGTGGAGGCATCCCAAAAGGAGTTGACTTGTTAATGCTATGCCTTTAAATTGAAAAGATTTTCCATTTGGTGCCAGGGCAAGGAGTGTGATCCCCCTTGGCTGCCCCATGGCTAGCATCTTGGATTATCTATGGTTCCTCTCCCAGCTAGGGCTGAGATCGACGACCCTCAAGGTGCACCTGGCTGCCATCCCTGCATACCGGGATCAGTCTGGTATGCTGACGGCTCAGGAGAAGGTGGTTGGGCACTTCCTTAAGGGCCTTGACTGCTTGAACCCACCAGTGCAGGAACCAACTTGGGTCTATTGCTGGTTTTGGCAGTGCTCATGGGCAAGCCTTTCAAACCTATGCTCAGGTGTAAGATGTCACACCTGTCTTGGAAAACAGCCTTCTTGATGGCTATCACCTCTGCCAGAAGGATCAGTGACCTTCAGTGTTCTCGGTGGAGTTTCTTTACTTGGTTTTCCACAGGGACAAGGTTATTCTTCGTCCCCACTTGAAGTTCCTCCCAAAGGATATATCAGAGTTTCACCTTACCAGGTGATTAACTTACTGGCATACTTTACCAACACATCTTCAGAGGCCGACTGTAGGCTTCATACATCAGACCTGCGGCGAGCACTCTTTTGTTATAAGGAGCGTATGGCTGAAGTTCGGGGTTAGGCTCACCAGCTGTTTGTCACATACGCGAAGCTGTACCTGGTAAAACAGCAGCTAAGTGGATGACTGGCAGGTGGACCGTCTCTTGCATCGACCTCTGCTATAGGTTGGCTGGTAGGGAGCCTCCCGTTGGGCTTTAGGGCTCATTCCAGCAGGCAAGCTGCTGTCTCGGTGGCTGCTTTCAGGGCTTTCCCCATACAGGAGATCTGTAGGGCGGCTACCTGGAAGTCAGCATGCACCTTCATCTCCCATTACAGCATTGACCTTGAATCATGCTGGGATGCTGCTTTTGGGACCTCAGTTCTCCAATCTTTGATCGCCAAATAGGGGTACATGCCTTGCCTCCTCCTCCTGGAGGAGAACTGTTGAAAGTCTGCCTATGTGTGGATAAGCGAATCATATTCACGTCCCTAGAAAAATAGGTTACTCACCTGTAACCATAGTTCTAGGAATGGTATATGGTTCACAACCACACCACCCACTCAGCCCCTTCCGGCAAGTGGCAAACGGATCCCTGCCTCCAGTGTGCAAGATTTGGTGTCACAGGACAGAGCCGAGGGATATACCAGCTGGGTGGTGGAAGGAGCTTAGCTTGAAGACTGTCCGGCAAGAGCAGCTCTTAAAGGGGGACTGCCTATGTGTGGATGTGAACCATATACCGCTCCTAGAGCTATGGTTACAGGTGAGCAACCTATTTTTATTCACTGTATCCCCACTTTGTTAGCCTGCTTCGATTACTGCTTGGATTTAATTACCTTTTCATTTTGTGCCTTGTATATTTAAACCTGTATGTGACTGCTGAACTATGTTAAAACCTGTTGACTGCTGCTGTTCTCCATGAGGCCCCCATGAAAACAAGATTATGCATCTCATGGAGTTATCCCAGTTAGGGTAATTTCAAATGACTGAACCTGCACACCCTTTCTTCTCATTCAGCTAACTACCTTCCTTCATCCAACCTGAATGCCACAGAGTGTCATGTTTATTTAAAACCACCCCTTAACCTGTCCTGCCAGCTAACATGCTAACACAAATCCAGATAAAACAGTGAGCCCCCAGATATGATAGAGTAATATGTCAGACTGGATTGACCATCAGTCTTTTTCTTCCATCATCATCTACAGTATGTTTTTGTGTCCGTGGTGGTGAGAGAATTTCAGAGAGCTTTGAGGGTGGCATAGTTTAAAAATACAAAAAAAAAAACATGTCACATATTAGCTCCCTACCTCAAATGAACTGGAGTAGGGGTAATTGGTGAATGAGAGAGAGTGGAATACGGTGTCACAAAGTGTGATGTTTTCTTGTAAATACTCAACTTTTTGGAAATAGGATGGACGTAGATGGAAATACAGCACATAACTGCCTCAGCTTCCATCCTTTTGAAAATCTTTGCCTTAAGTTTTATTATCTTCTGATAAAAACAAGCAAGATGAAGTTACTTGAGGGGATAATGAATATTCGTGATGCAATTAAAGGTAAAAGATAAAGGGATAGAGAGTTAAAAATGACACAGACCATAAGGAAATAAATAGGAACCCAAAATCAGAAAAAGTTAAAATATGCGTTACTGAAAAAGACAATTTCTTTTAGAGAAAGGTTTCAGCCCAAAGCACTAATTTCAGAATTAGTAGCCACAGATCCCCAATAAGCATGATTCCAAAAATGAGATGAAACAGTTACGTAAGGACTTACCATAACAGTAGATCTTTGAGAGAATCTCTTGCAGCAGGTTACACCTTAGAAACTATAGCCATCAGGCACCAGAACTGCAAGTAAACATTTTTTGCTAGCAGTCTAACTGGGGCCACCCACGGTGATGTCATCACATCGAAGTCCCCCTGTATAGCCGTGGGTGGCTCCACGCCCTTCACAGTTCCCTTCCGGAGACCATCTGCTAAGGACATGCTCCTGAAGGAATTGAGGGAGAGTTAGAGAGACCCTCCAGAAGTAGTGCATAAAGCAGAATGCTCACCATTCCGGAAAAGGAGAGAACACGAAAAGAGAAAGTCAGAAGCAGTGGGCAGGTGGGCAGGACGCCAAGACCTGCTGCAAAAGATTCTCTCGAAGATATACTGTTATGGTAAGTTCTTACACTGTTCTGTCTTCTTCGAGGATATCTCTTGCAGCAGGTCACACCTTAGGAACGAGTCTCAAGCAGTACTGCAGAGGAGAAAAACAGTCCGGGTGGCTGGAAGGAAACAGCCTATGAGAGCAGGCCCTGTAGCGATGCTAGGCAACAACTTGCCCTGCTTCTAGCGGCAGTGTCAAAACTGTAGTATTTAGTGAAGGTGTGGACAGTACTCCAAGTGGCCACAGCACAGATTTCTGCTGCTGAGACCCCTCTGAAACAAGCAACAGAAGTGGCCATGCCTCTGGTAGAGTGGCCCTTGACAGTTCCAGGAAGTTCCTTACTGTACTTCCTGTAACAGAATACAATACAGTTAGCTAACCATTTGGACAGGCACTGTTTTGAAACTGGTACGCCCTCCTTCTCAAAGGCAAAAGAAAAACACAGTTGTGAGGACTTCCTGCAGTCCTTCGTGCAGCGAACATAATATCTGCAAATTCTATCTACATCCAAATTATGAAGCAGTTCTTCCCGTGGGTTGGCATGCTCCGGATAATAAACAGGCAGATGGATGGTTTGAGTCATAGTAACCTCAGACACCACCTTTGGCAAAACCGTAGAGTTAGTACACAAAGACACACCTTGTCTTTGTGGAAAATCAAACAGGTTGCTCGCACAGGAGTGCCTGGGGCTTGGAAATCCTATGAGCTGAAGTAATAGCAACCAAAAATAACGCTTTCCATGACAACGAAGCTCGCATGTTGTGGCGGGCTCAAAAGGAGCCCAAGTAAGTTTTTTCAAAATAAAATTTAAGTCCCAGGCTGGGACTGGGCTATGGATTGGAGGCTTTAAGTGCACAGTGCTTCAGAAAGGTATGGGCCACATCTAACTCGGCTATCGTATGACCCTCAATGCGCACATGGAAAGCGAATATGGTGGAAGTGCACCTTTAGTGAAGTATACTTCAAGCTGGCATCGGACAAGGACAGCAAGTACTCTAGAATCTAGTTCCAGGCAGCTGAAGGAGGTCTAGATTATGGGAAGACGCCCACAAGGCAAAGCGCTTCCATTTAATGGAATAAGTCACCCTGGTGGAAAGTTTCCTGGTGGCCACCAGGGCGTCAACCACATTAGGTGAGACACCAAACCTGGCAATGGCTACATCTTTAGTAGCCACGCATATAGATGAAGTGACCGGTTTGGATGGAGAAGGGTCCCCTGTTCCTGTGATAGCAAGCTCGGGCACAGGGAAAGGGGCACTGGAGGCTCCACAGCTGTTTATATATTTATTTAAGGGAATCAAATGCACCTTTGAGCCAGGGGCTCTTTTACAAAGATTCCACATTAAGTTACTTGAAACATTGGGACAGGCAGTGGTTTTGTGCAAAAGAGAAATAAACATTGCAGCTGGAGGTCTTTGTCAATTACCAAAACATCACAATTGTGCAAATCACTTCTATAATAATTTATATTGCAACATAAATTGCATAAATATGTTGCGACAGTGGAAACCAAATCTTCACGGGTCAAAAGGGAACCACCAGAATGAGGGTGGTGCCCTCCATCTGGAGCTTGATTAGCACTTTCTGAATCAGAGGAAAGGAAGGGAAGGCATAAAGAAACCTCCCTTTCCAAGGGAGGGAGAAAGCATCTCACTAGAAACTCCAGGCCCTGGATCGAGCAAAAAGTGGCAGTTTTGCGTTGAGCGGGGATGTAAAAAGGTCCAACTCTGGGTAACCTCCCCCCCGTTGAACAGGTCTTCTACCACTGAGGTGAGCATTTGTGCAATCTGGACTGCACCTGGCTTAGCTTGTCTGCCAGGACATTTTGGACACCTGGAACATGGATGGCCGACAGCTGTAGGCCATGTACCAGAGCCCAGTACCAAACTTTCATTTCCTCTCTGCACAGGGGGCAAGAGTGGATACCCCCTTGCTTACTGATATTGTCCATCTGCACCAGCATAGGGCCCGGGGACTGGAAGGCCTTCAGGCTGTAAAGGACAGCTCTCATCTTGAGAACATTGATGTGGAGCAAAGTCTCAGGTGGAGTTGATGTCCTTTGAGTCCGGTAAGGGCCCAGATAAGCACCCCAGACCATTCCCGAGGCATCTGTGGTGAGAACCTGATGAAGAGAGGGTATGAGGAAAGGAACCCTTTTGAGCTAATGACTGGGTTCAGTCTACCACAGGAGAACCTTTTTGACTGGTGAAGAGACAAGGGCCGTCTGTACCAGGTCATCGGTCCACTGATCCCACTGTACCTTCACAGTCCATTAAGAGAATGTGCATGTGTAGCCTCGCCAAGGGAACCATTGTGATGGTTGAAGCCTAGTAGACTGAGGTATGTCCTAGCTGTGACATACCAGCTGTGGTAGATCTCCTGGGCCTGTGCTATCATGCGCTCCATCCTGTCCGGGGGCAGAAAGGCGGAGCCCTGGGCCATGTCCAGTATAGCTCCTATGTACTGGAGATGCTGGCCAAGAGTAAGGGCCTGAGTTGAACAGGTTGACTGCGATCCCCAACTGGCTGAACATTTGGATGGTACGTGCCAGGGTCGAGGACAGTTGTTCTTTGGACGAAACCGTGAGCAACCAGTAGTTCAGCTAGGGAAAGACATAAAGTCCCTCCCTCCTGAGGGCTGCTGCCACTACAGCTAGGCATTTGGTGAAGACCCAAGGTGCCAAAGACAAGCCAAAAGGGAGGACTGAAGAGGTGGTGCTCTCTCTGAAACAGGAACCCGAGGTACCTCATGTGGGGAAGGCAGATCTTGATGTGCAGGTATGCATTTTGCATGTCTAGGGAGCAGATCCTGTCTCCCTTCTGGAGCAAGGACAACAGGACTGGGAAGGTGACCATCCTGAACCTTTTGCACTTGATGTAGTAGTTCAGATTTCGCAAGTCCAGGATGGTCCTCTCGTCTTCTACGGACTTGGGAACCAGGTAGAAGTGGGAGCAGAACCCCATGCTGCTTGATTCTCGGGGATGGGTTCTGTGGCCCTTTTTTGCAGCAGTGTTTGCATCTCCTCCAGCAGCACAGATACATGGTTTATAGGGTAATTGGAAGGCCTTGGAGGAAGCCCTGGAGGCATCTCCACAAATTCCAGTGTGTGTCCTTATTGTATAAGTTACAGCACCAAGGCGTCAGTTGTGATCTCCCTTCACCTGTCCAAGTGGAGGGAGAAATGACTCCCCACCACCACATCCTGGGGAACCAGATGGAGGGGGATCGGGCAAGGAGTCAGGCTGATGCCGAGCCTGCGGATGGACCCACTCCTCCTCCTCCCCTCCTTGAGGATTTTCCTGTGGTGGAAAAAGGGGTAGGCAGATAGGGTTTTTTTGGAATGGGAGAGAGGAGGGGTGAAATATATAGCGATGTTATTGGAGAAAGGGGAGCTGAGTGAGTTTAATAAGATCAGGCGAGAGATGAGGCTGGGAACATCACAACTATTTTGGTACCTGCAAGTGAAAGCGTATGTAGGAAGACTGGGTATGGGGGGGCAGGGATGGGTTGTACCCAAATCGAATAGAGCAGATGGTATGTCAGGCCAGGAAAGACCCTAAAGGATTTATTGGGAAAGTAGCCAAACAGGACAAGCAAAACTTTCCAGACTTAACGGGCCCTGCTAAGGTTCTTTGGGAGAGGGATTTAGGGCTGCAAATTTCGGATAAGAACTGGAAGTTAGTGCTAGGTATGCCAGAGGGAATTATGGTATGTAATAAATTTAAGGAGGCATTTTACAAATTTTTGCATAGACTATATTGGCCCCCAGTGGCAGTGCATCGGGCTCACCCTGCAGTCTCACCGAACTGCAGAAGATGTAGTAGAGGGTTGGGTACCTTTTTCCATTGCTTCTGGGCATGCCTGGTCTTGGCCAAGTTTTGGGGAGGTATAGTCCAGGAGGTGAATAAGGGGTTGGGGGGCCGATTGTCTTGTGACCCGCTGGTCTGCCTGTTTGGGGTGGAAATAATGGAAGGAGAGGAAGAGTGGCAACTACTACCTAGGTGGGTAAGAGTCTTGTTTGTGTTGGCCAGGCACTGCATTCAGAACACTTGGGTCACTGGAAATGGGCCTACGCTGGCGGAGTGGAGAAAACTGGTTATATGCTCCTTGGCTTTGGAGAGGCTTACCTGTACATGGGTCGTAAAAGATAGGGAGGAGGTGTTTTTGAGGGACTGGGCTCCTTTTATGGTGTCTTTGAGCATGTCTGAAAACCTAATGCTCCATACAGGGCTGGGCATATAAGTCCCAGAGTGGTTGTTGGGTCTGGGGGGTGTGCCCCTCCAGTTAAGGTAAATGTCTGCGGCCTGCGTATGGTTTGTCGGGTATCTTTGCCCCGCTTTGCCTGTATAACATGAATGGTGGGAGATTGCCTGATCGTTCTCTGTACTTAGTATGATATGATTAGCCAGGAATACCTGAGTTTATCTGAGAATATGGATTGTAATGCACACTCGACTGTATCTTTGTAAAAGGAATTTGATAGATATTAATGATATAACTTTTTTTTTTAGTGTGTTTGTGTTAGTAGTTGTCCCTTGCCATATGTTGTACGTATATGCCTCTGTGATAGAAAACTTTTAATAAACAGAATATTAAAAAAAAAAAAGGGAGTAGGCAGGGCCGTGGCAGCCTTGTGTTTGCTTGGCTGTCTGGTGCCTGATCTGGGATGATGGGTGGCACACCGAAAGGGCACCCTCTGCCCACTCTTCTGGTGGGCGTGGTAGTGGGAGTGAATAGACTGCAGTGTTCTCCCCGAGAGTATCTTGCATGTCCACCCCAAAAAGCTTGTGGCCCCTGCAGCCATGGTGGCATCCTCATATGCATTGATCATTGGAGGAATAATGAGGGAAGGGGAATCTGGCAGGTCCAGGTAGTCCACCAGGTTCCGTTGAGTAATGTCCTGCTCTGCAGCATTGAACCCCATAGCTGACTGCAGTTGTCGAATTACTGCTGTAAAAGAGGGGTCATCTGTGGGGGACTGTGGGATGTATCTGGAGGAGTTCTCTCCCACAGAGGAAATGGTAGACATGCTAGATGGGGTCCAAGCCCCATCCTCCTCATCCTCATCTTTGGGTAACAAGAAGTCAGGGTGATAATTGTCATTGTCCCCTGGCTCTGAGATGGGCTCCAAAAAGACTGATGACTGTGAGGGGGGAGGTCATGACAACATTTGGGATGGCATTGACATGGGCTGAGAAGGCCCTGTCTTTGTTGGTCCCTGAAGAGGAGCAACTCTGTGCATGAAGTCCCACACTGAGGACATCAGAGCCTGAATGTCGATGGTCACTGGGATCGATGGAGGGCCCTGTGGTATCGACGGGGGGGATTTAGGCTCCGGCATCGGCAGGGAAGGCTGAAGCAGCAGCGAAATGGGGGCAGCTTGGGGGACCAACTGTGGAACCTACATCCCCAATATTGCAGGAAGGATCATGGGAATCGACAGAAGATGCCTGAAGCCTGTCGACGCATGACCATCGCCCACCACAAGCAGGCCAGCGTTGCTCCCAGGCTGTGACCCCTGAGGAGGCGGGGGGGCGGACGCGTTTGCAGTGTAATAAAAAAAACGGTGACGATGGGCTAGTGTCAGCACAGGAGGAACTGACAGGTCGTACAGCCAGAGTCCCTCACCCCTCATGGCAGATAGGGTGAGGGAGGCAGTGGGAGTTGTCGGTGGGAGAAGGAAGAGGCCCACCAACAATGAACCAATGCCAGGTGAGGAAGCTCCAGTGGAAAAAGCTGCCAAGGCTGACCCTGTAGCAGAGAGGATGTGAGTGGCAGCGGGGGTCGCCGCAGATTTGGTCAACCCTATTATGGTCGACGGAGGGTGTGGTGACCAAGAATGCTCCTGGGAGGACCGGTCCTTCTCCCAGTGATGGTGCTTCCCCGATGATTTGTCCCGGGCCATGGTGGCATGGGAGCTCATGGATGGGGCCAGGGAAGCAGAGGAGCTCTGAGCCTGAAGCTCCTTTTCCAAGGCGGTGGCCTTCATCTCCCTAAGAAAAGACTTCAGCTCTTTCTGGCAATGCTGCCGAGTAGCCTGCTTGAAATCATGGCAGATCCTGCAGGCCTGGATGTCATGGTCGGTGCCTAGACAGCAGACACAGGCTCGTGGAAGTCCTGATTGTAGATCTTCTGTCCGCAGTTGCAGAGACCGAAGAGAGTGTCAGAACCAGGCGTAAACGAAAAGGGGGGCAAGGAAATCACTTTAAAAAAATAAAGTGATTGGAAAACTAGGGTGAGAAACAAAAAGTGGGAAATTTTCGAAAAAATGGCAGTCGACTGAAGCGGTGGTGCTCTTTGGAGTCTGAAGTGCGATGGTTGTCGGGAAAAGAACTGAGGAAGGCGCGGGGTCGCCTACGGCTATATAGGGGAACGCTGACGTGATGATGTTGCTGTGGGTGGCCCCAGTTAGACTGCTAGCAAAATATTTTTCCGTATGGTCATGGTGCCCGATAGATGTAGTTCCTATGGTGTGACCTGCTGTAAGAGATATCCTCAGATCTTTAAGTTCATACATTTACATTATGACCCTTTTTGTAACCTTAATGTCACTGCCTGTTCAAAAAAGCTGGTTTAAGTGACCACCTCCACCATTCTGCCGCATTTTGAAGTTCCATTTTTTCTGCTTATTCTGGAAATATATGCACTACACCCCCATCCCTGGGTCAGCTTTTCATTTTCAAACCAGGGAGACTTAAAACATACAGTGTTGCTTGCAGTGAGGACTAAGCTTTGAGATCTGGAGCTGATATCTTCTGTATCTCTTTACTGAAACCAACATTTTAAGGCTGCATGACATAGCCAAAAACAGGCTTTTTTTTTTTTTTTTTTTACTTATGAATGTATGGGACTGGCCAAAACTAGAATGTAGGCATGTTATCCATTGTTCGGTATCTGCAGGGGAAACTCAGCTGGATGCTGACAGCGCAACACGCTTAATGCAGTCCTGTAGATTGCATAGGAATCCATACTGTTGCACTAAGTAGGTTGTTCCCTATCCTTGTCATTTTGTCCTAGCAGTGAGCGTTTTCCCTCCAGCCCATAACGAGCATTCTCTGACATCTAGCAGCCTCCCCTGCCTGTACTGAGCAGTCCCTGACATCTAGTGACCCCCGCCATCTGCCCTTACAAGCAGTCCCTGCAATGAGTAAACATAATGGTTAGAGACAGGCAGCAGCACTTAAATGTCTGTCTGTAAACAGCAGCTTACTATTCTGAACTGTCAGACCACTGGGGAAAGGTGGATGATGTAGAGGGTAATGTGCAGTTAAGAAATGTACAGGTTAGTGCCCCATTAGGGAATGGCTGCAAATAATGTGCATGATGAACCCTTTGAGACAGCAGTAGATAGGAGTTTGCTTTTCCACAGATTTTCTTTTCAGGGAACATGAGTTATTAGCTTCTCATGCCACATACCTTTGCAATATGTGAAAGAACTTAGGTTCTCTGTTTTCCATTCTTATCTGTGGATTGGGGGTTGGGGGGGTAAATCCCAATTTAGAAAGCACATGAAAAGCTGAGTGTTGAGGTGCTGGACGCTACACCTCGTGCCACGCCAATGACCTGGGTTCGGGAATGGACTCTGGTCATTCAGGGGGCCGGCCGGGGAGGTAGGGCTTGAGCATCCGGAGAACTGCTTTCCTTCCTCGGGGTGGGGTTATGCTGCATGGGTCAGCACAAGAGGGGTTAGGCCAGTGCCCAGGATGCTTAGCTGCCTCCACGGAGGTGGAGACAGCTGCTGCACCCATTGTGCAGGCGAGGGTGTGAGGGAGAAAATGGAGGAAAAATACTGGGACCTGGCAGGACCCATGATGGCCCCGATGGCCTGAGGACATACCCCGCAAGGGGAAGGGTAGCCCCTACCAGGTCTGCGTAGGTGGTACAAATAATGTCGTGATAAAAAAAAAAAAGAAAGCACATGAAAATACTTGTGCACATACATTGGCAACTGACATTGGATGTGTATTATAGCAGCATTAATTTTCGATTTTCTCAGCTCTCCCACTTTTCTGTAAAGAAACTGCACTTTTCTGAAATGTGTTAAAATTATATGATGCCTTAGAACATATGGTCTATTTCGAAACCCTAACAAAACCTAATAACCGTGGTTTGACTAAAATGAGTGATGCTCTTAAAGATTTTCAATTTGTTTTAAAACACTTTTTCATGCTGACACGCAGCTTCATGTTTTTTTTTTTCCAACTTAAATTATTTTCAAAAGTAAACCATACATTTGAACATGTGACAGTGAAACACAGGTATTAAGTATAGCATAATACCAGATACGCTAAGAAATCTTATCATCGGATTGTCCGTTCAGGATCTATTTGATACTAACATTGGAGGAAAACCATATCATAGTACTGTTCAAGAAAAGAGCTGCAGAGCAGCAAGACTGTGGAATTAATCAAGCAAAGTTCAGAACGTCCACCATTGATAATGAAAACCACCTGCTGTGGTTGCATTATGTACACTACCTCAGAAATGTATTTCACAACAGAATTGATCACATTTCTACAAAAAAAAAAAGAACAAGATGTAACATGCTGTGACGCTTAGTACTGGACTAGTAATCAAAAATGGTATTTTTTTTTTTGTTTTATTTCATAACCTGGTAGAATATTAACTTTACCACCATTATCCTGTTACCACCGAGTTTCTATTAAATATAGCCTAAGTGCTGGATTGGTAATCAGAAATGGTCTTTTTTTGTTTGTTTCAAAACCTGGTAGACTATTTTTACCACCATTATCTTGTCACTGAGTTTCTGTTAAACATAGTCTGGGACTAATTGGGATGTAGAACAGTGTAGGACACCTAGGATATACCCCTTTTACATTTATATAACCAGTACTAGGGCAGATAGATCACGTTAGGGCCCCAGCAAAACTCATTCCCTGGTCTCATGTTATAGTAGCTGCCATGTTATCCCTGCAACTTAGTGAGAAGCAATCTCTGGCCACGTGGTGGCTGCCATTCCAGACAGAACACTGGAAACCAAAAGCATACAGCTAAATATTTGAGTAAGAGGGCCACTGGAATCTCCAAGCCATCATTTTAATACCTTGCCAAGCTTTAAAACACAGCAAATGAAACAGTTCTTGTGCACACATTTAATAAATTGGTGGTCATGTACACATTAAAACACTACTAAATTCAGCTAGGAGCCCCTAGTCCTGTGTGTGACTGTGGAACACTGCAGAGACATGAGAAAACTTGTTTTGTCACGTAAACCATGCAATACAAAATGGGCCTAAATAAATGAAGTTAAACAGAAAATGTCATTCATAAGTGTCCGATGTTTCCCCAACACCAGGGTTCTGCTTGTCAAAGTCTTTTATGGGCCATTTTCCCACATCAACAGGGTCAGTGTAATAATAATATTACTAGCATAAGAGAGTTATAAATGAGCCAGGATCTGTAAAGCATGCACAAACCCGAGTGTCCTAAATGCAGCTCTAACCGAGTCAAACTTACAGCGCCATTCTCAAGTGGCGAAGCTTAAATCAGTGAAAATGCACAGTGGATCCGCAGCTTGGGTCAAAAGGCATCTCACTGCCCTCACTCCTGTAGTAAGGTGTTCTGGTCACAGATTCCCTCGGTGACCTGTGAGAGGAGATACAGCAGGGAGTGAAACACCAATAACAAAGTGACAGCAACAGGTGCGTGTATGTGATTCATGAGCAATAAATTCACAATACAGGTGGAGCGGGCAGCCAATGTATGGCAAGGTATTTGTAACAGAATCATGGTGACGTAAATTTCAAATGATAGGTATGCTAAGTTTAAGCTACACAGTAGAGAAAGATGCAAAATGGGTAAACTAGGAAAACTGGTGGGGTGGGTAGGGCATGGTCTGTTGTCATATGGAGAGAGGAGAAAGAAGCCTAGCTCTATGTGCATGCTTTTGAGATGTGTCATTAAGAGTGGTTTGGGAGGGAGGTGGTTAAACAGTGTTTGAAGGCGATTAGAGAAAGCAGACTGGCCTGCTGCAGATTTTCTGTGAAGGATATGAAAGGAACGAGTAGCAGATAATCAAAAGGAATAGGAGGAGGGGATGTCAGGTTTAAGGAGAGGGAAGGGGTAGGTGGGAACAGTGGAAAGACCGTATGTGACCAAGGAGAAGGAAGAGTGTGAGAGACGGTGGGCCTCAAGGGAGGGAAAAGAAAGTAGCATAAAGAGAGCAGTGATGGGTGTGAGATGGAGCACTAATGGGCAAAGGGGCAGAAAGAAGAAATGAAAAAGGGGGTCTAACCAGTCAAGTATAGACTTTGGGTCAGCACTGTAGACTATGTCTGCATAGTTGGAAATGAGTAACATCATCTTGAGGATGATCTTTTTGGCAGACCAGGAGAGGAAGGCGGGATTTGATTTGGTACAGTACACCAAGCATAAGATGAAGTTTCTTATACAAATAGCAGATTTCTGTAAACTCCACATGTATATAGATCAGTCGAGATGGGGCAGTACTGGACCTGGTGCTCACAAACAGGGACAGTGTTGCAGACTTCAAAGTGGGATGCCACCTGTGGACCAGTGATCACCGTCAAATGTGGTTTAACATAAGGACGGTAGCAGACAAACCAGACAAGAATGAGGGTCCTGGACTTCAGGAGGGCAGATTGGTAAAAAATGGGTTAATGTCTCAGAGATTACCTAGTTGGGGGTGGGGTGGAAGAACAGCGGACCAAATTAAGGGATGGCATAGTGAAGGCAACAACCTCTGCATGAAAGAAGTGAACAAAAACCGGGAGGAAAAAGTGACAACTATGGTTCTTGAGGGAAGTGACTGCAAAAGTAAAGGCTAAAGGGGTGGCATTCAGGAGGTACATGGAGACGTAGAGGGAAGAGGACAGGGAGGACTGCCAGGAAAAGCAGTGGGAAGCAGAGAAGACCATGAAGGGTGCAGAAGCACAAACAGAGGAAAGGATAGTCAAGAGAGCGAGCTAGCTAAAGGGGACAAGATCTTTTTCAGATAAATAAGCAAAAAGAGGACAAGTGGAGGGATTGTGAGGGTAAGAAGGGCAGGGAAGACTGTGCAGAGGAGGAGGATCAGGATAAAGCAGGTATCCTGAACAGTTACTTCTCATTTTTCACTGTGGAGGGAGAGGGGGTTGGACCACATAGAAGCAGCAGAAATACTGGGGAAGAGAGGTAGACACAAGTCCATTCACAGAGGAGAGAGTCCTGAGGGGACTTGCGAATCTGAAAGTGGATAAGACTATGGGGCCAGATGAGGTACATCCAGGGGTGCTGAGGGAGTTCTGAGAGAAACTGGCTGCACCTCTGACAGCACAACTCACTTGAAAAAGGAGTGGTTCCAGAGGAAGGGAGGAGAAACATAGAAAAGTGATGCAGAAGAAGACCAAAGGTCCATCTAGTCTGTCCATTTGTTTGCATGGACCCTTGTTGGGCCATGCCTGCTAGCACTGAACTCTTACTCAAGATGAGTCCCCACCCTCGACCCTGTGTTGCATGTATGTCTTGTCCCAGCCAGGTTTGAAGGAGGTGATTGTTTTGGCCTCCACCACCTCAGCGGGTAAACTATTCCAAGGTGCCACCACCCTCTTGGAGAAAATAACTTCCTAACATCACGTCTGAACCTCTCCCCTTTGAGTTTCCAGTTATGCCCTCTAGTATTAGAGTTGTGGGACTTGGTAAACAGTTCTGAGTATGGCACTTTGTTGATGCCTTTCAGGTACTAAAATGTCTCGATCATGTCTCCCCTCTCTCGTCTGGCCTCCAGCAAGAATAACTTCAGCTCTTTCAGGCATTCCTCATATGGAAGGTCATGTACTCCTGTTATCATCTTTGTTGCCCTTCTCTGGACCGTCTCCAGTTTGTTGATGTCTTTCTTTAGGTGTGGGCTCCAAAACTGGACACAGTACTCCAGCTGAGGTCTCATCAGGGATCTGTAAAGAGGCAGTATAATGTTTCTGCTCCTGCTGTCAAAGCTTCTGCTGATGCACCCCAGCATGCTGTTGGCCTTGTTACATGCAGAGTTACACTGATTGGTTGCCTTAAGGGACTCATGAATTAATACTCCTAGGTTCCTTTCCTCTGATGATGTATTAAGTTGCACCCCATTCAGCCAAGAGTTGTTTTTACCCAAATGCATCATTTTACTTTTCTTTGCATTAAAGCCGAGTTGCCATTGGTTGGACCATGCCTCAAGTTTTCCTAGGTCAGCTTGAAGTTTTCTGATGGATTCTGCGGTATCCACCCTTCCTCCCAATTTAGTGTCATCAGCAAACAGTGCTAATCTGCCATTTATGTCCTTACCTATGTCGCTAATGAAGATGTGGAAAAGCATAGAACTGAGGACAGAATGCTGGGGAACCCGACTTATAACATCTCCCTTCCTTGAACCCACTCCATTGATTACCACCCTTTGGCTTCTGTCTTAGAGCCATGCTTTTATCCAGTTGATAAACTGGTCTGAAATACCAGTGTCTTTGAGTTTAGCTAGCAACGCTTGCATGGAATGGAGTCGAAGGCATTTCTGAAGTCGAAATACAGAAGGTCCACTGGGTGTCCTGTGTCTAATTCAGCGGTTACCCAATCGAAGAATATGTGATTCGTTAGGCATGATCTTCCCGCTGTGAATCCATGTTGCTTGGGGTCTTGGAGGTTGTTCTTGTCCAAGTAATCAACTATGTCTTGTTTAATCAGTGTTTCCATTAGTTTGCACACCACTGAGGTCAGACTAATGGGCCTGTAGTTTTCAGGCTCCTCCTCTATGCTCCCACTCTTATGCAGGGGGATCACGTTGGCGTTTTTCCAATCCTCCAGCACTACCCCAGTCTGGAGGGAGAGGTTGGATAGTCTGGACAATTGTTCCGCTAGTTCCTTGGCTAATTCTTTTAGGACCCTAGGGTGAATGCCATCTGAGCCGGGTGATTTATCAGGAGGGCAGATGTAGTCCCACTTCATAAAAGGAGCAGCAGGTAGGAGGCTGGCAACTATAGGCTGATCAGTCTAACATCAGTGGTGGGGAAGTTAATGGAGATGCTATTAAAAGAGAGACAGTGGAGTATCTTGAATCCATCATGTTACAAGACCTCTGAAGCAGCAGGGATTCATGGGGGATGGGTCATGTCAGATGAACCTGATCGATTTCTTTGACTGGGTGACATGGGGAATAAATCAGGAAGGGGCGGTAGACTTGCTCTACTTAGATTTCATTGTACCACATAGGAGGTTTATAAGGAAATTGGGCAGTTTGGGGGTTGGACCCAAGATCGTAAACTGGTTGATGGATAGGTGACAGAGGATGGTGGTAAATGACACTCACTCTGATGAGGAAAGAGTGACCTGCGAGGTACCTCAGGGCTCAGTACTGGGACAAGTCCTCTGCAGTGCCTTTATAAGTGACATTGCTGAAGAGCTGGAAGTGAATGTGTGCTTCTTTGCAGATGACACCAACATCTGCAATAGGGTAGCTACTCTGGACGAGGTGGAGAGAACAAGTAGAGACCTTCGAAAATTTGAGGAGTGGTCAAAGGTATGGCAGCTGGTTTCCAATGCTAAAAAGTGCACAATCATGCACCTGTTGCATGGAAATCCGGGGTGGTGTCTATAATGGGTAATAGGTATTGATGGTCACTAAACATGAAAGCAACCTTGGGACTGACCTATCCAGTGACCTCGAGGTGACAGGCAAGATAGCAGGGCAGAGCGACAAGGCAGTAGGCAGGGCCAGTGGAATGTTGGGGTGCATAGGGAGTAAAATCACTAGTGTAGGAAAGAAGTGGTGTTACCACTGTATCGACTGTTGGTGAGACCCCACATGGCATACTGTGCCCAGTTCTGTAGACCACATCTCAGGAAGGACATAGACAGGGTAGAGGCTGTTCAGAGGTTGAGCAACTAAAATGGTGCAGGGGCTGCATCATAAACCCTATGCGGAGAGACTGAGGGATCTCAGTATGTACACCCTGGAAAAGACGAGTGGGGACATGTACCTCACAGTGTTGAATAAGATACAGTAGAGGAATATTTTTCAGAAGAGAAAGTGCACAAGAACAGGGGGCATGCAATGATGCTGGAAGGGGGAATTTAGAAGGGATGTGAGAAAGTACTTCTTCACTGAAAGAGTGGTGAACACCTAGCACAGTCTTCCAACAAATATGGTGGGGGTGAAAACAGTGGTTGGCTTCAAACATGCATGGCTTAAGGACAGAGGAATCTTGGTAAGAAGGTGTTGGGGGAGTAACCAGGCATTAGGTAGGGTCTGCAGTGACAGTATAGGCAGGGACAAAATGGGTAGACTGGGTGGACCAAGCAGTCCTTATCTGTTGACAAATTTTATGTTTCTGTTAAAAAAAAAAAAAAAAAAAATTAAGTGTATGATTAAAGCGACGCAGTGGTCTTGCATTTTCAGTTCAAGGCCAGTCTCAAATCATGTCAAACAGACTGACAGTGTCCAAGGTTTATCTAGTCTCGATAGCACCCCAGAATTATTGAGGCAGGATTCTTTTTTCCTCCACTTTGTTTCCGATCCTCTGACAGGGTATTGATAAAAATAAAAGTTCATCTCTTTCGTTTCCGAATGTACTGTATCATCTGTTTGTGACTATTGTTTAGAGTCGTACATGATTAGAATACATATGGGGCTCACCTCTTTCTACATCTGTGATCGCTTTTCCCTTTACTGGATTGTTATACATTGATCTGATGAAAGCTTTCAACCTGTTCTCCCCAGTACATTGAGAGGACTGGTATCAAACCACTTTACAACAACATAACTTGCAACTTACCTTAGAGGGTGCACACTGAAGGTTGCTTCTGGTGCTACTTTTTCTAAAATTGAGCCCATAAAGCATGGTGTGCTTCCTGGTTCTACCCTAGGCCCCCTGATTTTTCTCAGTGTTCATTAATAACCTACCCACCCAATAACACTCAAAGCAAAGCACACATTTATGCTGACAACATAATTGTCGTAGTGGTTCCACACTGGTCTGTGTGGAGGAACAACTGCAGACTGATTTTGCATTAGTGAAAGCCTGGCTCCATGAGAGCTACTGTACTTAGTTCTCAAATGCAGAAAGACCAAGACCATGATCTTTTCCACTTACCTGCAAGTGTGAAAACTGGATACATACATGCAGTTTTAGGAAAGCCAGTACGACCCTTTAAAGTTTATCCCTTTCACCAGCTTATTAGGAATGTTTTATCAACCCCTTTTCTTCAAACTATTTGTTGAGTCTGAGCTCGAAGGTCATTACAGTATCAGCTGATACCATGTGCTAGAAGTCTAGCCCAAGTGTTCACCACTCTGTCTGTGAATTTGTTCTTCCTCATGTTTCTCTTGAAGTTTCCTCCATTCAGTAACATTGAGTGTCACCTTTTTCTGTCATCCTTTTGCATCCTGAAGAGCTGCACGTGGTCTGATGGTGTGATTCCTTTTAGTTTCTTAACTAATGTAATCATGTCTCCTCCAAGTTGTCTTTTTTCCTGTTTGCCTCTGGCTCTTCTACCAAGTTAACATCCAAGCTTCAACTTGACTTTGATTCTGTCCAGAGATGGATCAGATCAAATCGACTGTCCCTAAATGCTAAACAAATTCTCTATGTGCTTTGGCACTAGATCAAGGATTTCCAAGCTCTCCCATCCCTTCCCTCTTTCTACACCCTAGATGGGATCACAGTTGACAATGTGCCCTGATTCAGGTACTGAGGTGTCTGGCTAGACTGGCACCTTGACTTCTTACAGCACATAGACGCCATTGAGAAAAGACTCCTCTCCAAGCCGAAGCGCCCTTTTTAGGCACAAAAGCTGCATCCCTCTACCTGCCCGCCGAGACATCGTCACAAAGATGATCCTCCCCATTCTTGATTATAGTGACATAGTCTACGGTGCTGCCCCTAGGTACACCCTGGCCAGACTGGATCCCCTGTTCCACTCCTTGTGCCACTTTGCCTTGAACTGTCCTCCCCGCACCCACCACTGCTCCTTGTACTCTGCTGTCTCCTTCCCTTCCCTGGAAGATCGCGACCTTCCTCATTGTGCCTCCTTCATCTCTAAATTCTGTCTGGTCCCCCATCTGCACTCTCTTCTCTTGCCTACATCTCCCCTCCTCTTGCTCCCTCCATAACACAGTGTATCCTTCCCTTTTGCTCCCCTCTCTTAAATCCCTTGCTGGTCAGGCTGCATTTTCTTTCCGCCTTCCCAAACTCAGGAACTCTCTTCATCTAAGTATTCACTCTGCTTCCTCCAAACACTCTCTCTCTCTCTCTCTTTTCTGTACTCCAAGTCCACACAGCTCCCACCTGTAACTGCCACGAGTTAATTTGCCTTACTCTCTCGTCCACCCTTCCCTCCCTCACTTCCGCCTACTCCTGTTCATTCCCAATCCCTCTACTGCCTTCCCAACTGTCCCCCAAACCACCCCTTCACCCTGACTGATAAATTTATTATGTTTGTGTGTCTGCTACTCCTGCAGCCCCATTGCAAAACAGGCACTGTTAATTCTTACCATCTTATGTTAAAATTCTCTCTATTTGCAAGATTCTGTATAATACTTTATTTGTAAACAGCAATGTAGCAATTGATCTTACTTCGAGAGGGTTCCTGCAGTAGGTCTTCACATATAGGACTGCACACCCTGTCTTCAGGTTCCAACGGCAAACTTGTAGATAGCGATCATTAACAGGGACCACCCCCGACGTCAGCGGACGTGACATCAGCCCGGCTATAAAAGGGGTGGTCCCACGCACGCTCTCCAGTTCTTTCCCGCCGTTGCCTTAGTTCGTTCTGCCATGAGTTAGAACAGTGATCTAACACCCTTGCGTCAGTTGAAGTTTTCTTTGCCTCAGTAATCGTTTCTCAATTATTTTCGTCGATTGATGTAGACCTAAGAAGTGCTCTAAGTGAGGAACCTAAATCCCTCACGGGGACAACCATTCCTGCTGTCTCTTGTGCCTAGGCCCAAGCAAAACTCTGAGGAGTGCATTATTTGCCAGGCCTTCAACCAGGCAACTAGGACCACGCGCAAGCGGACCTTCGAGGCCTACCTCCTTACCCGACGACTGGCGTCGATGGAAAAGGAGCTCCAGGAGTTGAGGGAAAGGTCATCGTCGCCAGCCCCGAGGAAAAATAAGAGTAAGGAGAAGCACCGGGACAGGAGTCTGTCGCCACGCGGGAGGTCTTCAGAAACTGTGAGTGCTACTTCTGGTACCCCGTCTGCCTCTTTGGGCCAGACACCTTCTCCCCCTCCTGCGGAAGTGAGCGAGTAGCTGGGGGTTGCCTCTCTTGAGGTCTCTGTTCAGTCTCCTCTCAGCTTGGCCGATAAGTTACCCCTCGACTCTGTTGGCGGGTGCACGGCCCCTACCGATAAGCTTAGCGTCAGTCGCCTGACCTCCTCTAGCCCGGTTAGGTCCGATCAGTCAGATGATGGACCCTCCGTTGCCTGCCCGGACCCCTCCACTCTCCCTTCGGGCTCCAGTTTGGCCCTCCAACGTTGGACAGAGTGAGCTGCAGAGTGATTTGTCATCCCATCGGGTTCTTCACCCCAGGAATTTTCCACCTGATCCTGCTTCCTCCCTTCCATCAGGATCGCTTTTTGACCTTTCGTTGGGGCCCTCCCAGAACTACCCCCTTCACCAGGTCTTTTGCCGCTGCTAGACAGGAGTCCGTCGCCGGCTGGGGATCCGTCCATGGAGCCTCCTTCCTCGGGACCTTCAGGGGCCCTTCCAGATCGAGCACCACCTAGTGGCCCTTTGGCACCTCCCCCGGTAGGTCTAGATCCTTCAGGCGGTTTCCCGGGGCCAGACCCCCATATTCCGCCTCCGGCTCCTCAGTATCTGATGCCAGGTCAGGTGCCTCCGGCGCAGGGATACCCGACACCGTGATATCCTGGGTACCCTTATCATTCTCCAGGATTGCCAGGTTATAACCCATGGCAATACCTGCAATACCCAAGCTACCCAGGCTTCCAGCCGCCTCCTCCGGTGCCAGACCGCGAGTCAGCTCCTTCATGGTGGCAGGATGCCAGAACCCAGCTCCTCACGGAGATTAGGCAGTCCGTAGGGGACATCCCCCTGCCTAGGCCCCCCCCCACCACCTCCCTCCGGACGGGCATTGGGTGCTGTAAATGTAGGATCATCTGGTGCAGACCCTTCCATCCCCAGCGGTTCTGAGCCCTCCGACACAGACTCTGATTCCGAGCCTTCGGACCCTTGGTCACATGTTGAGGTACCTCCCAAGGAGTCTCCAAAATCTCCTCCTGAGGATCCTTCCTTTGGGGCCTCTTACGTACCATTCAGGCAGCAGGAGGATGGCCTTCTAAAGCGGTGGATCCCCAGCGTAAGAGACTGGCAGAACACCTTGATCTAGCCACCACAGATCCCCTCCCGATCCCCCCTTGGATGGGCCCTCACAAGGATCTGGTGACCATGGTATTGCAACAGCCGTCATCTATCCCTGTGGTCTCCAGAAAGGCGGACCATACCTACTATCCCCCGGAAGGGATTCAACACCTCACCACTCATCCGAAGGCTGACTCTATGGTTATCACGGCCGCTCATGACCTGTCAGCCCAACCAAAACATTTGAGCTCCTCTCCTCCTGACAAGGACTCTCAGCAGTTGGACCAGTTTGGCCGGAAGATTTATTCCTCTTCCTCTTGTGCCATACAGTCCCTCAAGTATGTCTCGCGCATGGTGGCATTCCAGAAGGCATCTCTCTCTCTCTCTGAGCTGGAAAGGGACCTTCAGGAGGTCCAGGATGAGACTCTCCAGAAAAAGTTACTGGACAAGGTCAGAATGAGTAAGTCCTCTTGCCATCATGCTTTGCGTGCAACGTATTACTCCGTGGACTCAGTGGCTAGAGCGGCTGCCATGGGGATCTGCCTCCGCCACCTTTCTTGGCTTAGTATAGCAGTTTGGCACAAAACGTCCAGTCCTCCCTTTTGGACCCCCTTTTAGAGTTCCGTCCTCTTCGGCGCAAAGATATTATTACCAGCCTGCAGGGAAATGGGCGCTCGCCCGGATGTACACTCAATGTACGGATGGGGCAGAAAAAGCAGCCTTTTCGTTGCCAAAGGAGATGGAATAAAAACCAGGGTAAACGTCAGGTCAAATGATGGGCCCCTGGTTCAGGAGCCCAAACCCCCCAGGCCAAGTTCCCCAAGCTGGCCTCCGAGGGAAAAAGATCTACTCCCCTTGGCATCTTGACTCCTTTCCCCTCTTTCTGCTACCTCCGCGAGCCAAGGAGGAATTGGTGGGAGGGAGGTTCGGCCTCCATCTGGAGGGGTGGAGGTTTTTCACCGCAGAATCTTGGGTGTTATAACTCATCCATTGAGGTCACTTGATAGAGTTTTCCGAGATTCCCGCCCCTCATCCTCCGGGATGGACTTTTTACCTAAGGGATCAGATCACAATTGTCTCTCAAGAAATCCAGACCCTTCTGTTAAAAGAGGCCATAGAACCCGTCCCTCAAAACCAGCTAGGAAGGGGATTCTACGCCCACTTCTTCCTAATTCCAAAGAAGACGGGCGATCTGAGACCGATCCTGGACCTCAGCACGCTCAACCTCTATATCTAGTACAAGAGGTTTCGTATGTTGACCCTTCAGGGGCTTCTTCCTCTGCTCCAAACAAATTCTTGGCTGTGCTCCCTGGATATGCAGGATGCCTAGCTGCACATCCCTTTCCTCCCGGCCCACCACTGCTTTCTCCGTTTTACTTTTCTGGAGAACCATTTTCAGTTCCGAGCACTCCCCTTTGGCCTTTCCTCAGCCCCTCAGGTGTTCACCAAGTGTTTAGCGGTGGTTGTGGCTTTTCTTTGCCACCAGGGCATTTACGTTTTCCCATACCTGGATGACTGGCTCCTCACAGCACCCTCTCCATACAGCCTGAAAGAGTCTCTCTCTTTCACTCTGAGCTTGTTTGCTCTTCTGGGTGTCATGGTCAATCTGCCCAAATCCCAGCTAGTACCATCTCAATGGCTCCCATTTATTAGAGCGGTACTAGACATAGTTCAGAGCAAGGCTTTTCTGTCATTGGACCGAGCCGAGACTCTAGTTGCTCAAGCCACTCTCGTGGCCAAGGCTCGGTGGATCCCAGCACATGCCGTGCTTCATCTCTTGGGTCTGATGGCAGTGGCCATTTCCACAGTGCCCTTGGCCAGACTTCACATGAGGGTCACCCAGTGGTCTCTCCGAGTCCAATGAGATCAGAAGACGGACGACATGAACCAGAAAGTCATGATCTCCAACAGTCTACAGAGCGATCTTTGCTGGTGACAAGAGACCCTCCCTCATGGGTTCCTGTTGCCCTCATTGTGTTTCACAGGCTAATATGTCTCTTACAATTCCCCCCAGCCGGCCCTCTGAGCTGGGGAGGGGGAACCTGGTTCTTTAGTTGACAGTGGAAAAGCAGAATTGCGTAACTCCTTTTTATTGCTCTTAGGAGAGCTTTTGGGCCCCCGATGTTCAGCAGGACATCCCATCAGACACCCCAACCCCAAACCGGGCTCTTCAGGTCGTGGGGGGGTTGCACACAGGCATGTTCAGGTGCATCACAGTCAGACAGGGCTGCGGATACAGATGTGCAGGCAGACCCTGCGTATTTACAGGGTCAGAAAGAGGACATCTGGGATCCTGGGGAAATTCCTGCCCCTGTTAAGCTACTTAATGATGATGAGGACTATGCCTCTGAGGACGAGGAAGAAGAGGAGTGGACAGAGCCAAAGAGGAGGATTCTTATCCCTCCCGTTTGATACCAAGTCCTTGTCCTACCTGATAGCTGAGTCATGTAGGTCCTTACAGCTCATGGAAGAGCAATCCATGGAGGCAGTAGATGTTAGTCCTGTTCTGCCCGTATCCTTCTCCTCTCCAAAGTGTTGAATGACCTTTATTCACTGTGACCAGATTGTTGAACAAGAGCGGGCAGGAGTGGACCAAAGAAAGTCTGCCAAAACCAAAAGCTTGTTATTGCCCTTTTTTAGAGGAAAGAATTTGCAGGTGGGAAACTCCTCATCTGGCAGATAAGGCGGTGCATAATTCTGTCAGGCACACCACTATCCCTATTGAGGGGTCATTGGCCCTAACAGATTCACACGACAAACAAGTGGATGCTGCGTGTAGAAGGGCTTTCACCTCCAGCAGTGCAAACCTCTGCACCTCCTATGCCTCTTTTATTGTTGCCAGAGCTTTAAATATGTGGGTTACTACCCTAGCCAGGTTCACTCCCCCAGACTCTGAGTGAGCAAGCATTTTCCAGTTGGTTGCCATGGCCTCCACCTTTTTAGGGGTTACCACGGTGGAGAATTTGCGCATGTTGACTTGCTCCACCTATCACATAGTGTCAGCCATGCGAGGTGTACGGCTTAGGCGGTGGGTTGCTGATCATGCTTCAAAGACTAAGCTGTCTAATCTTCCATTTGAGGGAGGTTTGTTGTTCAGTTCTGGCCTAGATGATGTTTTAAAGGATATCCATGATGAGAAGGGCCATCTTCTGGTGTTAAAGCAGCAGCACAAGGTCACATCAATCTGAAATGGTCATGGAAGTGGCCAAAGGAGGCAGTTTTGAGGAGGTTTTCATCCCTTTCGAAACTTTTGTAACTAGAGAAATAGAGGAGACTGCTCTGGTTACAAGGGCTACAGTAACAGAGGGGCCCTTGCCAGATGCCGTACCAGAAGCCCGGGTCGAAAAACTGGTGCCTCACAATGAGGGCACGCAGGCCCATCTCTGCCTCCCTTCCCTTGGTGGAAGACTGCACATTTTTTACTCAAGATGGGCCCAGATAACTTCAGATGCATAGGTTTTGGAAATTTTGGCCTCAGGTTATGCAACAGAATTTTCAACAGTCCCCTCAAGGGGTGTTTTCTGCCGTCCCCAGTTCCCAAGGACCCTGTAAAGAGACAAGTGGTGTCAGAGACCCCGACACATCTCAGTCAAATAGGGGCAATTGTGCCAGTTCCTCCAAGGCCAGGGATTCTACTCAGTCTATTTCGTAGTTCCCAAGAAGTCTGGCGGTTTCAGGCCCATTCTGGATCTGAAACATCTGAACAAGTTTGTGTGCCACATGACCTTCAAAAATGGAGTTCCTGTGTTCAGTCACCAGAGCTGTCTAGCCGGGAGATTTCATAGGCTCCATAAATTTGACGGATGTGTATCTCACATCCCCATCCATCAGTCCCATCAGAGGTTTCTCAAGTTCTCGATACTGGGTCAACACTTCCAGTACAGAGTGCTTCCTTTTGGCCTTGCAACAGCCCCAAGTTCTTCTCGAAGATACTCATAGTCTTGGTGGCTCAACTCTGACTGGAAGGACAGCATGTCTGTCCTTACCTGAATGACCTGCTCATTCAAGCACCATCGGCGACCTTGGGAAGGAGGTCTTTGATCAGGACTCAAGAGATGCCAGAGTCCCACGGCTGGGTGGTGAATTGAGAGAAATGCTCACTCAAACCATCCCAGAACCCTGGAACATCTGGGAGCAGTATTCAAGACAGATGAAGGGAAAGTCTTCCTTTTGCCATCCAGAAAAGAGACTATTGAAGGAAGTTCTGTGGCTCAGGACTCTGCCGTTGGCTTCAGTCCTCCGCCTGCTGCGAATTCTGGGCCTCATGATGGCAGTGATAGATCTAGTCTGTGGGCTCGCCTTCACATGCGGCCCCTACAGAAGGGTTGCTGTTGGCCTGGGATCTGACCACAGAGGATTATCGGGTCAGGATTTCCCTCTCGCCACAACTGTGGCAGTCTCTGAGTTGGAGAGTGAGTTGCAGCATCTGAGTAAAGGGGGCTTCCCTTGGAACTTTCTCCAGAGTTGATTGTGACAACTGATGTCAGCCTATTGGGTTGGAAGGCAGTTATGAACCAGTTGCCCACTCGGGGAACTTGGTCAGTGCAGGAACAGCATCTCCACATAAACGTTCTGGAGATGAGGGCGGTTCACCTCGCTGTACTTCGATTTCAAAGTCTACTGCAGTCAAAAGCAGTGAAAATAAGGTCAGACAACGCTGTCATGGTGGTATACATAAACAATCAAGGCGGTACAAAGCAAGGAGATCCTAAGAGAAGCCACCGATCTCCTGTAGGCAGAGGAGCATCTTCTCTCTCTGTCAGCAGTCCACTTGGCAGGGGAGTTGAACACTCAGGCAGATTGGCTAAGCCACAAAAATGTTCATCCGGGGGGTGAATGTTGAACTTGGAAGTATTCCACCGTCTGTGTCAAAGGTTTGATCATACTCAGATTGATCTGTCCACCTCGAGCCACATTGCTCAGATTCAACGGTTCTTCAGCCGCTAGTAGTGTCCACAGGTGGAAGCAGTGTGCACCCTGACTCAGGAGTGGAGCTTTGACAGAGCATATGCCTTTCCTCCTCTGCCTCTACTCCCCAAGGTCATACGCAAAATAGGACACTCAAGAGGAAGCTTCCTTCTAATAGGTCCGGAGTGGCCCACAAGACTGTGGTTCTTGGACTTAGTGAACCTAGCTCAGCACACTCCTTTTTGCAGTCCAGTGCAGTGGGACCTTCTCTTTCAGAGCCCCATTCTGCACCCAAATCCGGGAGTGATGCAGCTCGCGGCATGGCTCCTGAAAGGAGACGACTCTTAAAACTAGGTTCCTCTAAGAAGGTAGTGGACATCCTAATAACTGCCAGGAAGACTTCACTTCTACAGCTTGTGCCCACATATGGACTACTTTTTCGGCTTAGACCAAGGAAAAGAATATCTGGCTTTCCAAGGACTCGATCACACAGTCTTTGGATTTCCTGCAGGAAGGAGTGGAAAAAGGATTGGGCCTGAGCACCCTGAGAGGTCAGGTGTCTGCCCTGGGAGCCTCTTTGGGTATGTCTTTGGGGACTAACAGAGAGGTTATTTGTTTTCTGCGAGTATTTAGCAGGAGTCGATCTGTGTTCCGATCCCGGTGTCTCCTTGGGATCTGAATCTGGTGTTGAATGCTTTCTGTAAAGAGCCTTTCGGACTGCTGTCATCTGTTCCTCTGGTCGTGCTGTCTTATAAGGTGTGTTTTTTGGTTGCTGTGTGCTCAGCCAGGGGGATTGGCGAGCTCCAAGCCTTGTCCCACAAAGAACCAGACCTTGTATTGCATAAGAACAAGGTAGTGCTCAGAAGAGTTCCGTCCTTCATCCACAAAGTTCCCACAGCTTATATGTGAACCAGGAAATATGTCTTCCGGCTTTCTGTCCTCAACCTTCTCACCCAAAAGGAGAAAGAGTTGCACAAGTTGGATTTGAGACAGGGCATAAGGATATACCTTAGACAGACAGCTGAGTTCTGGAAATTGGATAACTTATTTGCCCTTTTTGGAGCAGCCAAGCAGTGTCATAAAGTCTTCAAGGCCACACTAGCTAGGTGGATGAGGGCCTGCATTGCCAAGGCTTATGTCATAGTAAAGAAGAGGCCTCTGACTCTCATCCAAGCTCACTCCACCAGGGCTATGGACACTTCCTGGGTGGTGAGAGGTGAAGCGTCTGTTTTAAAATTATGCAAGGCAGTTACGTGGTCCTCTGCCCACACTTTCACCAAACACTACAAATTGGATGTTCAAAGGTCTGTTGATGTAGCTTTTGGTCGCAGAGTGTTGCAGGCAGCAGTTAGCAGGTAAAATTCTCTTCATGTACGTGGTTGACATATGGGACAATATTCTTCCCCCTCCTGTTTTTTCTGCGTACTGCTTTTTAGAACCCAGTTGTTGTGAATACCCACTGACAATGTAGAACGTACAGAAAGAAGACATTTGTTCATACTTACTGTAATTTCCTTTTCTAGGGACATGGATGTGTTCTATCCACACGTTCTGACAGTGTCCTTTCCCCTTTAAATGTTGCTGGAAAGTCTTCAAGCTGGCTCCTCCCACCCACCCAGGTGGTATAACCCTTGGCTCTGCCCCATGATGCCAGATCTTCCTTTTCGCTGGAAGAAGCAGGTTCCCTCCTTACTGCTCCCATGTTGAGTAGGCCCTATCACTAAAATCTTCGGATTTACTTCCAAAACTTTAAACTCTTCAGAGTTTTGTCTTCAGTTCGATTATTGATTGTGACCATGATGTAGGAAAAGTCCTCGCTCGGATTCCACCGGTGCCCATGTGGGCAGAAGATGTCGCGTACCAACACCCACGCCACGTGCATTTGCTGCCTGGGCCTCGAGCACGAGCCCTAGGCCTGTGATATTTGCTGGTCATTTCACGCATCGGTTATTGAGGACCGCCTCACCTGCCTGAAGCTGGGCAGCCAAGAAAATATGCATCCGCCGGTCAAATCCAAGGATGCCCGTATGGTGGTCTTCGCAGCTGTGGGGTCCGCCGAGCAGTTGGAGCAACTTACGACTTTCGAGGAGGAGGAGGCTTGGGCTACTGAGCAGTCCTCTTCGGTCTCTGCTTTTTTCTGCTCAAATTTGGCTCCACAGCTCTCACAAGGAACAGTCCAGGAAGGAAAAGGAGAAGACTCACTGTCGACGTTCTTGGGACCAGGAACATTCTCGGTCTCAATCTCAGGTTTTGACCACGGTCGAAACCACGGGCTTTGCCACTGACTTCACGGAGACTCCATCAGGCCAATTGGTTGAGACGCCAGCCAACGATGCGGCAGAGATTTTTCTCGACCCTGTCAACCGATTTTTGTCTGAAGAGGCCAACAACTCCTTGTTCAGGACTCCGGTCCTGCCCGTGACCACCGAAGAGGCAGCCCAACCCACTGAGCCTGACCCTCTGGTCATCGACCCAGACCAGGACGAGGAGCAGCGGCTCTCCCTGGCTCCCTCCGAGATCCCCTGGTGGCCAAGGTCTCAGTCTTTCTCGTCCAGTGGGTTGAGCAGATCCCGCCAATGTTGGCGGGCCCACGCTTTACGCCATGGGAAGTGGCGCTTCCGCTATTCGTCATCTTCATCCTCCTTGGATGAGGAGAGGCTTCAGCGCCAGTTGCATTGACACTACAAAGACCTCATATGGCAAAAGTTGGTGTTGGCCAGTCCGAAGCTGACCCCAGCTGCCACACCGGCCATCACTTGGCTGTCACCCACACCATTCCTCTGCCTGCAGAGCCGGTTCAGACCATCTCAGTTCAGTCAAAGTTGGCCTCTCCACTGATCGTGGTGGAGCCACGGCCCAAACAGTCACCGACCGGGGCTTCCCCATCGACTGTCGGTCACACCTGACCATCCGTGGCGGGTCGAGAGTGACTCGTGTGGTCGGCTGCTTTAAGTGGACTCCTCTGAGTCCAAAGATTCCTCACTGCACTCCCATTCAATTGACATAGAATCATGGGGAATCTCTCGACGGAGGAAGAACCCACTTCCTTCATGGGCATCCTCTGTCTCATCTCCGAGTCCTCGGGCATGAAATTGGAGCCTGTCCAGAAGTGGACTTGCTATCCCCTCACAGAGATTCTGGATAAAGGGGACTCTCCGACAGAGGCTTTCCTGTCAACCCTGCCCTGAAGCTATGGCGGCGCCCCGCCTCGTGCCCTGCGCCCTCAGCCCAGATGGCCTACAAATATGTGGTGCCCACTGGTACCCTCTTGGGGTTCACATAGCACCCCTTGGCCGAGGGGTTGGTGGCCGACTCTGTGTTTTGGCACTTGGGCAATACGGGGGATGTCAACAGACCGCTGGATAAGGAGTCCAAGAAATTGGACCACTTGGCTGAAAAGGTCTATGCTGCCTCCTCTCTCAGCCTCCACCATGCGAGCTTAGCCTTCCTGATGGCGCACTTCTCCCATGCCCTCTTGGGCTCCCTGGACGAGGTGATTCCTCACCTTCCCGTGGACCTCCGACTACGGTCAAGTAGTTCCAAGACCAGGGCTGGGCTGTGGCCAGGCAGCGGCTTCAGATGGTTCTGGATATTGGAGATTCCTGTGCCTGCTCATTGGCGGCCACAGTTGCCTTGCGCTGTAGGGCTTGGTTGCGGATCTTGATCTTCACGGCAGACACTCGGCACAAGCTGGCAGATGTTCTGTTCTTAGGCACTGACTTGTTTGTGCCCAGTGTGGAGGGTCACCCCCAGTGTATCAAGAAGTCCAATGCCACCTTGAACTCTTTTACATCCTCCCAGAGGGATCCAGGCAGCAGAAGCATAAGCCCTTTCGGTCCTCCACTCCTGCGGCAAAACCAGCCCAGCATCAGTTTGGCCAGCAGGCTCAGTCCTGGCAATTTAGGCCCAAGTCTGTGGCCTCCGTGGTCCGAAAGCCCGGAGGGAAGGGACCCGGTGGCTTCTTAGCCGGATCCACCTCCTCCAAGCCTGCTCAGTGACAGGATTGGGGGGTGCCACCCTCATGCCAGTCATTCCTTCCCTGGGTCCTCCTGTGGGGAGCTGGCTCTGCCACTTTATTTCCGCCTGGTCCGCTGTCATGATGGACAGGTGGGTTCTGGAAGTGGTTGGTTAGGGTCTGCCTCTAGAATTCGCGCAGTACCCTCCCAGCCAAGCCAAGCCCCACGGGAGGACTTGGTATCCACAGACACTTGGTCGGTTCTTCGAGACGACTTAGCCCAACTCCTCTGTGAGGAAGTCGTCAGGGTTGTGGATCCTCCAGAACACCCAGGCTTTGTCTCCAGGTACTTCCTGGTGCCAAAGCGGACGGGGGACTGATGCCCCATTCTAGATCTGCACGACCTGAACAAATTCCTCAGGTCCCATACCTTAAGAATAGTAACTCTGTCCCAGATCATACCACCTCTAGAGCAAGACATATGGTTTTGCTCGCTGGATCTCTAGGATGCATTCTTTTACATCCCGATCCATCCGTCCCACCGAAGTTTCCTCCGCTTCAGAGCCGAGGGAACTCTCTACAAGTTCCAGGCCATGCCATTCGATCTCTCCTTGGCTCCCAAGGTCTTCACCAAATGCATAGCAGTGGTGGCAGCTTAACTGAGGTGCCGAGGGGTCCGGGTGTACCCCTACCTGGATTTATTTATTTATTTTATTTATTTGAGTCTAGGATTACAAAGTACCTTTGAGTCGAGGCTCTTTTACAAAGGTTCCATGTCAGTAAGTATAGGCATATAGGTCTTACAGGTTTCAAAGTACAGCATAAAACAATCAGTAACACAATGGTCATTACTTGTAATTAAAAGGACAATACATAAAAACACTAGGAGATGTAGGCAACAAAGGAAATGGGGGTGAAGGGAGGAGAGGGCATGGGGGGGTGGGACTGAGTATGGCAGCCTATGGGGCTTTGTCAGGACAGAACAGGGGTAAGAGCAATTGATGGGCATAGGACTGACAAAGTGCAAGGTGAGAGGACAACAGCAGAGACTGTTGGCAGCAGCGAAGATAATAATGCTTAAGCAGGGCAGTCACAGGTGCTTGAGCCTACTAGGGAGAGGCGGAGCTGAGCCTTGAAAGCGCCCAGCGTTTGTGAGGTGGAGATGTCACTAGTGAGACTGTTCAGCCAGCTAGGAGCCCTATATGCAAAGGACCTTTGGCCTTGGGTTGTGTGACAGTGGGGGATTTGCAGGAACTGGGGTTTAGAGCTCCTGGTGTTGCAGTTGTTGATGCTGGGTTTGAGGAGGGAGCGGACTCCAGAGGGAGAGCCTTGCCCGTCATTATTTTCTTTGCTGTGATGCAGGTTTTGGCACTTTATTTGGTTGCTGAGTTGCCGCCATCCAGTTAGGGAGTAGAGGTCACAAGTATGTGTGAGACGGTGGGCTCCAGTGACGAGTCGACAGGCTTTATTGAGAGAGGTAGAAACACGTTTGAGAGAGGAGGCAATGGCGGAGCCATAGATAATGAGTCCGTAGTCAATAATGCTAACAATGGAGCTCTGGATGGCGACAGACAAGGCTTCAGAGGTTAGATGACTGGCTGATAGCAGGTTCCCCCAGGCAGGAGGTGGAGCAGTCCATGGACCTGGCCCTCCAGACCTGCATCGACCTTGGCTTTCTGGTCAACAAGGCCAGGTCAGAACTCGTGCCATCATAGGTGATCAGCTTCATCAGGGCAGAGCTCGACTCTTGCCGAGCCAGAGCCCGGCTCCCAGGGGACAGAGCAGAGGTCCTCTCCTCCTTTGCCCGATCATTTTGAGTTGTGCATTTGTGCCCTGCCCGGAAAGAGGGTTCCATTGGCTCGAAAGCGGAGGAACCTTTGGTGGGATGGACAGATTGGGACATGAAAGAATGTGTCCTGAAGATCCAGAGAGCAAAACCACATGTTTTGCTCTATAGATGGTATGATCTGAGACAGAGTTACCATCCTGAAGGTGTGCAACCCGAGGAACTTGTTTAGGTCGTGCAGATCTAGAATGGGGCACCAGGCCCCCATCCGCTTTGGTGCAAGTAAGTACCTGGAGACAAACCCTGGGTGTTCTGGAGGATCTGCTACTCTGACCATGACCTCCTTGCAGAGGAGCTGGGTTATGTCATCTTGAAGAGATTCTCCATTTGGCATCATGGCAAGGGGCTGGACCCTTTGTCCTGTCTGGTGGCCAGCATTTTTGACTACCTGTGGTCCCTCTCCAAAGGGGGACTTCGGTCGATGACCTTTAAGGTGCACCTGGCAACCATCTCTGCTTACCGGGTATGGGCTGGTCAGCAGTCGGTGGCACAGGAGAAGGTGGTCTGGCCCTTTTTCAAAGGCTTTGGTCACATTTCCCCTCCGGTGCATGAATCACCACCACTACCGTGGGTCTTACCTGTCGTGGAAGACCACCTTCCTAGTGGCTATCACATCAGCCAGAAGGATCAGTGAGCTCCAGGCACTTTCGGTGGATTCTCCTTACCTTGTCTTCTACAGGGACAAGGTTGTTGTATGCCCCAACCCGAAGTTCCTCCCGAAGGTTGTGTTGGAGTTTCACCTTAATCAGGTGATGACTCTTCTGGTGTTCTTCCCGAATCACACCTCTGAGTCCGAACACAAGCTCCATACTCTGGATCTGAGGCGAGCGCTCGCTTATTGCAAAGAGAGTGCACGTCTGGAGTTCAGGGAGAGGTTTGCCAGATGTTTGCCACCTACACTGAATCTTCAGCTGGTAGACCTGCAGCCAGGTGGATCACCTCCTACATTGATCTCTGCTATAGGTTGGCGGGTAGGGAGCCTCCCGGAGGGCTAAGGGCTCATTCCACCTGTCATACCGCTGTGTCGGTGGCTGCTTCTAGGGATGTCCCTATCCAGGAAGTCTGCAGGGCTGCTACCTGGAAGTCAGCACACACCTTCATTTCCCATTACCACATTGACCCTGAGTCACGCGGGGATGCTGGTTTTGGAGCCACAGTTCTCCAATCTCTGTTCCATAAATAGGTGGTGTGTGCCTTGCCTCCCTCCTCCCAGAGAAATGTCCGCCTTCCAGTTCTTTCCTGACGTTAGCTCATGCCAGCGCCTCGCGGTAAAGTTCCTTGCTCATCAGACTCTATCGTCGGTATTTTCACCAAGTATTTTTCAATTTTTTTCCATTATTCATCAGGTATTCATCGGTGTATGTCGTCCCCTACACCCTCCGAGCATAAAAACAAGTGCGACTCGCGCAGCGCCCAACTCCCGCACAAGGACGGCCATTCCCTGTGCCTTTTTTGCCTAGGCCCCGACCATCTGGTGGAGAAGTGTCAGCACTGCCTCAGCTTTAACGCAGCCACTTGAAGACAGCGGCAGCAGTCCCTGGAGGCCCATATTTTGAAAAAGAAAATGAGCTCCATGGAGAAGGAATTGAAAAAGCTCGGTGGCGTCCACCTCCCTGAAGGCCATCACTAGAAAAAGATAAAGAAAGCACCGGGACAAGGGCTCCTCATCCACGCGACTGCCGAGGAGTCACTGTGTTAAAGTAACATCCCCCGAGGCTTCGCTCGCGATAGCTGCCTTAGAGGCTTCTAAGGCAGCGTCGGCCTGCCAGTCTGGCTCGTGCTCGGGCCCTTCGGGTGCCTCCGGGCCTTTGGAAGCCTCCGCTCCTGGTAAAGCTGTGATTTCGCGGCCTGCTGTTATGAGTGGCTCCGATAAGCCAGACGTGGGTTCCGACGACGCTCACACGGAGAAGGTTGGTAAGTCACCCAACCCATCGGGGCGGCGCGCGGCCCCTATTCCGCCCGACCAGGCCACTCCTCCATCGCAGCCTGCCTCCGGCGATGGGTCCGTTAAGTCGGATGCCGGACCCTCCGGATCCCGCTGATAAGCCGCACGTCGGTTCGCCCGATGTCCATACAGCGGAAGAGCCGACGCCGGACCCTCCCACATCCGTCGTTCCTGGCTCCCTGCATCCCTCGCTGCCCTCTGGGGACCCTGAGTCTCCTCAACCCGACCCCGAGGATTTCTCTCCTCCATCCCCGGGTGACGCTGAGGTTCCTGTTCCACCTCTGTCAGACCGTCCACCTGCTGGTTTGATTGATCTGACGTTGGCTCCCCGGACGCCTGCTCCGATGCCGGCTCCTCGGATGCTGGCTCCGACGCCGGTATTGCCGGCTCCGGGTGACATCCCACTTCCGGATGCCACCCAGCTGGGCCCTCCGCCCACGGCCTTCTGCCAGATCCGCCCGTGGGGCCTCCAGCTGGGCTGTCTGCTCTAGCAGCCCCCCCCCCTGGTTCCCAGGTATCTGACCCCGCAGTATTCGATGCCTCAGTACCCAGCACTGACCTATCTGACACTGCAGTACCCGGCGCCTCAATACCCGATGCCGGGCTGTCCGCCGTGAGGTTACGGATACGCGTCTTATGGGTATAATCCATACCCATGTCCCCCTCCTCCTCCACGTCCACCCCCCCGGCCACCGGTGGACCTGCTGGAGACTCTGGCCTCCTGGTGGGCTGAGGCCAAGGCTCAGCTCACCAGAGAGGTGGAGAGTCGTCTTCCGATGACTGTGCCGGTCCCAGTTCCCATACGTCCACGATGACAAACTCCCTCCCCACCTCCGGACACCAGGGCTAAACCCTCTGGGTCCAGAGAAGGGCAGGACACGCTTCCCAAGGGGTCCGTTCCTCCCTCGCTGGGAGAGGGAGTCTTCTTCATCTTCTTCTTCATCTTCCTCTTCTTCTTCCTCGGACACCTCGGACGCTTCCGACGATTGTTCCAAGCAAGACAACGAGCCATGCTCTCTGTCCAAGCCCAGGCCAAGGACTCCTCCGAAGTCTCCTCCAGAGGATCCTTCCCTCACGGAGTTGCTACGCAAGATCCAGGAGGTACATAAGTGGCACTCCTTGGAGCCAGACCCACAGCGTAAAAGAATCACTGAGCATCTGGATCTTCCTGTGACAGCTCCCACCTTGGTGCCACCCTGGATCGAGCCTCATGCCGACCTTATTACCACCATATGGAAACAGCCGTTGGCCTTAGCCCCACTTCCTAGGAAGTCGAACAGGCTATACCAAGCTCCCGAGGGTGTTGACTATTTAGACTCTCACCCTCGAGCTGACTCGGTTGTGATTAGTGCCGATCAGCTCACCCCAAACATCTCAACTCGTCTCCACCTGACAAGGAATCCCGCCTTCTGGACCAGTATGTCAAGAAGATTTTAGCTTCTTCCACTCTGAGTTTTAGGGCCCTGAATTATGTCGGTCACATGGGGGATTACCAGAAGGCGATTCTCAGTGAGGTGGAATCTAAATTGGACTCCCTTCCGGACTCTCAAGTCAAGCAGGAAGTGGCTGACCTTGTCCGCTGTGCATGTTCGGCCAGTCGGCACATGCTTCGCACGACCTACGATACAGTGGACATTGCTGGTAGGAGCTCAGCTTTCGCAATAGGCTTACGGCGTCATGCTTGGCTCCGAGTGTCAGGGTTGGTCCTGGAAGTGCAGTCCGCCATTCAGGAAGCGCCCTTCCGGGGTTCGGTGCTGTTCGGGGGTGATGTCAAGGACATCATCACCGACCTGCAGGAGAAGGGGACAGCACTAAAGTCTGTTGACTCTATGTATCATCCCCATCAACCACAGCACCGTCTCTTTCGCAGACGGAATCGGCGGAAAGCGGGCCACTAAATGTCGCCCCGCTGCCAAGGCCCCCCTGCCCAAAAAAGCAGTGGGAGCTTCAGCTGCGGCGCTGCCCCACACCACCTGACTCCTTCCTCTCTCCCACAGCCTCCGGGCTTCCCGGAAGAACCGGTAGGTGGGAGGTTTTCCCTCCCCCTTCTGGGCTGGTAGAGGATAACATCAGATTCATGGGTGCTCCAGCTAATCATAGAAGGGCACTCAATAGAGTTTCTACAGAAACCACCTCGTCACCCTCCCCCAAGGTTATCGTATTCTTGGGAACATCATCTTCTGGTCCAGGAAGATATTTCAGCACTTTTGCTGAAAGAGGCAATAGAACCCATCCCCCTTCCTCTGCAGGGAACGGGTTACTATTCCCACTTCTTTCTGGTCCCGAAGAAGACAGAAGATGTAAGGCCTATTCTAGATCTCAGTTCCATGAACTTATTCGTGGAATACAAGAGGTTCAGGATGCTCTCACTGCAGAGCCTTCTGCCCCTCCTTCGCTTGGGACAGTGACTGTGCGCTCTGTATATGCAAGATGCTTACCTGCACATATCTATCCGCCCTTCTCACCACAGATATCTCCGTTTTGCTTTTCAGGGGGACCACGACCAGTTCAAAGCACTCCCATTTGGACTTTCCTCGGCTCCTTGAGTATTTACCAAATGCCTTGCGGTGGTGGCGGCCTACCTGCATACCTGAGGGGTACAGGTTTTCCTGTACCTGGACAATTGGCTCCTGGTGGCCTCGTCCAGGGAGGAACTCATGCACTTCCTCTCCCTTACCCAGCAGGTCTTTGCCTGTCTGGGTATTACCATCAACCTTCCAAGTCTCACTTGATCCCATCCCAGAGGCTCCAGTTTTTCGGGGCGATACTGGACACAACCCTGGGCAGGGCCTTCCTGCTACCGGACAGGGCGGCCACACTCCAGACTCGGGTAAACCTGTTGTCTGGCCGCAGGTGGGTCAGTGCAAGGTCGGTTCTTCGTCTCCTCGGGCTTATGGTGGCTACTATTCCAACAGTCCCTCACGCTTGGCTCCACATGAGGGTCTCTCAGTGGATGCTTCGCACTCAAAGGGATCAGTTGGTGGACGACTTGCACCAGTTGGTCCTAGTCTCCTCCCCTATGGTTCGAGACTTGCAGTGGTGGATGGTTCGAGAGAACCTTCTTCGAGGAGTTCCATTCTTCCTTCCTTCCCCCTCCCAGACTCTGACCACAGACACCTCGGGTGAAGGTTGGGGAGCCCATCTCGGTCCTCATCGGACCCAGGGCTCTTGGTCCAAGCTCGAACAATCACTTCACATCAATGTGCTCGAGCTTTGGGCGGTGCTTTATGCTCTCCAGGCTCTTCATCTGCATCTGCTTCCTAGCCGTCCAGATGGACAATATGTGTGGTATGGTACATCAACAAACAGGGAGGGACTCTGTCCTACCCTCTTTTTTTTTTTTTTAATTTAGTTGTTTAACCAGGTATAGCACACTAAGCTGGAAGCTTCTTTACAGGAGCAACCTGGGAGCACAAGGAGGTTAAGTGAGTTGCTCAGGGCCACACAGTATGCAAGTGGAAGCTGTGGGATTCAAACTCAGGTCTGGTCTGCTGGATGTCACCAGATTTGCAGCTCGGAGCCTTAGACCACTGCGCTATACTGCCTCCCTCTTTGCAGGGAAGCGATGAGAGTTCGGGATTGGGCAGCACAACATGACCTTCACCTCATGGCAATTCATGTTCCGGGGGTTGAGAACACCTTAGCAGACAAACTAAGTCACTCGTCTGCTCAAGCTCACTAGTGGGAACTGGATCAGGGGTTCCTAGTCGATATCTTCCTACGTTGGGGAACACCACAGGTGGACCTGTTCGCTTCACCTCTAAACCCTAAGCTTCCCGACTTCTGCTTGCTCGTTCAAGAGCGAGGCATTTTCTGGAGAGACGCTCTGTCTTTAGATTGGAAGGACAGATTCGTCTATGCCTTCCCCCCCCGATTCCTCTGATCCCGCGAGTCTTGCAGAAACTCTGTTCAGAAGGAGCACAAATTATTCTGATTGCTCTTTTCTGGCCCAGGCAAGTTTGGTTCTCTCTTCTGCAACAATACTCAGAGGAACCTCCTCTTCCTCTTCCTCTTCCTCTGTCACAAATTTTACTGACCCAGGATCAGGGGACCCTGGTCCATCCAGGTCTCAAGTCCCTTCAGCTACATGCATGGCTCCTGCAGACATAGCTCAAGCCTGCTTTAGGGTTTCTCCCCAGGTGGCTGAGATTTTGGTGGAGGCTAGAAAACCCTCCACTAGGTCTACTTATGCCATGAAGTGGAAACGGTTCACAATCTGGGCCGCTTCAAAAGACTTCGAGCCTTTCTCCTGCTCGGTTGGGCGGCTGCTGGGGTACCTGCACCATCTCTTTGACCTGGGTCTTAGTCACTCATCTCTGAAAGTACACATGGCGGCCATTTCAGCCTACCATATTCCCTTTGCAGATAGGACATTTGCTCAACTGGAAGTCTCTAAGACTTTCCTCAGAGGAGTTCTTCACCCGAGACCCCCTATCCGAGTCCCGGCCCCTCCTTGAGATTTGAACTTCGTTCTTGAGAAACATACTTTGCCTTCTTTTGAACCGGTGGCCTCAGCAGACATGAAGTTCCTTTCATGGAAGACGCTGTTCCTAGTGGCTGTTTCCTCGACTCGGAGGATTTCCGAGCTCCAGGCCCTGATGTGTAAAATCCCGTACTTGATTTTTCACAAGGAATGTGTGGCTCTGCGCACCAATCCTATGTTTCTCCCCAAGGTGGTAGCGGAATCTACATTGAACCAGTCCATAGAGTTACCCGCTTTCTTTGCGCAGTACTCTAATCGGGGGGAATATCTACTTCACACTATGGACGTTCATCGGATTCTGAGATACTACACTAACAGAACAAAGGATCTCAGAAAGGCTGATCAACTGTTTGTCTCTTTTGCCCCCAAAAGAGAAGGCAATGCTGTTTCTAAGCAATGCCTGTTTAAATGGTTGGCTCATTGCATCACCTTCTGTTACGACAAGTACAACAAGACCCTTCCGAGTCAAGTAAGAGGACACTCCACCAGAGGAGTCGCTGCCTCGGTGGCATGTTTTAAGAACGTGTCAACGGCAGACATCTGTGCTGCCACCACTTGGACTTCGGACCATGCATTTACAAAACATTATAGTTTGGATATTGCCTCTCGCTGTAGAGCAGGCTTTGGGCTTGCTGTTCTGCAAGGCCCCCTTTCTTAAGGCCTTCACAGCTAGAGGATCTGCTTTGAGTAGCTTTTGTCCTCCTGTGTGCTTCTTCCTGTTCCAGACTGCTTGGGACTCAGTCCTATATGTAATTACCTACTGCGAGAGCCCTCTCAAAGTAAGATAGTACAGTTACGTAAGAACTTACCATAACAGTAGATCTTCGAGAGAGGCTCCTGCAGTAGGTAATACTTTCCCGCCCTCCATCCCCCTAAGCTTTTTCAGCTCCTTTTCCAGTGAGGGAAATATTTGCTTCTCTCTCGTCTGGCCTCTTTGGCCCGTGGCGGGAAAGAACTGGAAGGCGGGCGTGAGGCGGTCCCTCGTCAGAGACTGCTAGCTAGAAATTTTTCCGTGGGGTCCTGACACCTGCCGGCTTCAGTCCTATATGTAATTACCTACTGCAGGAGCCTCTGTCGAAGATCTACTGTTACGGTAAGTTCTTACGTAACTGTACTATCTTACACGGGGATAATCTCTTGCAGCAGGTAATACACTTGGGTCATCGCCAGAGGGTGCTCTTTTGCGCGGCAGCTTTCTTCTAGCAGTCTTTCCTAGGGACCGCCCACACATGACATAATTGTCCTGCACCTATATAAGAGTGGGTGACCCCAGGCATCCTCAGTTCATTTTCCCACTGTCTTCAGCTCGCACGCAACAGCTTAGCGCTTGTAAAGCAGTCATCAACGAGAACTTGAGTTGGGAACGGATTTTTCCTCCGTTTCTAATCTTCATCGACTAATGTCCAAAGACTGTACAAGCAAGTCATCATTTTTTCGGTCAAGTCATTGCGGTAGGAAAATCTACCACTACGACAACCATACAGTTTGTGTTAGGTGTCTGGGTTCTACATACAACACAATCTCCTGCAGACACTGCCAGGAATTCAACCAGGCAACATGTCGATGATGACTGCAGGAAATCGAATCACATCTAGTGGAGCAGAAATTGTCTCTTAGAGAAGGGGGCCCATCCCAAGGAGAACTCCACTACAGCTTCACATAAGAAGCATAAGCGGGATGAGGACAAATCATCCTCATTGGGCAGACACTCGTAAACGGCCACCGTTACTGATGCTCCACCGTCGATGATGTCCTCTAGAACTGCTGCCTCGTTGACGGCACTTTCTGGCACCCTTTCAGCAGTTTCTCTGGAACCTTATGTTTGTTCTGGTGACTCCCGGTCGACGATGGTTCATTTATCGTCGATGATGTCTGCTTTTAAGCACTCTACTACCTCCCCGTTTACTGCCCCATCGACGGCAGGTCAGATTTTTCATAGGAAGGACTACAGGATTTTCCATGGCCACAGCCCCTCCTCCTCCACAACCATTCTCTCACAGGGGCCAGCCAGATAAGGACCAAGACCCTGGTACTTATCGCCCAGGTGCCAGACCTGTTTATGCATCGTGCCCAATCACCTCGATGATTCCACTGGTTTCCCAGAGGCCACCTGCCCCTCCCTCCACCACTACTTCAATGGACGTGGCAGCCGTAGTGCAACAGGTTTTGGAAGTGATGAGGGTTTTCAGCCTTCCACTCCAGGAGAGGCGGGTCACCCGTCCCATTCTCCCACCCCTCCACCTAAACATTTTCAAGGTGATCGAGACAGCCTAGCCCAGTGGCGCTGAGGGTTGAGGCGCTGGACGCCATGCTGGCGACCCGGGTTCGGGAATGAGCCCAGGCCGCTGGGGGTCAGCAGAGGGGGAAGAGATTGAGTGTCCACAGGACTGCTCTCTCTTCCTAGGGAGGGTGAGGGGAAGCGACCACTCCTGGAGAGGCCTCTGGCGGCTGTCGGAGGCACCCAACTGTGGCGACACAGCAGAAGCATGGGGCAGAGTTACGGCATAATGTTGCCATGTCAAGCCACACTCTGAGGGGAAGAGCAACCATACAAGAAAATACCTCCTCTGTCTGCAGAGTGACGGCCCTCGACGGACCACCTACCCTATTTGGGCTAAACAGAGCCCGGCGAATGGAGACGAGGACTCTGGGTAATGTGGTCTCCTCCCCCGGTTCCACTCCTCTGGGGGTGGCCCCGCCGTAGGGGGCAAACTGCGGTCCTCCTTGCTCCGGCCGTCGTGGCGGAGGCTGGTTTCCACCTAGGGGTCAGTCGAGCGTCTCCGCACAAGGCTCGATGGGGGATAAGCATACCCCCGCAGCAGTTTGAGTATAAAGAAATAAAAAAAAAAAAAAAAGGTAATAGAGAACCTTCTCTGACTTGGTCCCCTCCATACTATGAGGAAGAATATTTCTCAGAAGAGGCTGATTTTCCTGAAGGTTTTCCAGGAGATCTTGAAGATTTTGATCCCCAGGACCTGGACTCTCATCCTCCGTCTTCTATCTCGACTATTTCCTCCTTGCATGAGGAGGATGCCTCCTGTCAAGCGGCGGCGTCTCCTCCTGATGACCCATCCTTTCATGAGATGATGGTCTAAATTCAAAAAATCATGGGATTTTCAACTATAGTATATGATAAACCAGGAAAGGACATGGCAGACTATCTTGAACTCCCTGAGGAGCCTATCGTAGTGGTACACCCACTTATACAAACTTATCAAAATGCAGTGCTGGCTGCTTGGAATCAGCCCTCAGCTGTTCCTGCAGTTCCTGGAAAGGCAGATACCAGGCTCCTCTCGACCATCCTTTCCTTTCCACTACCCCTGAAGCCGATTCGGTAGTAATCACAGCGGCTCACAGTCGTACCAAACGTCCAAAGCACCTAAGCTCCTTACCCCCGATAAGGAATCTCGCTGTCTTGATTACCTTAGGAAGACAGTTTTCCAGGTAGGTACCATGAATCTCAGAATTTTAAACTGTATGGGATACATGGTTAATTACCCAAGTTCCCTCTGCTCCTCTGCTGTAGAACTAGTCAATAAACTCCCTCCTTCTCAGGAGAAGGACCAATGATTGGCAACAATTTCAACTGGCAACTCTATATCTCGACATCTGCTCTATTTGGGGTACGATGCGGTAGATACCTCTACCGTGATATCGGCTACAGGTGTTAGCCTTAGATGACATTTCTGGTTACATGTGTCAGGATTTACACCAGATGTGTAGCACAAAGTGGTAAATGCCCCCTTCAATAGATCCAAACTTTTTGGTCCTGACACCCAGACACTTCTGGATAATCTCCAAGCTTCAGGACAGACTTTATGTGCGGTGCATGGCATGTATCATTCCTCACAGCCATCTTACCAGTACCGCTCACACTTCTCTTTTCAGTTGAAGAGAAGCAGCAAACACAGAGGTACCTATAGAGTTGCATTCCATGGTCATTCTCAGCTAACATACAGGACCACCACTCCTGCTCCAAGGGTTCCCACTCCCACTCCTCGGGTGTAATTGGTCAGTGCACTTCCCTGTGACCAACTGGAGCATTGCCCACGCTTCCTTGACCAGGCCTCGGAAGCCTTGGGCGGTCACTTTGCCCTCCATTTAGAGGCCAAGCAAGCGATCACATTAGACGAGTGGGTGCTTCAGATCATCCAGATGGGGCATACGCTGGAACTCATCTCATTGCCTCCCCCTCATCTTCTCCACTCTGTCTCTTACCCACCCGACCATATCCCCATTTTTCAAGAGGAGCTATAGGCATTTCTTCATGAGAATGCTGTCTATCTGGTTCCTCCTTTGGAGTGGCATCAGGGATTTTACTCCCATTTTTTTCTGGTACCCAAACGCACTAGAGATCTCAGACCTATACTAGACCTCAGACAACTGAACCTACACATTCAGTACAAGAGGTTCCGAATGGTCACTTTAACCTCCATCATGCCAGTGGTAAAACAAGGGGATCGGCTATGCACATTAGACATGAAAGATGCCTACCTACATATCCCCATACACCCCGCCCAGCACCGGTTCCTTCACTTCTACCTGCTAGGACAACACTACCAATTTCGGGCACTCCCATTCGGCCTCTCATCCACCCTGAGAGTCTTTATCAAGTGCCTAGCGATGGCACTGAGACAGGACGGACATTTTGTCTTCCCATACTTAGACGATTGGCTCATAAAAACAGACTTTAAAACCTCTCTGCTGTTGTCCTGCCAGGCAACCCTCACTCTGTTCCAGTCCCTAGGAATTACGGTCAACTGGCCCAAATCCAACCCAGCAGCTCCAGTACATAGGAGCCGTTCTGGACACCACCTCCACCAGGGCTTACCTCCCTGCCAACAGGCAAGACGGACGCCTGTTATGCCTTTTGGGACACATAGCCGCAGCCTTCCCGATGGTGGTCTTTGCCCATCTACATATGAGACCAATCCAATGGACTCTTCAAAGTCAGTGGAGGCAAAAAGCAGGGGATTTCGAAGACAGAATCCGAGTCACTCCCACTGTGCTCGGTCCTTGACTGGTGGACCCATCGTGTGAACCTATCTCAGGGCATGCCCTCTCAGTCCCCTCCTCCCAAGCAGACGTTGACCATGGATGCTTCCTCTGACAACTGGGGGAGGCGTACCTGGGTCCCTACAAGATGCAGGGCAGGTGGCTCCTGTACTCCATCCCTCCTCATATATCTATTGGAAATGAGAGCAGTCCACCTCGCCCTTCAGGCTTTCCATCCCCACCTCGCTCCAGGGCCTCTCCTGATCCAATCGGACAACACCTCGGTGGTATATTACCTGAACAAACAAGGAGGTACCAAATCCCACGCTCTCTGCAGGGAGGCAATAGCAGTTTGGCAGGACGCCATACTTCAACATCTATCATTGACTGCTGTCCATCTACTAGGACTTCACAATATCTTGGCCGACATTCTCAGTCGCCAGACCTCTGTGCACGAGTGGACACTGGATCACGAAGTTCTTCAGATGGTCTTTTGGTTGTGGAGGACCCCGCACCTCGACCTCTTTGCCTCCCCCGACAATCACTGCCTCCCCAGATTTATCCCAAACAGAAAGGGACTGTCTATCAATGCCCTGTCCCAGCCATGGATAGGACTCTTCTTATATGCTCCCTCTCCTGCAGCAGACTTTACTGAAACTACTACTCGAACGTGCCCCATAATCCTCATAGCCCCTCTGTGGCTTTGGCAGCTTTGTAACCCTTTGCTTCAACAGTTCTCAGTAGCAAACCCAATCCTATTACCCATCAGGCCAGACCTGTTGACACAGGATCGGGGAACCCTCCTTCAACCCAACCTGAAGTCACTACACCTTCATGCTTGACTCCTGAGGATGCTTCCCTATCCTGCCTTCAAGTCTCCTCACCAGTGGCCAACATTCTTTTGGCCTCATGTAAACCATCTACCAGGCAAACCTATAATGCCAAATGGAAATGCTTCTCCATATGGGCCGCTTCCCGGTCTTTGGACCCTTATTCATGTCCATTTACTAAGGTATTGGACTGCTTAGCTTCAGTCACCTCGATGGGCTTGAGCTACTCCTCTATCAAAGTCCATCTGGCCTCTATCTCGGCCTTTCATGAACCTTTAGAAGGGAGATTACTTTATCAGCATCACCTTGCCAAGATGTTTCTAAGAGGAATGTTAAACCTAAAAACCTCCTATTAGGCAACCTACTCCTCCATGGGACTTGAATTTCCTACTGGAAAAGCTGACCCTTGACCCCTTCAAGCCTGCGGCTACTTGCGACCTTCGCTTCCTAGTCTGGAAGACCTTATTCCTAGTACCTGTCACTTCAGCTCGCTGTATTTCTGAGCTTCATGCCCTAATGTGTAGGGAACCCTACCTAATCTTCCATAAAGACGGTGTCCCTTCATAACAATCCCTCCTTTTTACCCAAAGTGGTCTCGGAGCACACCTTAAATCAGTCTCTAGAACTGCCAGTCTATTTCCCTGAGCATTCTAATTCAGGAGAATACCTTCTACACACTTCAGATGTTCATTGCATTTTGAGATATTATATAAATTGTACCAAATCTTTGAGGAAGACTCCTCTGCTTTTTGTTACCTTTGCCCCAACCAGGGAAGGCTTTCTGGTCGCTAAGCAGACCCTCTCCAACTGGCTGGCACATTGCATAACCTTTTGTTATAAGAAGTATAACAAACCATTACCAGGACCTGTTGAAGCCCATTCTACCCGAGCCATGGCCACTACAGCGGCCTGCTTCAATGGGGCATCTATCACGGATATCTGCAACACGGTCCACAATACATATCTTCATGAAGCACTACAATTTAGATGTTGCTTCTCGCCGTAGGATGGCCTTTGGCTGCGGTGTCCTACAAGGTCTTCTATTGTAACTTTCCCACTTTTCCTGGGTTTACTGCTTGGGAGTCATCCCAAGTATATTACCTGCTGCAAGAGATTATCCTCGTGGAAGATAGTACAGTTGCGTACTTACCATAATGATAGATCTTCGAGGGGTATCTCTTGCAGCAGGTACGATCCCTCCATCCCCCCTTCTCTAAGAGAACAGCATCTGATCCAAATATATATATACATGAGGGGATACCTAAGGTACCTCAGCTCTGCCTCAGTCCTCACTTAGCAAGCTGAATCCGGCGGGGAACTGAGGATGCCTGGGGCCGCCCACTCTTATATAGGTGCAGGATGATGTCATGTGTGGGCGGCCCCTAGGAAAGACTGCTAGAAGAAAGCTGCCATGCACGACAGCGCCCTCTGGTGACGACCCAAATGTATTACTTGCTGCAAGAGATACCCCTTGAAGATCTACCATTACGGTAAGTACGCAACTGTACTTTCTAGGAGTGGTATATGTTGTTCATCCACACAGACCCATCCAACCTCCCCTGGCTTAGGCGCATAACCTCTGCTTCCAGCAGGCAAGATCTGGCATCATGGGGCGGAGCCGAGGGAAATACCACCCGGGTAAGTGGGAGGAGCCAGCTTGAAGACTTTCCGGCACTTCTTAAAGGAGAAAGGACTCTGCCAGTTAGTGTGGTTGAACAACATATACCACTCCTAGAACTACCATTACAGGTGAGTAACCTGTGTTTCCAATATCTTTTTTTTTGAAGAAAGGCATATACATATAGACAGCTAATTGTGTGCTTCTCATATCAAGTAGACCTATATCACGGTTATTTCATATTTTGAGGCACTGCAAGGACAGTAGTAACTGGAGAGTTGCTGCTTGGAATCCTCAGATGCCCAGCATTCTAAAGCTTTGGGCTGTGCCATTTCCCCTAGTAGAGGTGCACAATGCCCAGTTGTTGTGAATACCTGTTGACAATGTTGGAGCTAACAGAAAAGGAAATTACAGCAAGTATGAAGAAATTTCTTCTTTTTAGTTAACTGTGCTGGTTTTGTACTTAGCACTGTTGAGTCCCGTGGTTTGTGCCCATAACGTTTTGACACTTCCTGAAAGTACAATACCCAAGGAACATCACAGCTTGCAGGAGTCCCGTATGTACCACAACGTGAGTCTCCCTCTTACCCTCATTTCAACACTCCTTGCTGGTCTGGTGAACCCCCATTTTGCTCCCAAATAGCTGTGCTCCCTGATGGTGTGGTAGTTTCCCGTTTCCCTAACTCTGGTACCTAGTGATCCAGTGGCCCCTCCCTCCAGTCCTGACTGAGTCAGCAGCTACCCAGCCACCACTGAGCACACTGTGACCATATTACTGCCTGGTTGTATCATTTTGAAACAGGGGGATTGCAGTACTATACAAATTGGCCAGCAAGGACCACCATGCATCTGCATGTGGCCTTATAGGCCATTTAAATACCTTTGTTCATGCACAGGAGACCATTGTGAATGTCAGTAAGCATGTCTCAGTAGCCATATGTACTGATAAGTGATCTGTGCAACCACTTAGCACCAGCACTTGCATCTGAGAATTGGGTTCATGGTCTTTGACTTTATAAGAGTTGCTGGAACCAAAGCAGATTTTTGCAGTTTATTTACCCAGGATAGCCTACCTAAGATATGTAACATCTGATTTTGATTGGGGTCCTGCTTCTACCCATTTCCACAGTTTTGTGCACTGGAGCACTGAAAGTTAAGTCACACAGTGAGTACTTGGGTCTGCTGAGATTTGAACCTGTGATTTCTTGGTTTCCAAGCTGGTGCTCTAACCAGTAGACCACACTGCCTCCATGATAGCTATCCAGCTGAACTGGTAAAGACAATTTAATAACTTACTTCCTGGTGGACAGTAGGACAGATTTGCATCACAAGCTCTGCAGTCTGTAGCACGTTTGCCTGGGAAGTTTCTACTAATTTTTTTGAAAACACAAGGGAACAGTACTATACAAGATATTCTGAAAATGCTGGAGAGAGAATATTGTGGAGAAGGCTGACCAGACATGCATATTTTATTCCATTGGAAGGAGTCCGTGAAAGATGCGTAGAGATTTTTAGGAACTCAAATGACAAAGTACAAAAATATATATTTTCTACTATGGCATTTTTAGAAAAGAAATATATTACTAGAAAGTGGTTAAAAGTTTCCTCCGACCAACTAATGATGGGAGGGAATGGTGAACAAGGTTTATCAGATGGAGAAGCTGTTGCATACAGCGAGGCCAAAGAAGGCAGCTCTTAATAGATGGATACTATACATGATATTTATCACCCCAAGTGCAATTAATTGTGTTGTTAAGGAAATACTTCGGAGCATAGTAGTCCTAAGGCAACATGCAGTGTGGGAGGAGACACTGGTATAGAAGCAGACTGAAAATAAAACCTAATTAACTGGGCAAGGGCAAAAGATTTTGTTTTCTGAAACTGACACATAGGAAGTGGAGACTGAATTAGAACTACAGTATTTAGAATTGATGTTGTATTTGATGAGACATGCCAATAAAGAACAGTGGTTACAAAAATAGCAAATTAATGGCATGCTAGTTTGCACATAGGAATTTATGGGTGTGTTTAGTTTCCAGTGAATGAAAGTACAGGTTGCTATTTTCTAGGATGAACCCCCATTACAAGCATTATACTAAAGTCTAAATGTCAACTGTTTTAGTTTTAGGTGAAGGATTCAAGCTGTATATTCTCATGTTCAGCAGAGGTCAATGTTGAGAACCAATAATACTGTATTGTGCAAGCCCAATTTCTTATGTGTTTAATTCAAGTTAGATTTATTTATTAATTTATTTAATTTTGGTAACCAGGTATGCCCACTGGAATCAGAGGTCCCTTTTTCAGGGGCGATCCGGAATTAGTTACATGTAGGTAGAGCAGATATTGTAAGTTATATAGAAGGAGAATACAGTTAAATGGTAAATTCATAACAGCGACAATCAATAAACAGTTATTTACAGCAGGTTACAATCATACAGTGGGGACAAGCAGGGCCGAGCAACTTCATAGGGTAGGGCTAGACTAAACGTTTGGGGAAATTGAGTACAGTAGAGGGTTAGGGATGACAGAACAGCAGCTCACCTTTCTAGTAGAACAGCTGTGGGCTTTTATGCTTTATAAGACGTAAGTGGTGCAGTAGTTTAATATCAGATCTAAAGACTTGCATTTGAACCTGATTCAGGTTCACAAGAGGAATGAGTTTTTTTTGTTTTGTAGATTCTTTTTCTCCTGTGGTCGCGGTCTGTGGGGCCTCTCTCTGGCATCCTGCCTTACGCCTGCCTCGCCTGAAGTCCTCCTGTCTGTGCCTCCTCTCTCCCCCTCCTCTAGCCACGATAAGTACCCCCAGCTTAACCCCTCCAGGGTGGGGCCGCCCCTCCTTTTGGGAGCTCTGAACAGTCAGCTCCGATGTGGCAGAGGACCCGGGTGGAGGAACCTGGAAGGCCAGACAGGAAGGACCTGGCTGTGGACATGGGGGCAGGTGCCATCGCCTACTCTGCAGACTGGGGTTTTTCCTGTTCTGGTGAACTCTCGCCCTCCTTCCCTCCCATGCGTGTGCACATCCTGACACACTGCGCATGGCAAACCCTGCCTGCGTTGGGCATGCCAGCTATGTGCTGCTCTGCGAGCTACAACACTTCTGGTCTCCACCAGGAGCCGCTGATGTGCCGAGCGATCCCTGACCCCCTCCCTGGGAAGGAGAGCAGCCCAGCGGGCGCTCAATCCTGTCCCACCCCTGCTGTCCCCCATCGCTCCGAGCTCCCCCTCGAACTCAGTCGCTGGTCTGGCGCGAATTGTGGCGTCCAGTGCCTCAACCCTCAGCACTACCGGGCTGGCTGGAATTGTTTTTTTTTATCTTAGTTCAGCCATTAGCAAACAATAGTTTGTAAATTTACCACATGTACTTCAGCACATTATGTAGTTTAAAAGACTAGAAACTGAATAAAGTGAATATAAATTAATGTCTTCCATTAGATGTGAGGTCAGACAAGATAATCTAGGTAGTACCTGACCTGCACGGAAGCCTTCAGGCTCCAATGTCATCAGTCCCTCGCCTTTTCTCCACACAGTAGTAGAAAAAGACAGATTTTCTTCTGAAAAGTCTTTGCCTAGGTGTTTCAGGCTAATCACTCAAAATTTGAAAGGCAAAAACGTGATCATGCTTTCCCTCAAGCAAAACAGAAAAAAAATAAGTTTGTTGCCCTGTTGGCTTTTAGAAAGTATTAAAAAAAAAAACCGCCAAAAGAGGAGGAGAAGGGAGACTTATCAGGAGAAACAAAGGGAGGCAGGAAGGCAGTTAGAGTAAAAGCACAAACGAAGAGAATATTGCCAAATCAGTTAAAAAAAGGGGACAAGACATTTTTTAGTTATATAAGCGAAAAGAGAAAGACCAAAGGAGGGATAGAAAGGCTGAAAGGGGGAGGGGTGTGTGTGGAAGAGGTCCACCAAAAAGCAGACATATTAAGAACATAAAAATTTGAGAGCAGATGGGGACCGAGTGGCCCATCTAGTCTGCCTATGAACCTAACCCCTTCCCCTATATTTTGCTGTTTTTGTTTATACCGTAGTGCTGGTCCCATGCGTGTTTCAATCCATTCACCATCTTTGCTGCTACGACCTCTGGGTGCAGGTTGTTCCATGTGTCTACTATTCGCTCCGTAATAAGAACATATTGAATGAATACTTCTGTTTAGTTTTTACAGAGGAGGGTGTATGTAGCGGGCCAATAATAAGACACAAGGGCATTAAGAGAAAGGAGATGGATACTAGCCCTTTTGCAGTGGAAAGGGTCCTAAGGGAATTGTCACAGTTAAAAGTAGACAAGGAGCTGACCCAGTGGCGTGGAGGGCTGAGGCGCTGGGCGCCTTACCTCCTGCCACACCAGCAGCCTGGGGTCAGGAACAGAACCGAGTTGCTTGGGGGACGGCGGGGTGAGGAAGGATTGAGCGTCCCAAGACAGCTCTGCTTCCTTGGGGAGGTGGGATTAGAGTGGTGTGCTGCTTGCCTGCCACCCAGGGATGGCTGGGAGGTAGCACATGCATGTCACCATGGAGGAAAGGGAATCCATGTGCAGGGCACCATGGCTGTCTCTACAGAAGCAGAGTTTGGACATTGTGTCCATTGCACATACATGGGCCCAGGGGAGGAAATGGTGGAAAAACAACCCCAGGCGGCAGGATGAATGACCCCCCCCCCAAACAAGCTCTGCACCGATGGCCGGGAACAACCACAAGTCCTGTGGCAGAGGGTGACAGTTAAGGTAAGTCCCAGAAGAGCCGGGTTACGAGGCTGGGGGGTCGGTCAGAAGGGAGGCTGCTGGGGAGGAGCCAGAAGAATAAATAGAAGATGAGGGAAAAAATATAAGGTAGATGAGGCAGTGGGACCAGACGGGGTGCACCCCAGGGTGCTGAGGGAACTCGATGCGTTGACTGCACCTCTGACAACCTTGTTCAACCTGTCACTAGAAGCGGGAGAGGTCCCAGGAGACTGGAGGAGAGCTGATATAGTTCCACTCCACAAAAATAGAAACAGAGAGGAGGCTGGGAATTACAGGCCTGTCAGCCTAACTTTGGTAGTGGGCTAAGTAATGCAATCACTACAGAAAGAAAGGATTGGGGAATACCTTGTTATCAATGGTCTTCAGGATATGAGGCAACATGGGTTCACAGGGTCGAGGTCTTGCCAGACAAACCTGATCGAGTTCTTTAACTGGGTAACCAAGGAAGTGGATCAGGGAGGAGCAGTTGACGTAGCCTGCCTGGACTTCAGTAAGGCCTTCAACACCATTCCACATCGGAGACTGGTTAGCAAGCTGAGAAGCCCGGGAGTGTGTCCTAAAATAATAAGATGGGTAGAGAGCTGGCTGGACAGCAGGAGTCAGAGGGTGGTGATGGTGGCAGCTGGGCTTTAGCACAAAAAAGTATAAAAAAGTGTAAAATCGTGCACTTGGGGCACAGAAAAATGGGGGAAATGTATAACTGGGAGCAGAAGTACTAGCTTGTTCGGTCCACGGGAACTCTTTGAGAGTTCCACCACTTGTGTCCTGTATACTGTTAACACTGCATTCTGGGCCTTTCTAAGCAAAGTCTAGTCATAATCAGCATGCCACAAACAAATGCAAATACCTCATGAACTGTAAGTGCTGCATGCAAAGTTGTTCAGCACAAAATTATCTCTCCAACGGTGCTATGTAATTAATTATAATCAGTTTCTTTTTTTTCTATACTTGTCGAAATAGCAAAAAAAGTGTGTGTGTTTTTTTTTTTCAATAAAAAAGACGACGTAAACCATTTTTGGTAGGAAAATATGTAACATATCAAGACCAGATTAAACATCCGTATATTAGATACAGGTAAAAAAGTAATTTTGTACTAAAAAGCAATTTTTCTAATATAAAACGGATATTTTTCCCATTTTATTCAAGGTGCTTGGGTGAGGCTTGAGGAACAAATGTCAGCCATACACACTGTACCATAAACAAATGCGAATAACTCCTACTAAAGTATACGTGATACACACAAAGTATCAGTGGCAGAGTTGTTAAGCACAAAATTACCTCTCTAACTGTGCTGTGCAGTCAATTCTAATCAATTGGGTTCACAAGTAATACAGAGAAAAAGTGCTGACGACCTGAGAAGTGTCCAGGGCAAACAGGAAGTCTTTAGCTGCCAGCTGAAGTCATTGTGGGAGACAAAGGGGATGATTTGACTGCCAACTACAGGCGTTTCCTGGAGGTAATGAGCTAGCAGTCACAAAACAGGAAACTGACATGGGGGTAATCATTTCTGATGACCTGAAGGTAGTGAAACAGTGTGACAAGGCAGCTGGAAAGGCTAGCGGGATGCTCGGATGCATAGGCGGGGGTATCACCTGCAGAAAGAGGGAGGTAATAATACCCCTGTATAGATAACTAGTGAGACCTCACCTCCAGTACAGTGTCCAGTTCTGAATGCCCAGCCTCCGAAAGGACATAGACAGGGTAGTAGCGGTATAAAGGAGGGCAGCCAAAATGGTGCGAGGCCTGCATCAGAAGCCCATGAAGAAAGATACAAAGAAACATTAAAATACTGTATCTCACAGGTATAAACAAAGTACAGGAAGGGAGCATTTTCCATAGAAAGAGATGCTCGAGGACAAGGGTCACACTATGAAGCTGGGGGGGCCCTGAGAGGAAATGTGAGGAAGTACTTCTTCACAGAAGGATATTGTATGCTTGGAACAGTCTCCCAGTGGCGGTGGAGGAGGGTTAAGATGGTTATATGATTCAGGAATGCATGGGATAGACACAAGGGGATCTTAGCAATAAGGCAAGGGGGAGGGTGCAAACCGTAGACCAAGTGGGGTCTGCAGTGGCACTGTAGGTAGGGGAAAATAGGGCAGACTAGGTGGGCCAAGAGGCTCTTATCAGCCGACAGCGTCTGTGTTTGTATAACCTGATGCAGTCATCTGGCTGATGGCTGCAGGTTGAAATCTGATTTTGTAGAAGTCCCTTTGTCAACTCTGTAGCCCAATTTTCACATACAAAATACTGCAGGGCCCTTATCAAATACCTATTTTTCCATAAAATATATTTTGTTTGCATAAAATTACTTCTTTGAGGTCCAGTAAAGGTCTTTTCCAGAGAAGAAATTATTATACTCTTGGGCATCACAGTTGTTATGTACTACAGGAAAGAATCTGGTCTAACAATATAAACTGCATTTTCATTAAAAAAGTACAGTCTTTATATAAGATTCAGAACTTGGATCCACAAACATTTTAAATTGTGGTGTGTTTAGCTTGGCACATTCAGCATTATATGATGTGTATCATGACTAATCATTATGTGTATGCTGCTGTTATTGGATTAAGTTGTCCTTCAGTAAAGAAGCTGAAGGAAATATGTATTGGTATCTTGAAGATCCAGACAGTATTAACTGAGACTATTGGAAAATAAAAGCTGTTGTGTTATCAGTTTTGGCATGGTCATTTATCAATCAGTATTTGAAACATTGACAAGCGGTAACTTAATAGGGAATGACCCTGTTGGCAGGAAGTTTTAATGACAGATGATGCAAACTCATTTATCACAGAGGGGCTCTGCTGGGCTTCTTACCTTTCTCAATATTGCAGCTCATATTTTCCAAGTCTAAGCGTGAGAAGCCACAGAGGGCAAAACCTGTGGCACTTAGCCTGAAACTACTCACATCTGTGTTATTCAAGTGTGTGAAGTAGACATTCTGATTTTTAAGAGAATGTGTCCAGGGCAGAAAAGCTTGCTTAAACATTAATGCAGGGTGCTTGTTTCTGGTACATTCAGGTGCATTTGTTACAAACACATCTCATGTGAGACATTTGGGAAACACTCCATATAGTTTATAGTTTTAACAGCATTAAATGTGAACGAGAACCTTTCATGCAATTTTTTTAATCTGAAAAGAAATGAGGGGAAGCTCCCTTACCTCCATGGGAGCTCCTCTGTGCTATCAGATTAGTTTTTTACACCCCTGCTGGAAGGGAAGGGATCGTAAATTGCCCCTGAGGTGCTAGCAGTGCGATCCCTTTCCAGTTCCTGATTGTTGGACATGCCCCGTGACGCCGACGCTTTTATGACGAGAGCTATAGGAGACGGGGTGTGCTCCATTCAAGTGTATGGAGCATCATTTTTAAACAGTGTTTTTGACCGTTTAAGTGGCCATTTGCTAAAATGAGAGCCATGGTTCAGCTACTAAGAGCCTTGTTAGTTGAACCCTGGCTCTTATTTTAGCACATGGCCACTTAAACAAACGATAACACTGTTTCAAAATCATGCTCCATAGACTTGAATGGAGCGCCTCCCGCACTCTCCCTATAGCTGTGTCATAAAAGGTTGGAGTGCGAGGGCATGTCCAACAGTCGGTAAGTGGAAAGGGATTACGCTGCTAGTCCCTTGGGGGCAATTTACGATCTCTTCCCTTCCTGCAGGGGTGTAAAGAAAATAATCTAATGACAGCACAGAGGAGCTCCCACGTAGGTAAGGGAGCTTTCTCTAATTTGTCTAAAACACCAAGAAAGGTGCTCTTTAACATGGTTCTTTTGCAAGTTGAGATGTTTGCTTTTCCTAATATTATAGCAAATGATCTATTTAAAGTTATAGTGCCCTTATTGTGTTTTTATGTAAGCCTGACAATTCCTAGGTCATAGCTAACTGAAAAAATTGTGTGGCTGTTACATAAGACGCAAGTACAACTTACTAAAAATCACTGCCACTGATGTTATGTTAATTAAGCAACGAGGTACAACAGGGCTTGTGTTAGTCATACCTCAGGTGTAATGTGAGGTACTAGGAGCAGCCAAGTGCCTTCAAACACCCAAGAAGGGATGTTAAACCACATAACACACACCCTGGAGTGCCTTATTGTGATTATAAGATGGGTCCTGTAGAACTAAAAAAAGCTTTCTATGTAGGTTTTTTTTTTTTTAGATCGGTTTGTAAGCATAGTCTGCTGAGATACATTCATGGTTGGAACTGACTCTGGAACAATCAGCTTCCAGGATTTTTATATATCCATTTTATAAGCCATAAGTACATGAAAGGGGGTTTAGAACATCATTATTTATTATTTAGTTACCAGGAAAGATGTACTGAACTGGTAACATCTCTTTTCCAGATGCATCCTGGGGGGTGAGGTAGACAATACACATAAGGTGCAAAATTAAAAATACATTAACAATTGTGCAGTAACCATATTCAGAGCCAATTAATAAACAAAATAAGGTGCAGAAGTACAATAGAATAATAGATGTGCAAGCACTAAGAATAAATTGGTGAAGCAAGGTGCCTAAGGTAGATAAAAACTGCATCTGGGGAGGAGAGGGTGGTGTGAGAACTGCCATACAAAAGCCAGGCTTGAGTGAGCCATAAGTGGTGCCCACCCCCTGCCATTAGAGCTAAAATTAATGAAGTCTCTAGCTGTTTCTTTACAGAATAGCCCTCTCAATGATCCCTCAGGTGTTTGGTAAACTGTAAATGTAGCCTTTAGTGTATATGAAAGTTACATAAAATCACAGCTCTACTGCAATAAAATGGACTCTAAATGATTACATGCTGAATCAGTGGTCCGGGACACATGGGACAGGAAAAGAAGAGCAATAAAAAATTTGAAGCGGGAGATATTTGGAGCCATAACATAAGTGGTGGGGGCAGAAGGGGGCATCACTTTGCTGCTTAAGGCCTTTAATCAGTTACAAAAAGCTTTACTCATTGCTTTACCTTCTAGGGCTCTTAAATACTTTGTTCCTTTCATAACATACGTTTGATTCCCAGCAGTGTACATAATTAACACCACCCAATGTAAATATGTTAAACCTAATTGTTTAGTACAGTACCACTTTATTAAGACTTTATCCTAATTTTTACTTTTGTTATCTGTACTTCCTGTTATTTTTGCATAAGTATTTTTATGTTTGCTCGCACGCATGTGCAAGAAACATAGTGCCACCATACTAGTTTTGGTAGGTGTGCCACCCCCACTTCCAATGCCCTGCTCCTTTTTGCAGGTGCGGCTGCACCACATCAATGAATGTCTGAGCTGTCTATGACAACCGTTCAGATGCAGTGGCACACAGTTCAGAGAAAACCACTGTTACAATCAGCGGTGGTAACCTGTACGCAATTTGCATGCTGCTGTTGGCAGTATACAAATTACCTGCACATTAGCACTGCATCTGAACTTTCATAGACAGTTTGTTTCCAATGGAACAGCATGATCCCCATTGGATCCAGTGCCCCCCACCAAAACAAACACCCAGGTAGCACGCTGGGAGCCCACCCCAGCGTGCTCATGCGCTCCCCTCCACCCCTGCACACTGTATGGTTGATGGGGGTGCCCAGTCCCCCATCCGCTCCACTGCCCCCCCCCAACAAACTTCCAGGTGCCATGCTGGGAGCCCACCCAGCTGGTGACAAAAGTCCATAAAATGACTGTGTTACGAGCGTGCATTGCACAGTTTCCACGCACCCTTGTAAGTTCACGAATTTGTAATATTTTCAGTCCAGATTTTCAACATTGGCATTTTTTCACACATCCTTATGAACAGTACAGCTGTCATTTTCCACACCCTGGCCAAAATGTGTTTTCGCACTTTCGGCGCAGAATAGCATGGTCGCTGTAGGAAATCAGTGTTCCGGACAGATTAAGAAAATTACAGTGACACTGTTCATGAGCGGAGGTCCCAAAATGCCTATAATGAAAACCTGCTGTAAAAATACCCAAACTAATTACATTACGGGTGTGTGTGTCGCAGTTTCTATGCACACTCGTGACTTTACCAGTTTTTTTATATTTTCATTCCAAGTTTTCAACATTGACATTTTTTACACCTTCTCATAAACAGTACAGCTGTCATTTTTCACATCCTGTTAGAAATGTCTTTTCACATCTGTGGCGCCAAATGGCGCAGTTGCTGTGCAAAATCAACTTTCGCCTAACGAACTGATAGTGTCACTGTTTATGTGGAGGGGTCACAAAAAGCCCATTTTGAAAAATTGGAGTAAAAATACAAGAAATGCCCAGGATGTTGGGGTTTTTGACCATAACGCCCTACCCTGCAGGGACTGACAGGCATCAGGGGTGTGACTTGGGATTGTCAACAGTAATGCTCATGCCATTCCACCCCCACCCTGCAGCCAGTGACAGGCATCGAGCTGCACCTTGGACCCCTGGCCCCAGAGTTCACTCCATTCTCCTATACTGCACCCATTTCAGGGTATTTCCTTATGGAATGAGATGAGTGTAAAGCCCGGACACTCCAAGGCACACCTCGACACTTGTCAGTGTCTGCAGGGTAGGGTGAGTTGAAATGTTGTCACTGTCATGGGCGACGACCCAGAGGCACACCCCAGTGCCTATCCATCTCTGCAGGGAGGGGGTGGAGCTAGAGTTGGCATCAGTTTAGTACTTCACTGCTATTCCTATATAATGTATGGTAGAACGCTGTTATGGCCCAAAAATCATCTTTTTACAGCGTTGTTACACTATCGATGTGACGTCATGCTCTTGTTATACTATCGACGATGCGTCACATCGATAGTGTAACAGATTCGAACCACCACACGATGCTGTTGCCATGGCCCCCATAACAGCCGAACATGCCTATGTTTAAAAAGTTTATCAGGTAACTGGCGAGAGAGTCGCTGAGCTCTGTCAGAACGCTACCATGCGGTCGGAAGCTGCACCGGAAGTAGAGGTGGAGGTGGTAGTAGTAGATTATTGTTTTCAACACTGGCATTTTTTTGTTTCTTCACTGACCATACGCTATAAAAGACAACGTATGGTCAGCGGTGTGCAGCAACGCTGTTTGCCTTCTCGTGGTTCCCATGGCAACCCTGTAAACCTCTCGAGCTTCGCTCTCGAGGTTTAACATAGTTGCCAAGAGAACCACTCGAAGGCAAACATAGCGTTGTTACACACCGCTGCATATACGTTATCCTCTATACTACATCTGTCTAACTCCTGCAGTTCCACTGCTAATGCCAGCAAGCAAACATTCGGCATTGACAAATGCTTGTTTTAGTTTGTTTGTACCATGTACCATCCTTATTCTTTGCCTACCTAGGCCAGTGTTGTTCCTGAAAACAATCCTCTGACCAGTGTGTTTACCCAGTCAGTAAACAAATAAATGTTAGGCACGTAATGTTTTTGGCTGGGTCAGAACTAGGATTACATGATACTGGTTTAAAGGTTAGTATATTACATTGCTACTGTAATGCTTCTGAACCCTGGGGTCCACGCTGTGCCTGATGTAGGGTGATATTTTTTTTTTTCTTCACAGAGTTGATCCAACAGCATTTCTATTGTTGTTTTATGCCTTGGTTTTGCCAATGATACCTGGCCTAAGTTTCTGCATTGGAGCCTTGCTAGCCACTAGTTAAAATCTGAGCTGCCCATAATGTTTTCCGAAGTTAAAATTCCTTCAGCTCTTATGCATGACAACCTTAAGATGATCTGATCGCTGGTGAGATACTGGACTTTGGGGACCCTTCCTGGACATATTGCTATGTTGCATAAAGTCATGCAGCTCATAGGCCCATTTAAGGCCCTTTTAGTTCCAGTGGCCTTAGATATGTTTATATGTTGATACCCCTCCAAATATAGTACCAAAATACAGAAGATGCATTTTGCTACCTTGTATTAAGAGGATATCCCCATAGTGCTTTTAGAGATTTTTTACATCCAGCTACGTCCATCACTTGGTGATTTACCCTGTTCAGGCCTGTGTCTCCTGGCCATGGGTTTTGCTCCCTTTTCTTGTCAGTCCCACCTCCTTGACATGAGCACAGCCTGTGTCGGCCTCACGCACATGCAGCATTTCTCTTTGTGGCAGGAGCAACCCCCTGGCCCAGCTGCAGGGCTCACTGTGGCACCAGAGCTCACTGTCAACTCTCCCCAGCTGAGGCATGGTGCCATGTGGCAGCTACTGTGGCCCAGCCTGCCTCCTGATATGATCAACCAGGTTTGCGCCCAAACCCAGTTTGTCTGCACAGCAGCGTGCCGCATTGCTGCAGGGCCATTGGGGCAGCCAGCCTCATTGTGCTTTCTTTATCTCACAGTCCTCGACTGTTTCCTGTACAGAATTTGATGTAATGTTTTTATTGAAAATAAACGTATAGTTAACAAAATAAATTAGTAGCTGCCCATGACATTAACTGAGCTTCAGGCATCATCAGTAGCCAAGTTTGCTTTGGAACAAATTCTATCCATTTAAAAGCAGGTTATTTTAAAACAAGCTTCTCTCCCATCTTATTGTTCTCTGAATATATTTTCATTCTGGCAAGTAATAATACTCCTTCAGTCACTATGCTGCAGTGAAAATTTTAAAGCTGAAGTGTGTATAGAAAACTGTTCATTTGCAGAAGATGATTTGACTAAGCATTGATGCACAGTCACTTTCTAACATTGGTGCATTTCAGCTTTGAACAACGTAAACTCATTTTCCAAGCACTTTGATTACTTGCACATCGTAGCGCCTATGGCATGTGACAGAGAAGAGCACTCTATCCACTAATCAGATAGACATGCTTCAAGCGTATTTACACAGAATAATGAAAACAGCTGTTGGATACCTTTAAACTTGAGCGTTTTTTATTAATCTACTAGCCTATGCACATTACACTATAATTCCTGCTTCACTCAAGTTGCCTTTAATGACGTTGTAATAAAACTGAGAGGGATAAAAGTAATAGAATTGCAGAATGTAATGCCTCAATTGTTCTATAGTATCTTCATTTTTGCCAGAGTAAACCACAGTGAGGTCCATATGGTGTTTCTGAAGTTTTCAAGCAAGGACCTTAATGCAAAATAATGAATTTCTGACATATATATATGTATCAAAGAATTATTCTTTTTACTTTAAAGAAGATATCTTACATATTTATCTAGACTTGATCCTAGATCATTGTACAGATGTTTTTTCTAACTAAGTGGAAAGGGTGCATTCATTTGCAACTAATCTAATTATTAATTCCAAATCACTTTAATAATATTTTATTTATTTATTTGGATTTTGTTAACCGGGTAGGCTCACTGAGACTAGAGGTCCCTTGATCAGGAGTGACCTGGAATTCAATACATACAAAGGTCATATACAAATTCAGACAACAGCTTGTGATAAATACTACAAATGATACAATGGCAAGAAAGAATCCTGGCTTCTGATTGGTCAGTTGATCACCGCAGCAGGGGTGTTATCCTGGCACAACATCCCAACTGATTGTTTGGATTTGCATTGTTTGCATCTTCTCGTAAGAAACAAAAATATTTTTACACACACACCAACATTCTTTACATTTTTTTTTAAATTCTGTATACAACAACAAGTCATTGTATAATAGGGATAATGCCCTCCAGGGTGGGTGTTATGCTGGGATAACATCCCTTCTCAGGTGTTGGACACCGTCAGCTAGTGGCCTCGGGCCCAACCACCCGAGGCAGGATGTTATTCCAGCATAACACCCACCCTGTTGGGCATTATTCCTGTATTATGACACAAGTAGTGATTAAAGAAAATATAATTACTGTTGACCCCCTTTAATGATCGGATAATGAGCTCCAATCAAATGCCATAATAGCCGGATAAAATGTCATACCGGTTATTATGGCAGTTTTCTGGCGGTAGTGCTTCAGGGCAGGAAAGACAGCTCTTGTGCCCGATGCTCAGCACTGCCTTTCACATGCACTATAACCATTTTACTTACCACTTTCAGACTCTCTATCGCACTCAGTAAAACACTGTCTGGCACCGATTCAGAAGTATTGGCAATAGTGGATGAGAGTATTTTTGGTTTTCAGCCCAGCTCCTGGGGCTTATTTGTGCAGGCGGGACTCTTTGCTGTACCTCTTGTGCACTGCTGACAGAGCAGTAGTTCAGCAACGATTAAACAGAATGGAGAACAACTGTAAATAAAATCAGACTTGGGTAAACTATATATATACATATATATATGAAAAAATAATCTGTGTAGTCACATATAATCTAATAGAGAGAACTTCAGCTTTGGGCTTCAGCATTCAGTCACTTTCTCTGATGTGGACTTCTTGTATCAGTAATTATAAAATTAAAACATAGATGACTGTGTGTCTTTGGATTTTTTTTTTACACACTCTCAGTGTATGATGACCTCATAAACCTCTCCAGCTTCTGTCTGGAGGTTTATGGGTCATCACACACCTCGGTTATATTAAAAAAAAATCCATAACACACAGTCACCTATGCTTTATTCTGTTTATACCAATTGTCCATTCTAAATTAATTTAAGAAGTTCAAACAAGTAAAGCACTCCTATAGAAAAACCCTTCTTTGCTGCCACTGATTATAGGAAGAATCCCAAAACAGCAGAAGAACTGTAAATATCTGAACGAAATTCAAGAAAAGTCGCTTGGTGAGAAAAAAACAGCATCTCTGCAGCATGGATCTGTCTACCAGCTAAGACAGGATTAAAAAAAGACTGAGGGAGTCTAGGAAGGGGCCTGTCCTAAGACATCCCTTCGACTGTTTAGAAACATAGAAAGGTGATGTCAGAAGGAGACCAAAGGTCCATCTAGTCTACCCAGGTTGGTTTCTGGAGCCCTAGTGGTCCCAGAGCCTAGCACATCTGTTACTAATGTATAATGCGCTTTGTCCCCCTACCCTTTGCATGTTTGAATGCTCTAACATCTGTATTTGAAGGCAGTGACCATATTAGCCTTGATCACCTCCTGGGGTAGTATATTCCAGGGTTCAGTTACACGTTCGGAAAATAAATGTTTTCTGAGGTTACGCTTGAAATTCCCTCCACTGAGCTTTCAGTCTTGTCCTCTTGTGTTGCAGCTGGTGGATTTAGTGAAGAGATCCGAGAAGGGTACTTTGTTAATGCCCTTCATATACTTAAATGCCTCTATCATGTCCCGTCTGTCTTTTGGTCTCTGGTGAGAACATGTTGAGCTCCTCCAATCATTTGTCGTATGATAGTTCATTTAAACCAGCTATTATCTTAGTAGTTCTTCTCTGTACTGACTCCAGTCTATTAATGTCCTTCCCCAAGTGCGGACTCCAAAACTGGACACAGTACTCCAGGTGGGGGTCTCACCAGGGATCTGTAGAGAGTAAGGATAATGCTCCTGTTCCTGCTATCAAAACCTCTGCCGATATATCCCAACATTCTACTGGCCTTACTATATGCAGAGTTGCACTGACTGGATGTCTTCAGGTCGTTTGAGCTCAAAACTCTGAGGTCCCTTTCTTCAGACAATGTGCTGAGTTGAACACTGTTAAGCCAGTATTCAGTTCTAGGGTTATTTTTTCCAGGGTTCATCACCTTGCACTTTTTGGCATTGAAATTAAGCTGTCACTCCGTGGACCATTTTTCTAGTCTTTTTAGGTCATCCTGGAGACTTTTTATGGCTGCTTCACTGTCCACCTTACCCCCCAACTTGGTATTGTCAGCAAAGAGTGCTGTTCTACCTTTTATCTCCTCACCAGTGCCACTGATGAAAATGTTGAACAGGACAGGGCCCAGTACCGAAACCCAGGGAACTCCACTCTTGATGTCTCATCTCTGATCCGATCCCGTTTATCATCACCCTCTGTTTTCTGTCCTGAAGCCAATTTGTCACACAATTGATGATGTTTTCCACTGTGCCCAAGTCCCTGAATTTAGCCTGTTTCATTCTGTCTGAGTTAACATGGGAGGACAGCACATACCATATGACTGCCTAAAAACGGAGCTTACACAAAACTTGAATTGCTGTTAAGGACATGGCCCCTTTGTGAAGTTCAAACTTTGACAAAACCATCATATCAGAATACAGACATTATAGATAAATAATATGTATTTTAGGTTGTACTTATTGGGGACCTTTTTCATTTAAAGAAAAACTTTTTCATAGAGCCGGCCCATTGGCACAGTGGTAGGGTTACTGCTAGCGATGCTGGCAATCCAGGTTCAGAAGCAAACCTTGGTCTTTTTGGGCTGGTTGGAGTGAGGAGGCTCTCGAGTATTCAGTGAGGGGAGCTATTCAGCTGTCATCCAAAAGTATTCAAAGTGAGCAGTGAATGGAAGTGGTACAAGGGAAAATGGACCAGCTGAGTCCATATAAATGCAACTGCAAAAAAAAAAAAAAAGTAAAGAAAACTCTCTGCACTCTAACAGACAGCTTATAACTCGATGTAGTTAGAGGTATTCCTCACAAGTGAAAATACACCAACAGGCTACAACTGCAAATGTGATGCTTTATTTAAGATACCAAGAAATTACAGTATAAGGGGAGGAAAAGGATAAAATATCCCATAGCAATGCTTGTGTGCCCCACTAAAGTTTACAGTGCTTCAGGATATAATTCTCAGTCTCTCACAGCCTTTTAGTAAAGTACTTAAGAAGTTCCACTCAGATCAAATGCGGTGCAGATGACTTCAAGGTGCAAAAAATACATGGAGCTCTATAAGCTGAACAAGTTACCAAATCATCAAATTGATACACCACCTGAGTAGCCCTGGTGCTTCACTCCTCCTGAGCTTCGTATGGGGGCCATCAGTTCTAGCCTGTTAGTGCATTTTTACTGGTGAGGAATACCTCTTACTACATAGGGTATTTAGCTCTGCTGCCATAATGCCACCTGGGTGACCACAGGTGGCGTTTCTGATGGAGCAGCTTACTGAGTTGGGGGACCCTGACTTTAACATACTCCACAAATTTGTGATCTTTGAGGGGGTCTCTCCTTCATCAGGTCACACTGTAGGAACTGCACAGTCGGTGAAGCAGGATACACACAAAAGTTTTCAGCAGTACAACTGGCCCCGCTGCCCCCTCAGTTCTTTCCCGCCATCGACTTGATCGCATGGCACTATTGCCAGGGCTGCTGCCATGGGCATATGCCTGTGTAGGCACTCCTGGTTGAGGGTCTCTGGTTTTGCTGCAGGATGTTCAGCAGATGTGCTTAATGCCCCCTTCAATGGCACTAAGCCGTTTGGTCTCAGCGTCCAGGATATTATCAACAATCTGCAGGCCTCTGGCAGGGCTATCAAGTCTGTCCACTCTCGCTACCATACTCAACCAAGAGGTAGACAGTGCCCTCCCTTTCGTAAGGCAGCCAACAGACCTGGTGCAGCCTCTCTTTCCCATGGGAAGCGCAGAGCCTCCGCTGCCTTGCCCACCCCCTCCCGTGTTGAAGCTGTGGCCAAGAGTCCCAGAAGTGAGGTACCAGCCCCCATGGCTGAATCTGTCTCTGGTTGACTCCTTGCCAGACCCCCCTCTTCCAGTGGTGATCGGAGGTCAGTTCTCCCTCTATGTAAATTAATGGAGAACCATAACTTCAGATGCCTGGATTTTGTAGATCATAGAAAGAGGTCACACTCTGGAGCTCATCGAAAAACCTCCAGACACCCTCCTCCACCCTCCATTTGATACCTGGCTCACTTGTCCATTCTCTGGGAGGAGGTATAGTCCCTTCTGCGCAAGCAGGCCATCGAGCCAGTACCCAGGCGCCAGATAAACAAGGGGTTTTATTCCAGGTTTTCCTGATCTCCAAAAAGACCGGAGATTTGAGGCCCATTCTGGATCTAAAGGACCTCAATCTGTATGTCCAGTAGAAAAAGTTCCAGACAGTAAATTTGCCAGGCCTGATGCCTCTCCTCAAGACAAGTGACTGGCTATGTCCGCTGGACATGCAGGACACTTACCTGCACTTATCGGTCTTTCCCCCTCACAGGAGTTTTTTCCGCTTTGCGTTCCAGAGTGAGTTAAAAATGCTGCCCTTTGGCTTGTCTGCTACTCAGCCGGTCTTTACCAAGTGCTTAGCAGCAGAAGCAGCAGCTCTCAGAAGGGAGGGATTGTACATGTTTCCTTATCTGGATGATTGGCTTCTAAAGACCCTGTCCAGGGAACAGCTCCTTCTGACTCTGGAGAGAACTCTCCTCCTATTTCTCTCCCTGGGCATTACTGTCAGTCTGCCCAGGTCTGTTCTATTGCCATCCCAAAGGCTGCAGTATATAGGGGTGGTTCTAGACTCTGCACAATGGAAGGCCTTCCTGCCCCAGAACAGGGCAGAGTGCATTATAGCTCAAGCTCAGGAAGTCACTCAAAACCACTATATTCCTGCCAGGGTGAACCTGAGCATGCTGGATCTAATGGCAGCTGCCATACCCACTGTTCCACTGGCCAGGCTCGATATGCGCATCCTCCAGTGGACCCTCAGGGTACAGTGGGACCAGCGCATGGATGAGTTGGATCACATAGTCCTGGTCTCTTCCACAGTCTGCAAGGTGCTGCAGTGGTGGATGGACCCCTTGAATCTGCTACAAGGCGTCCCATTCCAGATCTCCTCACCACAGCAGATTCTCATCACAGATGCCTCCGGTCTCGGTTGGGGGGGTGCATCCGGGGCCCTTCCAAACCCAGGGTTCTTGGTTCCAGATAGAAACCTCCCTGCATATCAACGTCCTGAAGATGAGGGCGGTGCTCTGTGCCATGCAGGCCTTTCAGAACCACCCTGCTCTGGGTCAGCTGTTGGTGCAGTCAGGCAATCTCAGTGTAGTGTACTGCATCAACAAATCGGGGGGAAGGGGGGTGGCATTTATACCCCTATGCAGGGGGGGGCATGAAAGTGTGATACTGGGCGATAGATCATGATCTGACACTCTCAGCGGTCTACCTACCTGATGTGCTAAACACTCTGGCAGACAGCCTCAGCTGGACTCAGTCCAGCTTGCATGAGTGGGAGCTTCTCTCATCCGTTGCAGAAGAGTTGCTCGACAGATGGGGTCATCCAGAACTGGACCTTTCTGCATCCCCACTCAACGCAAAACTGCCCCGTTTTTGCTCGCTAGATCTAGGGCCTGGAGTTTTCTGACGAGACACGTTCCTCTCTTGGAGCGGGAGGTTCCTCTATGCCTTCCCTCCATTCCTCTAATTCAGAGAGTGCTAATCAAACTGCAGATGGAGGGGGCCAGCATGATTCTGGTAACTCAACTCTGGCACTGGCAGATGTGGTTTCCATTACTTCAGCAGCTGGTGGAGGAACCTTCAGTTCCTCTTCCCCTCTGTTGGAATCTGCAGACCCGGGCTCAGGGGACCCTGGTCCATCTTAGCTCAGGTCCCACCAGCTGCATGCTTGGCTCCTGAGGACATAGCCATCGCCAGATTTGGGGTCTCCAACAGAGTGGCGCAGGTCCTGGTGGCCGCCCAGAAGCCTTCCACCAGAGTCACATATGCCATGAAGTGGAAGTGGTTTGCCATCTGGCCTGCCAAACATAATCTGGACCCTTTCACCTGTTCAGTGAGCCAGATCCTGAACTTCCTGATCTCTCTGTCTGACTCAGGTCTTCAGTACTCCTCCTTCAAAGTGCACCTTTTGGCTATTTCTGCTTTTCATGAACCCATGGGTGACCGCATGATTGCTCAGCTGGATGTCTCCTGTACCTTTTTAAGGGGATCTTGCATCTGAAACCCCCAATCCGTTCTCCTGTCCTGGCTTGGATTTGAATTTTGTTTTGGAGAAGTTGACCCAGTCTCCTTTTGAGCCAATCGCAACTTGCGCGATATGCTTTTTGTCTTGGAAAGCTTTATTTTTAGTTGCTATTACTTCTGCTCAAAGATTTTCAGAGCTTCAGGCCCTCTGGTGCGAGAAGCCTTATTTGGTTTTTCACAAAAACAGGGTGTCTTTGAGCACAGATCCTAAGTTTCTCCCTAAGGTGGTCTCTGAGTTTATACTCAACCAATCTATCCACCTTCCTGTTTGTTTTCCAGTGTATGCCAATCCAGGGGAAGCACTGCTCCATACCTTAGATGTGCAAGAACTTTGAAGTACTATTTGCTTCACACCAAGGAATGTAGAAAATCAAAGAGGTTTGTTTCTTTCACCCTGGTAGAGAGGGTGTTTCAGTTTCTAAGCAATGCTTATCCAAATGGTTGGCTAATTGCATTGTGTTTTGCTACAACAAATATGGCAAATAATTGCCTGGAGCAATTAAAGCTCATTCCACAAGAGGCATGGCTACCTCTGTGGCTGATTTCTGAGAGGTCTCAGCTGCTGACATCTGTGCAGCTGCCACCTGGAGTACCGTCCATACTTTCGCCAAGCATTATAGGCTTGACATTGCCTCACGAGCCCGTGCAGGTTTTGGCAGGGCTGTGCTGCAGGACCTTGTGTCTTAAGATTATGGCTGGCCTTCCTCCCAGACTGTCTGTTTACACCTGTAACTGCTTGGGACTCGTTCCTACGGTGTGACCTGATGGCTGAGATACCCCCCAACAAAGATAGAACCGTTACGTAAGAACTTACTGTAACAGTAGATCTTTGAGGGGATCTCTGTCATTAGATCTGTTTTCCCTCCCACCATCCCCCTTCTTGGGTCTCTCGTCTTGGAACTGGCTGTCTGATGTATCCAACCTTTCATATTGGCCTGGGTGTGTGTGTGTGTATATGTGTGTATATATATATTTATATATATAATCTCCCTCTCCTTCTCCTTCTCCCTCGGTCCTCCATGGCTACAACTATGCTCCCTTTGTCTCTGGGGGAAAGAACTAAGGAGGGAGCGAGGACGCTCATACCTTTATAGGGCAGATGACGTTGACGACGTGGGCGGCTCCAGTTGTACTGCTGAAAATGTTCCCTGTGTGGATCCTGCTTCACTGACGGTGAAGTTCCTATGGTGTGACCTGATGACTGAGATCCCCTCGAAGATCAACTGTTACGGTAAGTTCTTGCGCAACTGCTCTTTTTTGGGCTTGCGTGCCTTGTAGGCTGATGTCCCAGGGGATTGGAGAAACCAAAGGCAAATTCCCAGGCATTGCAGGATGATGATCTGGCTTCCCACAGGCCCTGCACCAGTGACAAGGCCCTTTTCCGATTTTGGATCCTGACTTGCAGTGGGACTTGAGGAGCTCCACTGTCCCCAGCAGTGGGGAAGTCATAGTGGATGGCAAGTCCTCGAGAAACTGTGTGACATGGCTGGAGGGACCATCTCAAAAGGGGGCATGACCAGTGTTCAGGAGAATAAAGAGAGTATTGCCCCTCCCAGTAAAGAACAGTTCGATGTGCATAGATATAGTTTACTATCCACACATTGGCTGTTCCACTGGAAGTGGTGTTTTGTTGGAACATCTTTAAGCTAAGCTCCTCCCAACAGTTGGGCAGTATATCCTCTGGCTCTGCCTTGTGATGTCTGTTTTTTCTTTCTACTGGAAGAGTTCAGTGTCCTTCATAGCTCAGTGCGTTGTAGGGCCTAAAGTGAGTTACTGGTGATTTTCTTTATTTCTTTAAAGATTTCTTTAGTATTACTTCATTCCTTGGTTGTGCTCATGCTTCATGACGGGAGATGGAACACACAAAGCAATGCCTGCTCCGGGCTTCAAATTTTGTGTCACATGCCGACAGAATATATCGCGGATGGACCCACACGTGTTGTGCCTCTACTGCCTGGGAATGGCACATGATGTTTTGGGTTACAGCCCGTGTGAGACGATGCATCCCTAGAGGATCATGTGGCCGGCTTCTCCTCTCTTATCTGGCCGATCGGGACCAGAAACTATGGTTGAAAGGCCGCAAGAAGGCCTTTGCTGTGGCAGGGTCAGCGGCTCAATTCGTGGCCACAGAAGAGGTGGCAACCACTATTTTGGGGAGGGGACCTCATCAACTTAAGCCCTGCTCCCAGTTGGGGCACATGTTGGGGAATCCTTTCACCCTCCAGGACTTAGGGGAGAGCCCTGCCTGCCATGGTAAGAATCACAAGAAGCACCACTGCTAGTTGTGGGATCAGGAGAGATCATGCCCCTCCTGCTCCCTCGACTCCCCCAGCTACTTGATATGTGTCGAGGGCTGGACTCCGGTCGAGCCTTCTTTGGGCAAGGGCCAGGCCGCCAACTACATGGTGTCCCTGTCAGGCCTGCCAGCCTCGACACCATTTGATGAGGCTGTCAAGATTTTTCTCAGCCCTGTTGTCCTGTTGTTGGAGGAGGTCAATGACGAGTCAATCTCCAAGACCCCTGTGTTCCCGGTCCTCATCCAGGGGGACATGGACTGGTCAGTGTCCCCAACTGGTGTCACTCGGGACCAGCCTCCACTGGAGGTCATTCCACCAAAGTCAGTGCACATTATAGACACTGCACCCCTGGTGGCTTCATCTCTGCCTCGGCCCTCAGGTCGACGGTCAGGGTGGAGCTCTAGTTTACGGTGCCGCTTGTGCTCTCAGTCTCGCTCAACTGAGAGGCTTCAACATCAACATTCCTCTTCCTCAGATGAGGAGTGGTTCTGTCGTTGCATGCTATTGAGGAACTCCTCTGGCAGCAATAGGCCATTGTGGAGCAGGGTAGGGTTCTACCTCCAACCCCTGTGGTCAACTGGCTGGCACCAGTCAAGCCCGTGCTGGTCTGCCCAAGGCAGCTGTCTCCTACACCTGTCTTTCCACCTTTGCTAGTAGAGCTACCTCTACCACAGCTTTTAATGGGGGCTCCCAACTAAGGAGTCCAATGCTATGGCCAGATTGCCAGGCTGGCTTTCTGTGGAAATCACCCAGCTGGACGACTCTAGTGTGGGCCATGGTGTTAAGTGGTTGAGGGCTGTTTTTGAAGAGTCCTCAGATGACTCGATTGTTTTATTTATACAGTCATCGAGGACGCATAGCTTTGACCGCCTGTCGGTCAAAAAGTTGACTACTGACCATGAGCCCGTGTCATTTGCAGCTCAACTCACTCATTTCAGAGTGCATGTCTGTCCCCTTGTAGTCTGTGCAGAAAAGGGCTAAGTACCTTTTCACTGATATCCTTGATAGGGACGAATCCTGGGGGTTGCCATTCCCATGGCTGAGGCTGTATTGGGACCGGACCTGGAGCTTTCACAGCATCCAACATCCTGCCTGGCACCCTTGGCCCATATGGTCCATAAATATGTACTCCCTAATGGCTCTCTAGAAGTCCGAAAAACATGGGGACATGGACAAGCTCCCCCGACAATGAGTCAAAGAAGCATGATCATGTGGCCAAGAAAGTCCACACCACTTCCTCTCTTGGTCTTTGTCAGGCAAGCTATGCCTTGATGATGGCCAACTTTGGCCACTCTCTACTGTGCTTCATCATGTCCTCCTTCACTTCCCTGATGACAAGCAGTTGCCAGTGAAGTTGGTCAGAGACCATGGTCAAGCACTGGCTAACCACCAGCTCCAGATGACCTTATACATGTGTGACTCCTGTGCCATGGCAGTGGCTGTCGCAATTTGTCGCAGGGCCTGTCTGAGGCTGTTCACCTTTATGGTGGACACTGAGCGTAAGCTGGCAAGTGTCTCTTTCTTAGGCACCAACCTCTTTGATCCAGGGGTGAAAGGTCATCTCACAAGGACTGAGAAGTCCAGTGCCACCCTGGACTCTGGATTCGTCCCAGAAAGACCTAAAGGGTAGTAAACTGAAAAAGAAGGACTTTCAGTTTTGGTCTTTCCAGCCATGGCAGCCTGTGGGGGGGGTCAGCTTTGCTATTTCTGGCCACACTGGTCCATCACTACTATGGACAAGTGAGTTCTCAGTATGGTAAGCGGAGGGTTGCCTCTTGATTTTGCGGCTTTCCCACCTTACCAATCCCATGTTCTGATGGAGTCCTCGGTGTTGCAGGGGACACTGTCCATCCTAAGAGAGGACACTGCTCAGCTCCTTGCAAAAGGGACAGTAGCCCATGTCACCAGATGCTCTGGCAAGTCTGGGTTACATGCCCAGATACTTCCTGATGCTGAAACGGATGGGGGGCTGGTGCCCCATACTGGAGCTACACGTTCTCAATCTTTTTATCCGGAAGTGCAAGTTCTGGATGGTCATGCCATATCATACCATCCCTGGAGCAGGGCATGTGGTTCTGCTCCCAGGACTTCCAGAGATTCTTCCTCATCAGTCCATCCATCCCACTGGAGGTACCTCAGGTTCTGTGCAGAAGAGGTTCTCTTATCAGTTCCAGATCATGCCCTTCAGCCTCTCATCCACGCCCATTGTCTTCACAAAGTAAATGGCAGTGGTGGCAGCCTTCCTGCTGCGCAGGGGTGTCAGGGTTTACCCCTACCTGGAAGACTGACTGATTGCTGGGCTGTCCAAAGAGGCCATGAAGCCTTCCAGGGATCTGGCACTCCAGACCTGCAGAGACCTGGGCCTCTTGGTCAACCCAGCCAAGTCTAAAGTGATCCCCTCGCAGGTGATTCATTCAGCGGGGCAAAGCTAGACTCCCTGCTGGCCGAGGCCCGCCTCCCTGCAGACTGAGCACTAGATCTTACATCCTTTGCCAGATCATTTCAGGTTGTGTGCTTGTGCCTTGCCTGGGACTTCCAGCAGCTGCTGGGGTACATGGCATCCTGCATCAGTGTGGTCCGGTGGGTCTGCTGGTGGATGCAGCAGCTGCAGTGGGAGTTGAGCCATCAGTGGTCCCAGCACCTAGGGCACTTGGATCAGTTGATCACAGTGACCCAGCTGATGTGGGATACCATCCGGTGGTGACTGATCCCTGAACATCTGGAGGAAAGAGTCCCGTTAATGTGTCCAGAACTGACAGTCACTCTCATGACGGACATGTCTCTGTTGGGGTGGAGCGTGCACCTGGAGGATCACAGGGCCTACAGGTTCTAGTTACCGAGGGAGCCTTGTCACCATATCAGCTTGCTGGAGCTCTGTGCAACACAGCTAACTCTGATGGAATTCGCTCTTTCGATCAGGGTTCAGGTTGTACAAGTCCAGATGGACAACACCAGACAATATTGTACCTGAACAGGCAGGGCAGCATGCACTCCTTCCCTTGTGTTGGAAAGCCCTCCACACCTGGACACTCACACACAGCCTGGGTGCAGATCTCCTGGCGATTTATGTTGCTGGAGTGGACAGACAGCTGGCAGACACTCTCAGCCGGGTTGGAGGGATGTCACACAAGTGTCCCCTGCATCAAGATGTGGTGAACCACCTGTTCTCCTTCTGCACACCTCTGGTGGACTTGTTTTTCTCCTTGGAGAATGCAAAACTGAGGCTGTTATATGCCCACACCACACAGTCCGAGACACTGTTGGGGATGCCTTTGTGAGGCTCTGGACCCCAGGCCTCGTGTATGCCTTTCCTTGCTTCCCCCTCATCCACAGGGTAGTGATCAAGATCTGGAAGGGGAAGGAGTGGATGATTCTGATAGCTTTGGACTGGCCATGGCAGTTCTAGTACCCTGATCTCCTCAGCCTCAGCAGCAGGCCTCCATGGCAGTTGTCTCTTTGCCTGGACCTGCTGACCAGACAACAGAGATAGGTCCTGCACCCAGACCTTCAGTCCCTGCACGTCACAGCCTGGTTCCTCAATGACTAGAATTCCAGGCTTTGGATCTTTTGGAGGATGTGCTTCGCATTGTGGAGACCTCTCAAAAAGAGTTGATTAGCCAGTTCTATGCCTTTAAAATGGGAAAGGTTTTCCATTTGGTGTCGGGGCAAGGAGCTTGAGCCCCTTGCCTGCCATGTGGCTAGCATCCTCCAGTATCTCTGGTCCCTCTCCTGGCTTGGGCTACAAACGATGACCCTTGGCCCAGGAGAAGGTGGTTTCTTCAAGGGCCTGGGCGGTCTGTCCCCCCGGTGCATGAACCAACACCACCACGGGATCTACTGCTGCTGCTGGCTATGCTTATGGTCAAGACTTTTGAGCCTGTGCACAAGTGTGAGATGTCACACCTGTTTTGGAAGACACCATTCTTGGTGGCTATCACGTCAGTCAGAAGAATACATGTGCTCCAGACACTGTTGGTGAAGTCTTCATATGTGGTCTTCGCAGGGAAAAGGTTGTCCTTCGCCCCCTCCCAAAATTCTTCCCGAAGGTTATATCAGAGTTCCACCTTGACCAAGTGATGAACCTTCTAGTATATTTTGCCAGTCCATCTTTGGAGGCCAAACTCAGGCTTCATTACTCTGGACCTGTGGAGGACGCTCTCTTACTATGTAGAGCGCAGAGCTGGATTTCGGGGTGAGGCTCACCAGCTGTTTGTAACATATACTGAAGCCTCACCTGGCAGATCAACAGCTAAGCAGATGACTGACTGGTGGATAACATCCTGCATCAACCTCTGCTATAAGCTGTCTGGTAAGGAGCCTCCTGTAGGACTTGCAGCTTATTTCACCAGACATACTGCTGTCCAGGAGATCTGCAGGACTGCTATCTGGAAGTCAGCACACATCTTCATTTCCCATTACAGTATTGACTTTGAGTCTCGTCGGGATGCTGCATTTGGGACCTCAGTTCTCCAGTCTCTGTTTGCCAAGTAGGGGTATGCACTTTGCAGCCCCCTCTTCCCGGAGAACCGCTGGAAGTTTGTCAATGCGTGGACAGTGAGCTACATCAGCACCCCTAGAAAATATGGTTACTCACCTGTAATTGTAGATCTTACTTTGAGAGGGTTCCTGCAGTAGGTCTTCATATATAAATATATAGGACTGCGCCACTTGGCGTCAGGACCACACGGCAAACTTGAAGCTAGCAGTCGTCGGCAGGGACAGCCCCCCATCATCAGGTGACGCGTCAGCATGACTATAAAAAGGGCGGTCCTGCGCCCGCCCTCCAGTTCTTTCCCGCCGTCTCTGTTTGTTCGACAAATGCGGTAGAACAGCATTCAGTCGCCCGCCATTTTTAGTGTTTACTTAGCGATTTTTTTCAAGGTTCTTGGATATTTCTATCCATCGCCCGTTACGGTGTATAACGTCTAGTCGGCCCAGAAAGAAGTGCTCCAAGTGCGGCGCGGAGATCCCGCATGGGGACAATCTCTCTCAGTGCATACTCTGCCTGGGGCTTAGGCACAACTCGGTTGAGTGCACCATCTGCCAAGGCATTAACCAGGCCACACGCTCCTGTCACAAGAGGACCATCAAAGCCCATCTGCTAACCCAGAGGCTGGCTTCCATGGAAAAGGAGCTTCAGGAGCTGAGAGAAAGATCGTTGTCGCCGGCTGCGGAGAATAAAAGGAAAAAGGACAAGGTGAAACTCCGGGAGTGAAGCCGTTATCCTGCAGGGCCTTCATCCACCCTGGCGGACCAGACGCCCTCACCACCCCGCCCCCCAGCCGAGGTGAGTGGGCAGTCGGGGTTGCCTCATTGGAGGTTTCAGTTAGGTCTCCTGCTCAGAGCACCGCTAATAATTCACCCTCCGGCTCTGCCGCCAGGCGCCTGGCCCAGGCCGATCAGCCTAACCCGAGTACTTCTACTCTGGTTCGGTGGGCCTTTGGTGGGTCCCTCTGCTCCAACTGTGGGCCCAGTGGGTGATTTTCCAGGGAATCCTCATATTCCCCAATGCCCACAGCCAGGAGGCCCATCGCCGGGTCACATCCTGCTGACACCAGGCTATAACCCGCCGCCGACGGGTTATCCCATGCCGGGCTACCCGATGCCAGGATATCCGTCAGGATACCCTACACCAGGCTACCAGGGTCAGACTATTTACCAACACCCTTATTGGTACCAAGCCCCCAGTTACCCCCCCCCCTTTACAGGGTACCCGGGTTACCACCCCCCACCTTTACCTTCTCCACCTCTGCAACATGATCATGAATCCATCCCTGTGTGGTGGAAGGATGTGAAAACTCAACTTCTTTCAGAGCTGGGTCAGCCTCTGGTCACGGTCATCCCTCCTGCCAGGGTGCCCCCCCAGTCCTGTACCCTCTAGCCAGGTTTCTGACTGGGATTCGGGAGCTCTTCCCCCAAAGGGTCTTAGATCATGGGACCAAGTTCTGGATTTGCCCAGCACGCCAGAATCCTCAGAGTCGGATGATGACTCGGATATAGGCCAGTCCGAGACTCACTCTCCAGTCGAGCCTCAGCCAAAGGAGTCCCCAAAGTCTCCCTCTGAGGACCTCTCCTTTGGGGAGCTTCTTAGAACCATTCAAAAAAACCTTGTGGTTTTAGGCCTTCAAGGAGCTGGACCCCAATGCAAGAGGCTTGCAGAGCACCTGGACCTGGTCAGTGTGATCCCTTCCTCCTCGGATGGGACCAAATGAGGACCTCACATCACTATTTGGCAACAGCCTTTTTCCATTCTGGCCGTTTCACGTAAAGTGGATCAAACTTATTTCCACCCCAGAAGGGGTCTCTCATTTGACCGCTCAACCCAAGGCCAACTTCATGATCATCACAGCTGCCCATGACAGATCTACCCAACCCAAACACCTTAGTGCCTGTCTGCCAGATAAGGACTCAAAACATCTGGACCAGTACGGTAGAAAAATCTACACCTTGTCCACCTGTACCATCAGGTCCCTGAACTACATCTCGCATATGGTGGCCTTTCAGAAGTCCTCCTTAGAAGAGCTGGAGAAAAACCTTCAGGAGATTCCTGATGAACAGCTCAGGAATAAAACTCCTGGAAAAAGTTAGGATGAATAAGTCATCCTGCTGCCATGCTCTCCATGCCACATACAACTCTGTTGATTCAGTGGCTCGGTGAGCAGCCACTGGGAGTTGTCTCAGACGCTTAGTCTGGCTTCGTCTGGTGGGGTTGGCACAAGATGTTCAGTCTTCTTTCTTGGATGCTCCTTTCAGAGGCTCAGTTTTGTTTGGTGGCGACGCTAAAGACATTATAACTGGGCTGCAGGAGAGCGGCAAGTCCCTGGGACGTTCGCTCCATGTACCGTTCCAGACAGAAACAAGGTCAGCAGCCCTTTCACCGCCAACAGAAGTGGAACAGACAGAACCAGGGCAAACAGCAAAATAAATGGCATGTCCCAGGTTGTGGTGCCCAAACTCCTCAGGTCAAGTTTTCCAAACCTGCCTCCGGAGGAAAGGCGCCTATCCCCTCTGTATCCTGACTCCCTACCCCTCCTTCCGCTCCCTCTGACTCCCTCGGAGGAGCCGGTAAGTCGAAGGTTCGGCCTCCACCTGGATGGGTGGAGGGCCATCACTGCAGATGCGTGGGTTCTCCAACTCATAGAAAGAGGTCACTCAATAGAGTTTCTGGAGCAACCTCCTCCCAACCCTCCGGGAAGGTCCTTTTACCCATCAGACCAACTCCAACTGGTCAGGCAGGAAATTCAGGCTCTGCTACGAAAGGCAGCTATAGAACCCATTCCTCCGGGACAGACAGGAAGGGGATTCTACTCCCACTTCTTCCTGGTTCCAAAGAAGATGGGGATCTAAGACCCATCTTAGATCTCGGCATGCTCAATCTCTTTGTAGAGTACAAGAGATTCTGCATGCTGACTCTCAAGGGACTGTTACCTCTGCTCCTACCAAACTCATGGCTGTGCCACCCTGGATATGCAGGACGCCACCTCCAATCCCATTCCTCCTGGCTCACCTGGTCCTCCTCAGATTCTCCTTTCTGGAGAATCATTTCCAGCTCAGAGCCTTCCCGTTTGGCCTCTCCTCAGCACCTCGGGTTTTCACCAAGTGTTTAGTGGTGGTCGCAGCGTTTCTACACTGCAGGGGCATCTATGTGTTCCCGTACCTGGACGACTGGCTCTTTTCAGACCTCCTCACTGGTCAGCCTGAAGGAATCCCTCTCTTTCACTATGGGAATTTCTATCAACCTCCCCAAATCCCAGCTAAAACCCTCCCAGTGCCATCAGTTCATTAGAGCGGTGCTGAACATGGTCCAGAGCAAGGCCTTCCTTCCAGTCGACCGAGTGGAGACTTTAATTTTACAAGCCACATTTGTGGCTTCCTCTCGGTGGACCACTGCTCGGTTGGTCCTTCGACTTCTGGGTCTGATGGCGGCTGCCATACCCACAGTTCCTTTGGCCAGGCTACACATGAGGGTAACCCAATGGTCTCTCTGAGTCCAATGGGATCAGCCACTGGATGACATGGACCAGAGAGTCCTGGTCTCCAGCAGTCTTCAAAGGGATCTTCTCTGGTGGAAGGACCCCACCAGTCTATTAGTGGGGGCCTCCTTTCACCCTTTGTCTCCCTCTCAAATCCTCACTTCGTATGCCTCGAACTCGGGATGGGGAGTGCATCTGGGGGACCACAGAACCCAAGGCCACTGGTCTCCCACTGAGGAGAACCTGCACATGAATATTCTGGAAATGAGAGCAGTGCTCCATGCTCTCCAGGCATTCCAGTCACTTTTGACTCCAGTAACACTCCTCATTCAGGCAGACAACATGGCTACTGTCTGGTATCTAAACAAACAGGGAGGCACCCGATCATACCCTCTCTGCTGGGAGGTGATATGGGTGTGGTACTGGGCAGTTCAGCATGGCCTATCATTGACAGCAGTCCATATGCCAGGTGTTCACAACATTCTGGCAGACAGTCTCAGCTGATCAGTTGCCAGGGCTCACAAGTGGGAACTAAAGTAGGAGGTAGTAGAAGATCTGTTTCTTCAGTGGAGTCAACCAGACCTAGATCTGTTCTCCTCCCCATCCAACGCAAAACTACTCAACTTTTGCTCGCTCGTTCCCAGGCATGGTGCTCTTTGGTGAGATTCACTGTCTCTGTCCTGGATAGGGAAGTTTCTATACACTTTCCATCCCTTTCCTTTATTACAGAAGGTTCTACTAAAGCTCTAAGCAGAGGGGGCTCACATGACACTCATTGCCCCTCTGTGGCCTCGGCAGATGTGGTTCCCGCTGTTACGACAACTGGCTTTGGAACCACTAGTACCTCTGCCTCTCTCTCACAACCTTCTGTCCCAGGAGCAGGGCACCCTGGTACATCCGAGCCTCAAGTCTCTCCGTCTTCATGCGTGGTACCTGTGGACATAGCGATTTCTCGCTACGGAGTCTCTGCGGGGGTAGCTCAGGTCTTAGTGGAAGCTAGGAAGCTTTCTACTAGATCCATCTACACCATGAAATGGAAGATATTTTCTATCTGAGCCTCTGCGAAAGGCTTAGACCCTTTTTCTTGCTTGGCCTCCCAGGTGTTAGAGTACCTCTTTCATCTTTCAGAGTTGGGCCTCAGTTACTCCTCACTGAAGGTCCATCTCTCTGCAGTATCGACCTACTACCTTCCGATGGAGGGCAAAACCTTAGCTCAGCTAGAGGTTTCTAAAACCTTTCTGAAGAGGAACCTTCATATCACACCTCCAGTCCGGAATCCTGTTCCTCCCTGGGATCTCAATTTTATGATGGAAAAGCTTACTTTGCCCCTTTTTGGGCCAGCAGCAAGCTGTGATATGTGTTTTTTAGCATGGAAAATGCTCTTTTTAGTTGCTATCACTTCAGCTTGAAGAGTTTCAGAGCTTCAGGCTCTAGTTTGTTGGGGGGGCAGTATAGCGCAGTATAGCGCAGTGGTTTAAGGCTCTGAGCTGCAAATCTGATGACATCCAGCAGACGAGACCTGGGTTTGAATCCCACAGCTTCCACTTGCATACTGTGTGACCCTGAGCAAGTCACTCAACTTCCCTGTGCTCCCAGGTCGCTCCTGTAAAAAAGCTTTTAGTTTAGTGTGCTACTCCTGGTTAAACAACTAAAAAAAAAAAAAAAAAAGTTTGTAGAGAGCCTTATTTAATTTTCCACAGGAACCGGGTGGTCCTGTGGACTAATCCTTCGTTCTTTCCGAAAGTGGTTTCGGAAGGGACTCTAAATCAGAGTGTTGAATTGCTGGTGTTTTTCCCAGAGCACTCCAACAGGGGGGAATATCTCCTGCACACTCTTGATGTGCACAGGATTTTGAGGTACTACACTTCTCGGACAAAAGAGGTTCGAAAATTGAACCAGCTGTTTGTTACCTTTGCCTCCCAGTGTCAGGTCAAGGTGATCATGAAACTGACACTGTCTAGGTGGCTGGCTAACTGTATTCATTACACTTACCAGAAGTACGAAAAACCCCTTCTGGGGGCGGTCAAAGGCCACACCACCAGGAGTGTGGCTACCTCTACTGCGTTTTTCAGGTGTGTGTCCACTGTGGACATCTGTGCAGTGGCCACTTGGTCTTTCGTCCACATCATCACTAAGCATTACAATCTGGACATTGCCTCTAGGCGTCGAGCTGGCTTTGGCCTTGCAGTTTTGCAAGGTCTTCTGTCTTGAACAGACCCTTAGTTGGCAGATATCTTCCTTCTCCTGGAACCTTGTCTCCGATTCCTTTTCTTATGTTAGACTGCTTGGTATTCAGTCCTATATGTGAAGACCTACTGCAGGAACCCTCTCGAAGTAAGATGTAGCAGTTACGTAAGAACTTACTGTAACAGTAGATCTTCGAGAGAGGTTCCTGCAGTAGGTCTAGTTTTCCACCCACCTTTTCCCCCAGCTCCTGAGTTTTTTACCTTGTTCCATGCCCAGGACTCTGTCTCTTCCTGGTCTCAGGGTAACAGGAGTCTATTGTTCCTCTTTTCTGCTTTCTTTATTCACGTCTCCAGTGGAAAAGGACTGCAGGGCAGGGCCACCCCTTTTATAGTCACGCTGATGTTGCGTCACTTGATGGGCGGTGGTCCCCGCTGACGGGTGCTAACTACATGTTTGCCATGTGGTCCTGACGCCAGGGGGCGCAGTCCTATATGTGAAGACCTACTGCAGGAATCTCTCTCGAAGATCTACTGTTACAGCAAGTTCTTATGTAACTGCTGTTTCTTGGGGTGGTATATGGTTCACATCCACACCACCTTCCAGGCCTCCCTGGCAAGTGGCACACAAATCCCTGCTTCCAGTGTGTAAGATATGATGTCACTGGTCAGAGCCGGAGGATATTCTGCCTGGGTGGTGGGAGGATCTTAGCTTGAAGACATTCTGACGAATCAGTACTTCCAGTGGAACTGCCAGTGTGTGGCTATGAACTGTTTACCACTCCTAGAACTATTGTTACAGGTAAGTAACCTATTTATTTATTTCAGTGTTCAGAAATACACCTTTGAGCAGAAATGCTCATTTACAAAGTTCCTTGTCAGAACTTTCGCATACTGACAGGAAAAAAAATTAAAATACTAGAACAAACACCATGTTTTCTAATATGTGTTGCCTTATTTCTTTCCATTTATGAAAATTAAAGATATTTAGCTTACACAAACAGGGTCCCCCCCCCCCCAGCCTCCTACTTTATTGGGTTTGCAGCCATGTCCTAAGCCTGTGTCTGTGGTATCACAAGGATTTCTGTGGCAACAGATTGTGATTATATGGCCTGCCCTAAGCAACAAGGTGGGTTGTCAGAATGAATGGAAAACTGCACAGCTTGAAGAGTGTCCAAGTGTAAAATTCTCTTTTAAGATCTGATCCAAGCAACAAATGCATACTCTGGATGCTGGAGGTGGTGCAGGGCAAGCAGCCAGCCTGCTAAATGACAGAAGAGAAGTTATGCACTCATGGAATCAGGACAAAAGTAATCCCAAATGTAATGGATGCAGGGTGTTTGTTTCATTTCATTTCATGTCATGGTAACAGTGGAGAAATACCTGGCATAAACCCTCTGCCCTGGTACTTCAACCCAAACAGGGCCTTCTTCAGGTGGCGGGCCTAACATGGTAAGGGAACAGTCAGCTTTTATAGAAGACTTCTCTTAAAGATGATATCATGAAAACTATGCTATTTGAAATGATGTTCCATCTGTTGTCATGATATATATCACTTTCACATTGGTTGTGGTTATGTTCACGAATGGTGTTATTTATCTATTTAATAGGGAACTGTCAGCAATAAGAGCCTCATACCCAAGTATGAGGCTGATCCCAAATTTGCCCTTTGTGTGAAAAAAACACTTTTTTTTTTTACTTACTAATTACTGCAGTGTAATAGATTGTATCAGGCTAATTTCACTGACTTATAAGCTGACATTTCTTGTAACCTGAAATGCCAGACTCCTCTGCAGCTGACATCAGAGGAGGGCTGCAGCAGCTGGAGATTCAATAGCCTGCAGTGAATGTCATAGATTTTATATGCTGTAATCTTCTGTTTGCTGATCTGCTGTTCTCCTGGGGCTAGGTACAGTCACCAGTGCTCCCAGATTGGTCAAAGCATTTTCCTGTAGCAGACCCTAATTTTTCTTGTATTTTCCTTGTAAAACCTGAGTGAAATTCCTGTAAATTTTCCTGTATGCTCACGCCAATTTATTTTTGCAATTGGTGCCTTTTTTTTTTTGAAATTCAATATTTTATTGAATTTACATTCCTCATATCCATAAAGGAAGCTACAGGATTGAGTGTACACAATATTGGCCAGAATAATACAGAGTAGCATACATCAGACTGTTTCTGGGTCCAATAAAACCAAAACAATACCAATACCCCTATAAACCCCCTCCCCTTACTACCCCCCCACCTCCCCTGGAGTGTGCCTCATAAACTTAACAACACAAAAGAAGTCATGAATTAGAGAGTAACAGTCGGCATTTACCAGAAATGAATAAGACCAACCAATTAAGATAAACAGAGACATGTACCTTCCATATTTCAATTTAAGTATAGGGCATATAATTTACCCCATTCGCGGTTAAATACCTCCATACAGTTCCGGGAGCTGGCTTTCAATCTCTCAGTATTGAAGCAAAGTGACATCTCCTTCAACCATTCTTCATGTGTTATAACTGATTGATCCACCCAGTGCTTGAGAACTAATCTTTTAACCACAATAGAAATTAAGGCCATGTGAAATCTACGTTCTTTAATATTAATGTTCGAGAGCATCCCAAGGATACATATCTCTATAGTTAATAGATCTCCTAACCCCAATAAAGGGTCTAGTTTAGGTTGAATAGCATTCCAAAGTGGAGCCACTTTGCTACAGTGCCAGAAAATGTGAATCAGGTTCCCGTCAGATAAACCACACCTGGTACAGGTTGCCACAGGAAGCCTACCCAACTTGGCTAGCTTAACGAGTAGTGTACATATTATTTAAAATATGATACTGAATAAGTCTGTGTCTATCTTGGGTAAGATACCTATGTAGGTCCTTCCAAACCTGTCTCAATTGGGACTAACATCAATCAGAAGGAAGCCCAAACTTTAGAACCGGAAGAGCATTGGAAATTGATTCCCAAAAGAAAAGAGTAAATAGATGATATACCATGGGGTTTACTGGCTCATCTCTGTACCTGTTCCAAAAAGGGCTTAACTCGAGATTGTGATAGTGCGATTCCAAAATTGGACACCATAAGGTGTCTCAACTGAAACACTTTGAAAATATATTTCTGAGGGATGTTGAATTTTGCTATTATGTCTGGGGATGACAGGAGAGTGGTTTGACCGTATAGGTCCTCCACTGAGACTTCCTGTAACTGAGGAAGCCAATCCGGGAAAAGTAATGAACCCCCAATTTTAATATTTGGATTCTGAAAAAGGGGTTGAGCCATATCTTTTTTATGTGTGATATTAAAAAAATTCCAGCGTTGCTCTAAAGCCTTAATGGAAACTCCCACCACTGTACCTTGTATGGAGTTTGGTAACGCAGAACAAGGAGAGAAAAATATTCCTGTGGAATTAAAGCCATGAAGAGCGAGAAGTTTCCTTTCTAATTGTAGCCAGATAGGTAAGTAATCATCACTTGTATCTGAAAACCATCTTCCCATTTTTGACAGGTGGCTCGCCCAATAATAAAAGTTGAAATTAGGGAGCTGAAGCCCCCCTAACTCCTTAGGGAGGCTGACTTTGGTGAAAGAGTGCCTGGGAAATTTACCCCGCCAGATAAATTTGGAGAGAACAGAGTGAAATTGACGAAACTAGGACAGTGGGAGCCAGAGATTTAATAAATTTAAGGGATAAAAGAGACGCGGGAGGACATTCATTTTAACAATACTGGTACGACCCCATATTGAGAGGGGGAGGCTCTCCCATCTTTGAAGGTCCTGTTGAATATTTGTTATTAAGTCATCTAAATTAAGCTTCCTAAAAGTCTCTGGGTCTTTGGTGAGATGAATGCCCAGATACTTAATAGAGTGAGGGGACCACTTCATGCCTAGATGGGCAAAGTTAGCCTGGTGGGTAAGAGCATTTAGAGGAAAAATTACGTTTTTAGACAAATTTAACTTATAATTGGATATGAGTCCGAACTGTCTGATAATTTGTAATGCATGCGATAACGATTTATCGGGATAGGCCAAATGGAGTAGGATGTCGTCTGCATATACTGAGAGGGTCAAGGACTGTTGATGTATTGTACAGCCCTTGACCTGAGAAGCGCACTTGAGACTACGTAGAAGAGGTTCCAGATATAAATTGAAAAGAAAGGGAGATAAGGGGCAGCCTTGCCTGGTGCCTGTATATAAAAAGAACCTTGGTGAAAATACACCATTACAATAAATTTTAGCAGAGGGAGCCTGATAAACCGTCTGTATCCATCGAATGAAAACTGCTGGAAAGCCCATTTTTTTGAGAGTAGCCCAGAGGAACTCCCAGTTCACTCTGTCAAAGGCTTTTTCTGCATCTAATGAGATTAAAGCCATGGGAATCTGGGAGTCCTAGGCAGCCTGAAAAATATGTGAAAGGGTCCGTAGGTGATCAGCTGAAGATCGACCTTGAACGAATCCTACCTGTTCAGGGCTCAGGAGATGAGACCATACCCTCTTAATTCTGAGAGACAAGATTTTTGTTAGAATTTTGATATCATAGTTTAAAAGTGAGATTGGACGATAACTGGCAGGATCATCATGCGGTTTATCAGGCTTCAGGATGAGAACTATTGTGGCTTCCAGCAAGGAAGGGTCCAGAGTATCAAAAGTGAACATATATTCAAATAAATTTAAGAGGAGGGGGGCTAATTCAGTGGAAAAGGTTTTATAGAAATTGGAGGGGAAGCCTTCTGGTCCTGGTGATTTATCCAATGCGAGCTCTCTAATTGCCTCCTCTATCTCCCTCAAAGTGATTGGGGAAGACAGAGTCGAGCAATGTTGTGCCTGAAGGGACGGGAGGTCCAGGCGATCCAGATATTTCTCTATGCTTGGGGGTGTGGCCTGTGCAGGAATTTTACTATACAAATTTTTATAAAACCTGAGAGATATCACGTGGGGAGGTCTTAATAGAGCCATCTGAGGCCAGAATAGAGGGGATGAGCCTTGAGCTCTCCACTGCCCGTAACCGAAGGGCCAGCATTCTTCCTGGCTTCTTGCCTTGATCAAAATAGCGAGCTTTAGTTTTCAGGATGGCTTATTCCGCCTTTTCTTTTAATAAATCTGCATAGTTGTTCCTAAGTTTCAGCAGGGATTCCAAGAGACCCGAAGGGGAGGAGGTGGATAAGATGTTTTCGGCCTCCTTAATTTGGTTTGACAAAAAAATAATTCTTGCCTCCCTTTGCCTTTTCCGTTTGGAAGCTAATTTAATGAATTCCCCCCAATACAACATTTAAAGGAGCACCATAGTTGATCAGCCCTTCTAATAGAACCTTTATTAGTTTCCATAAAAAAGGAAATCACATCTTTTATGTGAGAGATTGTGTGTTCAATTTCCAGGTAGTATCCCGTTGACTACATCGGTCGGGAGAAATCACTAGCCATGCCATCGAGTGATCTGATATGACAATCGGTTCCATACCAGTCTGGTGAAGGCTAGCTAAAAGTGAAGAGCTAGTTAGGATATAATCCAGCCTAGACCACACCTGATGAACCTGGGAATGAAATGAGAAGACCTGGCCAGAGGGATTAAACAGGTGCCATGGATCTCACAGACCCAGTAGTCCCATAAAATCCCTTAGGGCTTGTTGTGGAGGGGATAGGGGTTTTAATGGCCTATATGTTCTATCCAAGTCCTGCATTGGGGGTATATTCCAGTCTCCCCCTATGATTATCTTGGAAGGCAAAAATCTACTCAGCTTGTCTGCCAGACCTATAAGAAACTCTGGACTACCTCCCACTGGGCCATAGACTGCACCTAGAATGACTGTATTGTTATACAGCATGCCCTTGACTAGAATAAATCTGCCTTCTGGATCCGAGAGAGTTTCCTCCGTCACAAATGAAACATGCTTCTTGACCAGAATTGCTACTCCCCTGCTTGCAGATGATCCACAGGCAGTAAAGACTTGGGAGAACCCCTGTCTATGCAGCCCGTTTGTTTTGGCAGCAAGAAGGTGGGTTTCCTGTATCAAGAAGGTGTCTACGTTTAGGAGAACACAATTCTTGAGAACTTAATATCTTTTAGTGATGTCTCTGACTCCTCTAACATTCCATGTGGCAATTTTAATTGTTACTGCAGTCATTACCAACTCTTTGAAAGAAATAATAATCCCGAGACAGTAAATAGGAACATAACCCCAAGAGGCACACTCCAGTCCCTTCCCCTACCCCCTCTTGAACAAAGATGGAGCCCAAACAAAAGAACCCTTCCCAATATTCATCACTGTATGTTAGCAAAGTTGAAGAAATGAGATAATATAATTGTATACTTTTAACTCTCAATATTGCTGCATCCAGAAAAGTAATCAGCCTTGAGAATTGGCCCTCCCCCCACAACCCACTCAAACTATGTACAAAAGGTCCCTCTTTGAGAATAATTCTCAGTGTAGAGATCTCCAGTATAGAGGAACCAGCCCAATAGGCGACCTTCCCCTGGGAAGCTATAGCTCCATATAAATGCCAGGTCTGAGCATTGGTGTCAAAGACTACCTCGATAAAATATATCGTAAGTGGCCAACAGCTGGCTTTCCTTTTGAACCTCCCCGGGAGATGGTCCCCCCCCCCTTGTCTGGCGCGATATGCAGTTCTCCCACAGATTGCTCCACCCCAAAGCCACCCGCCCGCGAACCCTCTAAAAGGAAAGAGAAGAAAAAAAGTAGATTAATTTGGATCAGGAAGGTGATTGGAGAAAGTGCAGAAATAATTTGGGGAAAGTGAAAATGAGACCATCTGTATGTAGACTAATCATCCTACACAAGATCGAGAAAGTTACCCCAAATGAGATTAAATATGTCTGGAAAAAACGAGAAGCAGACCTCAAGGGTTAGAGATCCAAAAAGGAGAGACACACAGAGAACAAATCCCACTGTAGTTTAACTTAATAAAGTTAATGGGAATGAGAACACTCTCAGGAGTGGGGAAGTAATCGGGGGACCTGTAACTTATGGGACAAACACCAGAACCGTGCCCTTCAGCGGCACTGGGAAACGCGCGCTGACCAAAAGGTTCCTACTCCCCCACTGGGAACCCCCAGCAAGCACACCGCCATACCAGGCCTGCTAGGCCTCAGGACTCCCGGCAGCCCCTCAAAATCAGCCCAGGAAAAAGAAAAACGAGAGAGGTTAGAGAGAAGAAAGAGTCAGAGAAAAGGGACACCAAACAGGTATGCAGTCCACTCCAACGAGACAAAGGCTTAAAAGCCTGAGATATCTAAGGTGACAGTTCAACCAGTCTTAAATAGGTTAGGTAGCTTGATTGTGAGATCCGCAGTTGCCCACTCTGGAGATTCATAAGAATGCCAGACTCCTTCAAGAGCCACTTGCAGTTTAGCTGGGTAAACCATCTTGAAGCGGATTCCTGCTGCTATTAACTTGCTGACCGTGGGATGGAATGCTAATCGCTTTTGGCAAGTTTCAAAAGGGAGATCTTGAGTAATCCTCAGCTTTGCATTACCCCACAGGATAGATTGGAGCTCCTTAGATTTGGAAATGACATGCTGCCTCTCTAGATAGCTAAGGAATTTCACTATTATTGGACGTGGTGGGGATCCAGGTGGGAGTTTCGGCTTGAGAGAATGATGTGCCCATTCTATATGGTACTGTGGGCTTAATGGAGATGGGCCCACAATCTTGACCAGGAATTTCTGAAGGAAACCAATAGTATCAGGGCCCTCTTCTGTTTCAGGTAGGCCTAGTATCAGGACGTTGTTCCTTCGACTTCTCCCCTCCAAATCCTCAGTTTTCAGTTGCAGCTTCTTTAGCTGTAATCGGAGCTGAACAATTTCAGGATCCATTCTCTCCTTCCACCTCTTCAGAGAGGTGGTTCTCACTCCGGTATCCCCCATTCTTTGTGACAGGGATCTTAGGTCGCTACGGAACGATTTTAATTCTGCTGATATATCCTTGAAAGTCTCTCTGAAAGGGAGAAATTCTTGCAAAAAATGTTCCTCTGTTAGAGGATTAGTCGAGGAGCTGGAAGCACTTGACTTAGGGGTACCCCCGGAGCTCTGATGTTTCGATTTTTTTAGCAGTTTTCTCGGGGGTAGCTGGAGGAGTGTGCTTGATGGAGGCCTGTTTCATCTCGGCTTCCATCCCGTTGTTTAATACCGATTCTCTCGTCTAGAAAGCGCTCTTTCTGGCAATCGCTAGTGTTCCGATCTCTAGTACAGCGTATATCTAAGGTCTGCAACTATTTCTGCACCTTAAATGAAGGAAAATAAACCTTTTAATGAGGTTGATAGGCGGGAGCTTCGGCTCAGTGCTGCCTCTAGGTGCCCTGCATCACGTGACCTGCAATTGGTGCATTTGTAATCCCTAGGTGGCGCTATCCCAAGGGCTACTACACCTGCCTGTTTGACTACGGACAGGTTGAGGGGCCTAGGTCCTATGGCGGGTGCCTCCACCCAGAGGTCGGGGTTTGTAGTGGTTAGACTAACTTGGTCACAGCCCTCTGGGACACTGAGAGACCCCCTTTTATCCCCCCCAGTGGCTCACACAGTACACCGGAGTTACAGCCCCAATAACCCATGTTTACACGCTGTTCACTCATATAGATACCACTTACCCTCAAGACTGATTCAGCAGCCCGTCTCTGAGGACCCCTGTAAAGTAAGGTTAATCAACATACCCAGCAAAACACAATACTGTTTCCATAAGTACCACCACCACCACAGACAGTATATAGTATAACAACAACAAATCTGATTTATTTAGGGGGACAGTAACGCGGGAGGGGAAATCAGGTTAATTAGTGGCATTTAATCACAGTACTGTGCACACATACAGGGTTTGAAAAGTCACACTCTGGGTACCCAGGTTGGGTGGGGCTAGCCAGGTCTGTTGCCCGGGGTTGGCCGGCAGGTGCAGATGGATAGGGCCCTGTAGAAGAAAATATATGCACAACACCCAGTTGTAATCCAGAGCCGGAGGGCTCAGTCGATGAAACAGTGAAACAACAAGAATTAGATGACACACTTGTGACTGAAAAACAAGCTGCAGGGGAATACCCTGATTTGTACTCACAACACCCAAGCTGGGGATCAGATGGAGAATGTCCCTCTGGATTGCCAGAAGAGCAGGGCATGAGGACAAGGTCCTTGTGACTGGACCCCACTGCAGTTGATAGCAAACGGATGTAGTCCGAATTCAGCTGGGGTTTACTTCCAGCTTCAGCACACAATTCACTGTTCAGGGGGGATTTGAAATAGCGATTCACCACAAGCTCTACGCACATTTATATGTAAAAGGAAAGTACTATACCAGGCAGGCTGCTCCTCTATCCCGATCGCAATTACTGCAAAATACCCGGGAGCACACTCAGCAGCTTCAGTTCCTGACAGACCGAGTGCGATTCAGCAATTTCTCCAGTCTTCTACAGGGTGGGCCTGGTTTCCACACTTCTAGTGCTTCTTTCTCCTCACAACTCGGATTCAGACCAAACTGACACTCACAAAGGCTGCAGACCGAAACCCAGGGCCTCGCATGCGCTTCCCGTGCGAAACTATACACCACAGAAGCACACTGCTCCTTCTGTCTTCACTGCCACAACTGATCTGATCTTTCCAGTCACAGAGCAGGGCATTTCCTTTAGCTCCACACTATTCTGCTGGCTGATTCAGCTGTCACTCACAATAAGACTCCCCTCTGTTGGTAGAAAAAGGTGCCAAGGTCAAAACTGCCTCTCCCAGAGTCACTGCCCATGCAATCCCCTTGTGGCTGGCTCAAATTAAGAGTCCAAGTTCTGATTCGTCCACAGGCTCCATTTTAGGGCTCCGTTAACCCAGTTGGCCCAGCATAGCAGTTTAGGTCCAAAATGGAGAGGTAACACACACACACAGTCCCAGCTGCAATAAAGGCAGGTTAGACAAACTACAATTTTGCTAATGCTGTAAATGATTACAGGCAAACAGTTACAGCTTTTAGATGGGCTCCCTTGGCACCTTCAGCGACCACAACATGGAGCGATTACTCCGCAGCTCAGGCGGGATTCGAGCATTAAATACACAGTCCCCCCATACAAACTAATTAAGTCTGCAAGCAGACAGCTCTTAAAGAGACAGTACGTGGAGGCTCAAATAGCACTCACTTGCAACCACAGTTAAGCAGCTCAGATGCCGAATACCACCCAGGCTTGGAGCATTCAGGCAAGCTCCTGGAAGACTTTTGGGAACTCCCATTTGGAGGGGGGTTACACCTTTATACATCCCAGTATCCCCCAGCCCTCCTTACTGCCGTCTCACATTGCTTACCTACCTTAAGGTCATCTGATATAACTACCCCAGGTCCCTTTCCATTTGTGTTGTTGTTAATAAGCCCCCCCCCCATTGTGTACTCTTCCCCAGGGTTTTTGTTTCCCAGGTACATTACTTTGCACTTTTTTTGCATTGACTCTAAGCTGCCATATTTTTGACCATTTCTCCAATCTTGCCAAGTCCCTTCTCATCCTTTGCACTCCTTCTTGTTGTGTATCAACCTTACTGCAGATGTTTGTGTCATCTGCAAATCTACAAAGAGGCATACTTTTCCTTCCAGCCCCTCTGCAAGTAGTGATCAGCAACATTTTAGTGAGGGCAGTAGTGTAAGAAAGCTGCTACTGGACAAACTGAATAATATTTTTCCCCATCCTCCAGTCACTGAGGAGCGGTTTAATAATTTTATTTTGTATATAAAAAACCCAGAGAATTAGAAGATCTCCTCAAGTCAGACACACACACACACACACACACACACACACACACACACACACACACACACACACACTCGGTCCCAGCCAGAGCAGCACAGATAGTGTTTGAATTTATGTGAGCCCACAGTCACTGCTGGTTAGATTATGATATTTTTTATTCTCTTACCTTTGCAGAGATCTGGTGAACAAGTCAAGACAGAAAGCAGTTCAGGGATCAGGATGTCTCGACTCCTCTAGCGGTCCAGCTGGGCTGCGACTGAAGAAAGAGTGTGGGGTCAGACACAGGGTTTCTCGTGCCAGGGTCGGGTCCGGGGGCCATTTATTTCACAAGCTGGTCCTGTGATTTTCTCTGCATCCGCACCGCGATTCAGGATTGCCAGTAAATTAAATCAAGTGGGTGGTTAGAACACAGCGGCAGCGGTAGGAGTCGGAGAACAGAAGCCTAATTTTGCGTGAGGTCAGTCTCTCGATCTGATGCCCGAGGGTCCCATCGGCAGCTGAAAAAGCCAAAAACACGTGGTGGCGAGCAGCTAGACGATGTGGATGTCTCTCTCTCTCTTTCAGTCTATCCAGGCAGCATAGCAGCAGCAATCCAGATCAAACAAGAACACTATTAGCCAATCAGAGACCATAGTCAGTGCGTGATCAGAGCATGACTGTGGTCTCTGAACCAGTTGGAGACAGGCTTCAACTTAAATCTCATCCATGATGAAGTTTGAACCCACAGATTACCCCCAGACTCTCAGCAACAACTTTTCCCCATGGGGCACCAAATTTATCCCGTATATTTTAAAAAACATGTAATTCCTTCCCGTAGCCCGTTTTGACCACACAAAACCCGTAAAATACAGGAATCCCCGTAGATCTGGGAGCACTGAGTCACAGAGGACTGTACTAAGCCCCGTGAGCACAGCAGGACCAACAAACATCTGATTTTAGCTTACAAAATCTTGAACCTGTATACTGCGAGCAACTGAAGGCTACTGAATCTCACAGCTCTGCAGCCCTCCTCTGATGTCAGCTGCAGGGGATTCTGGGATTTCTGGTTACAGGAAATTACATCTTAGAAGTCAGCAAAATTAGCCTAATACATTCTACTATATTGCAGTAAACAGTAAGTAAAAAAATGTTTTTGTATAAGAAGTGCAAATTGGGATCAGTCTCACACTTGGGTGTGAGGCTGTTATTGCTGATATTTCCCCCTTTAAAGGAAAACTACACCCAAAACTTGAAAAAATATATGTTGTGCAGAGTGTTTTAATTTGTATGTGAAGTTCTAGTGTCTCCTTCCCTCTGACTGGTATTAGGAGTTTTTCCCAAATTAGCCTGCTAGCTTTATACTAGTTTTACGACCCTTGGGGATCTTCATCTCTGATAGCTTAATTGTATTTCTTGTTCCCACAGTGCATCTTGTCTCATGTGACTGTGATGTAAGAGAGACCCAACATTCAGCACACACATGCCAAACAAACTAGATATCTTGAAGCTTTACAAGCTGCACAAAATTACCAGCAGCAAAGTTTTTCAGGACAGTAAAACCTTTAGGATGAGGGTGGTCACCAAGCTGAATTCTACAGATTTTAAAATATAGCCATCTCTATTGTTGTGAACTGATTGTAATGCAATGCTTTCTGCTGGATTTATGGGCTCTGCTACATAATAATAACTTTAATAATAATAATAACTTTATTTATCTGCGCCTTTCTCAAAATGAAGGTGCATTACAATAAAATGCAAAATAAAACATATTAAAACATATTAAAAACTAAGTTGGCAACACACCAATTAATCAACATACAAGTTATCAGCAAAAGCCTTGCTCCATAAGAAGGACTTTAAGCCCCTTTTAAAACCCTCCACCGTCATGCACTCTCTAATCCAACGTGGTAGAGAATTCCAGAGGGTCGGCGCCACAAACATAAAAACTTGGGCGCCGGAGGATTTTAAAGTAACCCTCGATCTCTAGCAACCCCTCGCTGGCAGAGCGGAGTGGTCGACTGCAGGTAAGGCACCAGAAGCTCTTTTCAGGTAGTCAGGGCCCAACCCATGTAGGGCTTTATAAGTCAGCAATCCGACTTTAACGGTGATCCACCACTGAATCGCAGCCTAGTGCAGATCTCGAGCACCGTGTAATATGGGAGGAACGAGGAGTCCCCATTAACAACCGGCTGCCGAAGTCTGCACTAGCTGCAAGCGCTAATATCAACCCCAGGCAGCCCAAAGTAAAAGGGAGTTGCAGTAGTCCAGACGCGGTCACAAAGGCGTGGATCAGAGTGGAAGGTCGCCGGATGGAACAAGGTGCTTGATCCTGGCGATGTTCCTAAGATGGTAAAGGACACCTGACAACCGCCCGACACTTGCGCACGCAGTGTCAGCTGATCGTCAATAATCACCCCAGGTCTCGCACCGTTCAGAGGTCGGAGCTCCGCATCCCCCAGGAATAAACCCGAGGTTTGAAGTGCCCCCAACCCCTCAATCCGGCGGCCATGATCCACAACCAACACCTCAGTCTTCCCCGAGTTCAACTTCAACCAACTGGACCTCATCCAATCCTGGATCTCACTGAGACAGTTGTTAAACACTGAGAGTGCTCTATTCTGGTCAGGCCGAAAAGACAGATAGAGCTGGGTATCGTCGGCATAGCAATGAAACTCCAGCTCATATCGTCTAACAATGTCTCGGAGGGGGATCATGTACACCGCAAACAACATGGGGGACAGCACAGAGCCTGAGGCACTTATAGGTCAGAGCGGTGGGATCAGAGGAAAATCCCGATACCACCCTCTGAGTTCTACCTGTGAGGAAAGAAGTAAACCATCTGTGCAGTAAGCCCGAAAGACCACAGATGCATCTCAGGCGCTCAAGCAGCACCCCATGGTCTACGGTGTCAAATGCTGCTGACAAATCCAAAAGGACCAAAATGGACCGTTTTTTCTGGTCTCTCGCCATCAAGAGATCATTGAGGACCCGAACCAGTGCAGTCTCAGTGCTGTGCCTCTTTCGAAAACCTGATTGAAGAGGATCGTAGATGTTATGGATGGTAAGATGGTTGTCCAACTGGGCTGCCACCACTTTCTAGATTATCTTCCCAACAAAGGGGAGGTCCGAGATAGGTCTGTAGTTGGCCAGGGAGTCTGGGTCCAAGGATGCCTTTTTCAACACTGGTGTCACCACCGCTTCCTTCAGGGAGCAGGGATATTCACCAGTGTCTAGGGAACACCAGACTATCCTGGCAAGAACCGGGAAGATAACCTTCCCACAGCCCATGATCAGGCCTGTGGGACCCAGGTCTAAACTACAGCTAGTGGTGTGCATACCCTGGACAATCCTCACAACATCCTCGATTTCCGGCCTTATGAAGGAACTCCAGGTAAACGGTGTGCTAGTGACCATAGGCTGGACTACCGTAACTCCCATGGAGGGGACGGCGCAAATCTCGGCCCTGATGTCGCCACCTTATCTGCAAAGAATCGAGAGCTCCACACACCGCGCCTGTGAAAAGGCATGACGAACCTGCAGACAGGCTGGGCTGCACAGCCTGTCTACGTTCAAGAGCTAGGCCGGTCGAGCCTGGAGCAGCAGTACTTTCTCCGGACAGGAACACTGCCTTCTTATGAGTAATTGCTGACTGATAGAGTTTATAATGCTCTAGGAGTCTAAGATGGTCGGTATCTAAGCCAGCTTTCCACCAACATTCTCTCCAACTCAAGTGCACTAATCTCCAACTCCCTCCGATCCTGATCAAACCAAGGGATCGAAGATGGCGAGAGAGGTTGCACACGGTGGGGCATTGAATCAAAGCGGAGGTGACAGCCTTATTATAGGCTAGCACCATCGCTTTGGGATCTAAGCTCAACCCAGGAAATTCTGATAGGTCAAGAACCGCAGTTAGACCAGTGGGAGTAACATCCCGTAAAGGGCGGTACTTGACCATCTCCACTGGGGTAGGTCTACGAAGGGGGGTGCATAAATTGAACCTCACAGTGTGGTGATCAGACCATCCGACTGGTTCCACCCTCATATCTGAGGCCTCCAACCCCAGCAGGAAGACTAGATCAAGAGAATGGCCATGTTTATGGGTGGCAGAGGTAACCACCTGTGAGAGGCCCAATGAACACATCAATTGGAGGAAGTGCTGACCAAATTGCGAGAGTTCGTCGTCGATCCAGGCATTGAAATTGCCCAGCACCATCAACCTAGGCGATCCAAGTACCAGGTCGACGACGAAATCCGCCACTTCCTTTAGAAATAGTTTCTCGTCACGGGTGGGCGATAACAGCGCCATTCTATAGCCCCCACCTGCCACCACGATACATTCAAAAGATCTGGTCTCCTCACTGGAACACTAGTGAGGTCCAATTCGGTCTTGAAAGAGACGCACTTCACCCTGTGATCAATCTCAGGCGGTGAATCACGAATACCAGCTGGAATTGCAGCCTCCAAGATTGGAGCGGCATTACTATCCAGACAGGTTTCGGTAATGCAAACCAGGTCCGCACATCACCATCACATGAAACAAGGTGCATTGTAGGACAAAGAAATACAATTAAGCTATTTGATATGGAGATCTCCAGGGGTCGTAAGACTACCCTAAAGCTAGCAGGCTAATTTAGGAAAAACTCCTAATACCAGTATGAGGGAAGGAAACACTAGAACTTCACATACCAATTAAAACACTCTGCACAGCATATATTTTTTCAAGTTTTGGGTGTAGTTTTCCTTTAAGAGAAATCTTTTATAGCAGCTGATTGTTCTCTTACCATGTTAGACCCGCCCCCTGACATACGTGCGTGTGTGTGTACTTCCCCAGCTGATGCAATTATAAGCGTAAGAGTCGTCCTTAGTGCATTTCTGGAGTCTGTGTTCTAATACTATAAAAATGTAAGTGAGCACACTCTTCCACTCCTAAGAGAGTTGGTGGGGACAAATAAATATTTTGATTGAGGGTGACTGACTTTTTTTTTTTTAACGATTTGAAAAAAGGTCTATAAATGTGGCACTTTCCAGGTCAATTCTATGCGGAATAAAAAGTGTCTCATTTGCAGGAGAATGGGTGGCACTGATTGTTTCGGCACTTCCCCTCGATCTATATTAATTATTTTATCTACAACCACGAGATATTGTGAAACTACCTGTTATTTGGATACATTGTTAACTCTTAGCCAGTTACTCCACTTGAAGTATTGGTGCAGACAATCTGTAGCATGTGGTCAATTTACAAAGAAGGGAGTTCTTAGTGAAAGGGCACTCCCTGCTGTGTCTTCCATGTACAGTGATTCAGAATGTTAACTAAATGCAGATGACTTTATGATGTCAGTGTAGCCATTGCTGGCACAGAAACATGGAATTTGGGAGCAGATATGGACCATTTGGACTACCCAGTCTGCCTGTTTTCCCCTACCTACAGTATCACCGCAGACCCTACTTATCTCAGGCTCATCCTCCCCCTTCCTTTCCACTAAGATTCCCTTATGCCTATCCCATGCATTCTTGAACCCCACCACCTCCACTGGTAGGCTGCTCCAGGAATCCACCACTTTTTCTCTGAAAAAGCATTTCCTCATATTTCTCTTGAATCTTCCTCCACCAGCTTCATAACAGGTCCCCTTGTTGCTGAACACCTTTTTTTTCTGAAAAATACGTTCCTTCTGTACCTTTTTACCCACGTGAGGTATTTAAAGGTTTCTGTCTTATCCTCCCCCTCCCTCTTTGCTCCATGGTGCACATATTGATTTCCTTTAGTTGCTCCTCATAGGACTTTTTATGCAGACCCTGCACAGTTTTAGTTGCTCTCCTCTGGACCACTGCCAGTTTGTCTGTGTCCTTCCGGAGATGTGGTCTCCAGAATTGGACACAGCATTGTAGGTGAGGTCTTAACCTGGAGTCTATACAAAGGCAGCACCACCTCCCTCTTTCTGCTGGTAATACCCCACCCTATGCAACGCAGAATCCCACTAGCCCTCCCAACTGCCCTGCCAGGCCTCCTTTAGGTTAGCCAATAGGATTATCCCCAGGAGGTCTCTCTACTTCTTAGTCGTCATCAATAATACTCCTCCCATTTGGTACTCCGCCTTTGGATTTCTGGAATGGATTTCGCATTGAAACCTATCTGCCATACCCTTACCACTCCTCTTGTTTCCTCAGGTCTCAGCTTATGCTTTCAAACCCCCCACCGTAGTGTCCACTATATTAAATATCTTGGTGGTGTCTGCAAACAGGCAGACCTTCCCTTCCAGCTCCTTTTCAGTGTCACTTATAAAGACATTAAAGAGGGCCGGTGCCAGCACTGAGCCCTGAGCAAATTCTGTTTATTACCACCCTCTGTTGCCTGTACCCTAGCCAATTTCTTACGAAGTTTACCACCTTTGTACCCACTCCTAACCTATCCAGCTTGCTCAGTAATTTGCTGTATGGAATGGAGTTGAAAGTTCTACTGAAATCTAGGTAGACCATGTCCAGTACTCCACCCTGATCTGGTTACCCAGTCAAAGAAATCATCACCCCGGCCCAGTGGCGCTGAGGGTTGAGGCACTGGATGTCACACCGGCGACCAGGGTTCAGGAATGAACTCGGGGGTCAGCAGGGGAAGGAGAGGATTGAGTGTCTGGAGAACTGCTCTCCTCTCCTGGGGTGGGTGGAAGGTGCTTCTCACTGCTCCTAGCGGAGGCTGGGAGACTGCAGCATGACGAGGAGCACACAGCAGGGTATGGAGCAGCGGTGACGTCCTGCAAGCGGGTGCAGAAGAGCACCTGTGTTTTGCTGGACATCATTGCACGTCTGTGCTCCTGGAGACTTTAGCAGAAAACCCCCTCCCCGCTAATAGAAGGCGGGCCCAGTGGATGCGGCCCCCCCATCCCGTGCCGGGCATCCAGGAAGTTTGCTATGGTTCCTCCTTCATATAGACGTGCCCGCCAGCATTATAGATACACCGCCGGACAGAGTGGCGCTCCTTCCTCGGGGGACTCCTAGCCGAGGGGTTAGGGCAGTGCTGCATGGAAGGAGGGTGCTCCCCAACCAGGAGATGAACGACTGGAGCATCAGGCAGATGGGCAGAGCCAGTAGCCATGTGGCCATGTTGGAGAGAGGTCAGCAGAGGAGGGTGCCAAATAGAGTTCAGAAAAACATTTTTATTTTATCAGAATCACCTTACCCGTATGAAGCCATACTGCCTCGGGTCTTGTAACCAACCGGATTCAAGATATTCCACTATGCTTTACTTCAGCAATGAGTCCATTAACTTACCTACCCCTAATGTCAAGCTGACTGGCCTATAATTGCCAGCCTCATCTTTGCTACCACTTTTGTGAAGTGGGACTACATCTGCCATCCTCCAGTCCTCCGAATCCTCTCCTGTTTCCGGTGAGCTATTAAATAGGTGTAGCCAGTACACTTGTTCTTGCACTTTTTCCAGCTTGTGACCATTGGGTACAGTCTATGCAGCCGTTCACTTGCTTATTGATTTATGACATTGCACTACTTAAAATACAGGCAATCTGAAATATGTTGCATGCAGAGGCTTTATGTACTGAATAATTGTACTGGGAATGAGTTATCTGAACTAAGCCTTTGACCTTACATAGAAATCGTTGTCAGATAAGGGCCACTTGGCCCACCCAGTCTCCCCATTTTCCCTACCTAAAGTAATACCACAGACCCTACTTGGTCTTTGGTTTTGGCCCCCATTCTAAACTAAGAAAATTCCCTTATGCCTATCCCATGCTTTCATGAAACCCACTACAGTTTTTGCTTCATCTGTCTCTGATGGAAGGCTATTCCAGGCTTCCATCACTCTTTCTGTGAAAAAGTACTTTCTAACATTCTCCCTGAATCTACTCCCCCTCCAGTTTCATAGCATGTCCCCTTGTTCTTGAGCATCTTTTTTTTTCTGAAAAATGTTTTCCCGTTGTATCCTATTTATACCATGAGGTATTTGAAAGTCTGTCATATCTCCGCTCTCCCTCCTTTCCTCTAGGGTATACATATTGAGGTCCTTTAGCCTCTCCTCATAGGGCTTCTGATGCAGGCCCAGCACCATTTCAGTTGCTCTTCTCTGGACTACCTCTATTCTTTCTATGTCCTTACGGAGATGTGGCCTCCAGAATGGAACACAGTATTCCAGGAGAGTTTTCACCAATGTTTTATACAACAGTATAATTACCTCCCTCTTCCTACTGGTGATGCCCCTCCCTATGTACCCCAGCATCCCCATAGCTGTCCCCACTGCCCTATCACACTGCTTGGCTACCTTGAAGTCATCAGAAATTATTACTTCCAGGTCCCTTTCCTGCTTGGATGTCGTCAGTACCACTCCCCCCCATCATGTATTCTGACCCTGGATTTCTGTGCCCCAAGTGCATGACCTTGCATTTCTTCACATTAAATCTCAGCTGCCACACTTTTGACCACTCTTCAAGTTTTCTTTGATCACTGATCATTCGTTCCACCCCTCCTGGAATGTCTGCCCTATTACAGATCTTTGTGTCATCGGCAAAAAGGCATATCTTCCCTTCCAGCCCCTCTGCAATGTCACTAATAAAGACGTTAAAGAGTACCAGACTCAGTACTGATCCTTGTGGCACCTCACTGATCACTCTTCCTTCCTCAGAGTGAACTCTGTTTACCACCACCCTTTGCCTTCTATTCTCCAACCAATTTCTTATCCAGATTACCACCTTTGAACCCACTCCCAGATCGTTCAACTTGTTTGAGTCTTCCATGTGGAATGGTGTCAAAGGCCTTACTAAAATCTAGGTAGGCCACATCTGCGGCTCCACCCTGATCCACCTCCCTGGTCACCCAGTCAAATAAATCTTATCAGATTTGTCTGACATGATCTCCCTGTTGTGAATCCATGTTGCCTCGGATCTTGTAAGCCACTGGTTTCAAGAAAATCCACTATCCTTTCTTTCAGTAGTGATTCCATTAATTTCCTCACCACCATGGGCAAGCTCACTGGTCTGTATTTCCTGCCTCCTCCCTGCTACCACTTTTGTGAAGTAGGACAACATTTGCTCTTCTTCAGTCCTTCGGAACCACTCCCGTCTCCAGTGAGTAGTTGGAACAGGACAGTCAGAGATGCAGCTAGTACCTCCTTGAGCTCATTCAATATCCTGTGATGTATCCCATGCAGTCCCATTGACTTGTCCACCTTCAGGTTTGCAGGTCCCTTTATGACTCTCTCCACTGTAAAAGGTCTTGTGTCTACCTCCCTTCCCTCAATACTCCTGCCCCTATTTTGTGGTCCCTTGTCTCCCCCTTTCACTGTGAATCCTGAACAAAAGTATTTGTTCAGTATGTCTGCTTTTTCTTGGTCCCCTTCCACACACTACCCCCTACCCCCTTTAATCTTACTATACCTCCCTTGGTCTTTCTCCTTTCGCTTACATACCTAAGAAATGTTGTGTCCCATTTCTTTACTGAATGGGCTATTTTCGCCTCTGATTGTGCTTTTGTACTCCTGACTGCTTTCCCTGCCTCTCTCTGCTTCTCCTGATAAACCTCCCTGTCCTCCCTCCACTATGACTCCTTATACCTCCTGAATGCTAACTTTTTTGCCCTAAATTTTGTAGCCACTTCTTTTGAGAACTATAGTGGCCTCTCTTTCCTCTCACTTTTGCTAACCTACCTGACACAGAGGTCTGTTGTTCTCAATATGGCCCCTTTTATTTTTGCCCACTATTCTTCCACTCCACCCAAATCATCCACCTCCCCCCCCCCATGCACCTCTGAGGTTTTACCCTGTCTTTGTAAAGTGGCCCTCTTGAAGTCTAGGACTCTTGCTTTTGTGCAGCTCGATTCAGCCACAGTTTTATACTGAACCACACAGTACAAAGATTTTTGTCCCCAGATGATCACCTACTGTGGCGTTTTTCAGCACTATCCCCATTGGTGAGTACAAGATCCAATATTGCCGCCTCTTGAGTAGGTTCACCTACTAGTTGCTTGAGGACCACCCCCTGCAGGGAATGTAGGATTTAGCTGCTCTTAGCTAAAGCTACAGCAGGAATACTCCAATCTGTATCTGGTAGCTTGAAGTTCCCCACCAGCAGCATCTTCCTACTGTTTGCCATCTTTTGGATTTCTTCCTTCAGAATTTTATCAATCTCCTCCCCCTGTGCTGGAGGTCTGTAGATCTCTCCAATGCGAACAGCTGCTCCATTTCCCTTCTCCAGTGTGACCTGTACCTCTGTTGCCTTAATGTTGTCTCTCACGTAAAGAGCCACTCCTCCCCTTTCTCACCCACTCTGTCTTACCTGAATAGAGTATATCCTGGAATGGCTATATCCCAGTCATGTTTCCTATTGCACCATGATTCGTTAACAGCGACAATGTCTAGGTTAGCCTCTGCCATCATGGCCATCAGGTCTGGGAAATTATTACCTAGACTTCTTGCATTTGTACATATGGCTTTCCAGATACTGTTGCTACCCCTTCCACTAGACCCCTTTTTCCCCTTTTACATGCTCTCCTCATCCCCTTTGTCTTCTTTCCCATCCATCTTTATGCCTACCATTTTATTCTTCTTGTTACTATGTTCCCATAGGAATTTACACCCCATATGATTCCCTGTATCAACTGCTTCAGCTTGTGGGGAGGGGGCAGTTTCTGTCACGTCACCTTGATTTATTCCACCATCCCCTTGGCCAGTTTAAATGCTCCTCAATGAGGCATTTAAAGTGTTTTCTGAGGACTGCTGTTCCCCTCCCGGACGGATGTAGGCCATCTCCCTTCATATAGGCTCTCATCTCTCCAGTTATGCCCCCAGTCCTCAGTGTACCCCAAACCCTCCTCTCTGCACCACTTCTTCAACCATAAGTTAAATTTCTTGGAACGGAGTACCCTAACCTCCCCCTGTCATAGACAGGCAACACCTCAGAAAAAGCCACTGAGCGAGCTACTTATCTAAGACCCCTCCCTAACTCCCTCAGCTCCTGCTGAACCACACTATTCTCATCACTAGCCAGGCTTTTGTGCCTAGGTGTACAATGACATCTAACTCTCCCTCTCTTCCTTCTACCACAGCAATCCCTAGGATCCGCTTTCCGTCTTTCAAGCTGTGGTGCAGGGTAGGCACTTAACCTCCCCCCCAATCCCCAGATCTATCCCCCTGACAATAGAATCCCCCACCAGGAGTTGTTTCCTCCTTCTTCTCTGGGGTTCTTTGCCACTCTCGTTCTGGAGTCTCCTCTACAGAGGCCCCCCCACATCCTCTCTTGACCCCACTGCGAAAGATGCCATGTAATTGTCGCTCACTGGTGAGCAGCGTAGGAATTGTGCAGTGGTACCATATTGGGGCTGTACCTCTGACTCTCCACCCTTGGCTCCCCTGAGCCCACCGTAGTCCATCCACCCCGACACCACCCTTCCTTTTTGGCAGTCTTTGAGGCAGTGGCAGTGGATTTGATGGTCCCTGAGTTGGACAGAAGGCCACTTGAATCCCAGTCAACTCGGCCTTGAGTCGAGCAACTTCCTCTCTCAGTCCAGAGAGCTGTATGCAGATGGGACAGCACCACAGTTTCCAGAATGTTTTCCCTGAAAACTGCTGCCCCACAGCCATTGCACTGTGCCACTTCCAGCATACCTGTCTTCTACCCTGCTATGTTTTATTTTGTTTTCTATGAGTCGTATATAATCTCTACCCTAAAGACAATATATATAGTTGAAAAAATGATGTGGAGCACAGGGGTTTGGCTTCACTGGGGACTGGGGTTCCACCTGGAGGGACACCAGCCTATACTGGCAGGATGGTCTGCATCTGTCCAGGAAGGGAACAAGTCTTTTGAGCAGTCGGTTTAAATGCTTCATTGGCAAGCTTTTAAACTAGTCAAGGGGAGGCACTGATAAGCAGCAGGAAAATCCCAGCCTCTCCCTACAAACAGGATACTAAATGAGAAAAAGACCGAGGTAGAAAGGTCAGTGGGGGATGCTGCAACAGAAGGTAAAGCCATCAAAAATGGAGAGCAATGAGTACCAATGCCCGTAGTCTGAGTAACAAGCTTCCTGAATTAGTGGCCTGGATGGAGGAGGAACATCTGGATATCGTGGCAGTCACAGAAACATGGTACACACAAAACCATGACTAGGACGTAAACATACCAGGATACACTATCTACAGGAGGGACAGGGAGGGTAAAAGAGGAGGAGGAGTAGCTCTTCACATAAGGGAAGGAATCAAAGCAACAGAACAAAAGAGTAAACAGGGAGGAGAAGAAGCACTGTGGGTAAATTTGGAGACAGGCAACGGCACCACAATCCACACAGGGGTTGTATAGAGACCCTCTTCTCAGGGGAAGGAAATGGACAAGGAAATGATAGAAAGTATACTTAGAATGGCAGAAAAAGGGGAGATATTGCTGATGGGTGATCTGAATATGCCAGATGTTAACTGGAGTGCAGTTGCAGCAGCCACTTTGAAGAGTGGGGTTATTCTAGATGCCCTACAGGGGGCATGCCTTAGACAACTAGTATTGGAGCCCACTCAAGAGGGAGCAATCTTAGACCTGGTTCTCTCAAATGGAGATGGAGGGAGGATTACAGATGTAGAAGTGGGTAGCCATCTGAGAACTAGCGACCATCGAACAGTATGGTTCACAATAAACACAGCAATAGAGTCAAGCCATACAAAGGCAAAAGTACTGGACTTTAGGAGGGCTGACTTTGCCAAAATGGGTGAGTGCCTAAGGAATGCACTAGCAAATGGGCAGGAAGGAGGGGTGGAAGAACAATGGGGAATAATAAAACTGCCATCACAGAGGTAACAAACCTTTGTGTGAAGCAAATTAACAAAACAAAATGATGTAAGAAACCACTATGGTTCTCAAAGGAAGTGGCAGTGAAGGTTCAAGAGAAAGAAAGCATTCAGGAAGTACAAGGAATCACAGAAGGAGCAGGACAGAGAACTATATCAGTTAAAGCAAAGGAAGCTGGGAAGGCAGTCAGAACAGCAAAGGCCCAAACCGAGGAAAAGATAGCCAACTCAGTTAAGAAGGGGGATAAAACCTTTTATAGGTACATCAGGGAGCGAAGGAAGACCAAGGGAGGGATAGTGAGGCTTAATAAAGGGAAAGGAGGGTGGGCAGAGGATGACGGTGAAAAGGCAGAGATACTAAACAAATATTTTTGCTCAATATTTACAAATGAAGAGGGGGAGGTACCTAAAACAAACAGTAGAAACACTCTGGATACAGAAGTTGATACCAGCCCATTTACAGAAGAAAGGGTTATGAAAGAACTCTTAAAACTGAAGGTGGACAAAGCAATGGGGCCTGATGGGATTCATCCCAGAAGTCTAAAAGAACTAAGGGTAGAACTAGTGACACCACTGACTACCCTCTTTAACAAATCATGGGAGGGTGGGGTGGTGCCCGAGGACTGGAGCAGGGCATATGTGATTCCCCTTCACAAAAGTGGGAACAAGGCCGAAGCAGGAAACTACAGACCTGTTAGTTTAACCTCAGTGGTAGGGAAAATGATGGAATCACTTCTGAAGGAAAGAATTGTCGAGTATCTAGAGGCCAGAGGGGCACAGGACCCAAGGCAGCATGGATTCACAGCGGAAGGTCATGCCAGACGAATCTGATAGATTTCTTTGACTGGGTGACCAAAGTAGTAGATCAGGGAGGGGCTGTGGACATGGCCTGTCTAGACTTTAGCAAGGCATTTGACACAGTCCCACACAAAAGATTAATATACAAGTTAGCCGGCCTGGGAGTGGGTCCCAAGATGACAGCCTGGGTAAAGAATTGGCTGGAGAATAGGACACAGGGAGTAATAGTAAATGGAGTCCACTCTGAAGAAAGTGGGGTTACTAGTGGGGTACCGCAGGGTTCAGTATTAGGACCGGTCCTCTTCAATGTCTTTATAAGCGACATTGCAGAGGGACTGGAAGGAAAAGTATGTCTCTTTGCAGATGACACAAAGATCTGCAACTGAGTTGATGCACAAGGTGGGGTGGAAAGGATGAGAAGGGACTTGGCAAAGTTAGAGGAATGGTCAAATGTATGGTAGCTTAGATTCAGTGCTAAGAAGTGCAAGGTAATGCACCTACTAACATACTAAAATGCCAGCAGAATAGGCCTAACGGTCTTTCGTGTCTGCTCGTTTGGTCAGCCCCCACCCTGGGTGCTGCCCCCCTCGCCTTCTCTGGCTTCTCTCTTCCCAGTTCCGGATATTCTTGCTGCATTGGATTTTGCTTCCAGAACCCTTCCCCTGTACCTGTCCCACCCCCTCTTGAACCCCTCCACCGTCTCTGCCTCCACCAGCCCCCTAGGCAGCGCATTCCATGGCTCCACCACCCTCTCAGTGAAGTAGCACCTCCTCCTTTCTCCCCTGAATCTTCCCCCCTCCAGCTTCCACCCATGCCCTCTAGTTGCCCCTCCTCCTTCCTTCGAAGCACCCTGACTGTTCCTCCCCTATTTACCCTCTTCATGTACCTGAAGACCTCTATCATGTGCCCCCGGTCCCTTCTCTCTTCCAGTGTGTACATATTTAGCTCCTCGAGCCTCTCCTCATAGGTCCTGTCCCCCAAGCCCCAAATCATTTTGGTTGCCCTCCTCTGGACCCTCTCCAAGAGGGTAATGTCCCTCTTTAAGTGTGGCCTCCAAAACTGCACGCAGTACTCAAGGTGTGGTCTCACCAAGCAGTTATACAGAGGGAGTATCACTTCCCTCCTTCTGGAGGTGATCCCCCTAGCGATGCATCCCAGCATCCTGTTGGCCTTGGCTGCTGCCCTCCTACAAGTCTCCAAGTTGTTCACCTTGACATCCACCACCACCCCCAGGTCCCTCTCAGCCATCGAGACTTGTAGCATTTCCCCCCTCAGGGTGTACACTTGGCCCGGGTTTCTGGCCCCCAGGTGGAGTACCTTGCATTTCCCTGCATTGAACCTCAGCTTCCACTTTCTAGACTATCTTTCCAGAGCCTCCAGGTCCCCTGTAGGGCCACCCTCCCCTCCTCCCCTTCCACCACCGCCCCCAGTTTTGAGTCATCTGCAAAGAGACTCACCTCACTCCTGATTCCTGTCCTTATGTCAGAGACGTAGGCGTTGAACAGGAGGGGCCCAAGGACTGATCCCTGTGGGACCCCACTAATGACCCTCCTTGGGGATGAGACTATCCCGCCAACTACGACCCTCTGGGTCCGGTCCTGGAGCCAATTGCCTATCCATCTGATCACCTGGTTCCCCACCCCCATGTCTCCCAGCTTATCCAACAGGCCCACGTGAGGAACAGAGTCAAATGCCTTGCTGAAGTCTAGAAAGAGGACGTCCACTGGTCTACCCAGGTCCAAGGCACTCATCACCCAGTCATAGAACTCCACAAGGTTTGTCTGACACGATTTCCCGGGACGTAATCCATGCTGTCTGTCATCCAGGCACCCTGACTTTTCAGGTCCCCCCTAGCCTCTCCTTGACAATGCCCTCCATCCCCTTGCCCACCACCGATGTCAGACTGACAGGCCTGTAGTTCCCTGCCACCTCCCTTGATCCCCCCTTGTGGATAGGCACTATATGCGCCACCTTCCAGTCCTGGGGCACCCACCCTGTCCTCAGAGAGATGGTGAAAAGCTCCGCCAGGGGTTTCGCCACGACATCTGCAAGCTCCTTCAGCACTCTGGGATGTAATTCATCCGGCCCTGGTGCTTTCTCCGTCTTAAGGGAGCTGAGGACTTCCCTCACTCTCTCTGCTGTGATTTCCACTTCTGGTACCTCTTCTCCCTGCTTAGCCCTCCCCCCTCCTGCCAGTGATGCCTCCCCCTCTCCCCAGACCCGCCGATCGGTAAGGGTCCCCCCCTCCTCAGTGTCTCTGTCTCCTCCCATGTATGATGCAGCACCCCATTTCCTTGGTGAAAACTGAGGTGAAGTACTCATTTAGTACCTCAGCCTGCTCCCCGGTCTTGTACCCATCTCTCCTGATTTAATCCTGCTAATCTGCCCCTTCACCCTTTGTTTTTCCCCAATGTATCTAAAGAACCCCTTGTTCCTTCTCCTAATTTCCCTGGCCAGGTACTGCTCCTTCCTTGCCTTAGCCGCCCCAGCACCCTAGTGGCCCTTCTAGCCATCAGCTCATACTCCCCTCGATCCCTTTCACTCCTTGAGCACTTGAATTGCCTATAGGCTGCCTTCTTTTCCCGCACCACCTCCTGGACCTCCCTGGTCTGCCAGCAGGGTTTTTGGGCCCTACCGCATTTTCGTCTTACTCTTGCACAGGTGCTGGTAGCATCCTGCACCCCTCTCCTGATGATTTCCACCTACTTCAAGCGTCCATGTCTGACCCAATCACATCCAAATGCTCATAGGATCCTTCCCATTTCCTTAAAATCCGTCCCCCTGAAGTCAGTTACCTCCGTCTTTGTGCAGCCTTCTAGCCCTCCTAAGTCCAGGCAGAACCAGACCGTGGCATGGTCACTCCCTGCCAATGGGTCCCTTACCTCCAGGCCCCCAATCTGGTCACTGTCTCCCAGGACCACATCCAGTACCCATGCCTCCCTGGTCGGTTCCCCCGCCTGCTGAGTTAGGAACGCATCTTGAAAGACACCCAACAACCTCTGTTCCCTGGTCACAGAGGATGTCATAGTCTACCAGTCTGTTCCTGGCATGTTTAAGTCCCCCAACACCACCACTGTTCCTCTGCCCAGTCTGCAGTGTCTCCCAACATCTGCCACCAGACTCTCCTCCAGCTCCTCTGCCAGGGCAGGGGGTCTATACACCACTCCTATTTTTACTCTCTTGCCCCCCTTGTTATCAAGGTGACCCAAATCGCCTCCACGGTTCCCTCCGCCTCCTCTACTCCCCCTATGCCAATGCAGTTTTTGACTATCATTGCTACCGTTCCTTCCCTCCCCCGCCCCTTCCTGAACATAGTGTAACCCTCCAGGTTCAGGTCCCAGTCGTGTCCTGCAGTGGCCCAGGTCTCAGTGACCGCTGCCACATCCACTGCTCCCTCAGTTAGCATCGCCTGGATCTCAGGCATTTTATTGTCCAAGCTCCTGGCATTTAGCAGGACTACCTTCCACCCTTTCCCTATACTTCCATTTCCCCTGCTCGTGTTCCCATGGGGATTCTGTTTTCTCCTGGTCAGCACTTTACCAGTCGGCCTTTTCCCGCAATCCTCCAGCTCCCAAGGGGGATGGAGACAGAATCCCTCCGCTATGGCACCCCTTGACAGTCTTTTTCTCATCTCCCCTTCACCTGGGAAACAAAAACCCAGGGGAAGAGTACACAATGGGGGGTGAGATACTAACAACAATAAAAATGGAAAGGGACCTGGGGGTAGTCATATTAGATGAACTAAAGGTGGGCAAGCAATGTGAGAGGTTAGCAAGGAGGGCTGGGGGGGATACTGGGATGCATAGGGAGAGGTATCACCAGTAGAAAACAGGAAGTCATTATCCCTCTGTACAGACAACTGGTGAGACCCCATGTGGAGTACTGCGTGCAGTTCTGGAGACCCAGTCTCCGCAAAGACATAGACATGATGGAAGCTGTCCAGGGGAGGGCAACTAAAATGGTGCAGGGTCTGCACCGGAAGACATGAAGAGGGGCCAAGGGCTTAATATGTATAGCCTCGGGGAAGAGGAGAGAGGGACATGATAGAAACTTTCAAGTACCTCAAGGACTCAACAAAGTCCAAGAGGTAGCATCTTTCAAAAAGAGGTGTACAAGAACAAGGGGCACAATTTGAAGATAGAGGGGGGGGCGGCTCAGAGGTAATTTAAGGAAGTATTTTTTCACAGAGAGGGTTATGGATGCATGGAACGGCCTTCCGGAGGAGGCTGTGGAGTCAAAAACTGTGATGGAATTCAAGCATGCTTGGGACAGTCATAAGGCAATTCTAGGGGATGGGGGTAGGAAGAGGTAGGCTGCTGGTTAACTAGGATCTGCAGCTTATCCAGTAGGTAAGGAAATGGGCAGACTGGGTGGGCCAAGCGGTCCTTATCTGCCGTCAAATTCTATGTTTCTATACAGCATCAGTTGGCAAGAATTATTAAACATATTAATCAAACAGTATTGATCAGTAAAACAAAAGTATTTAAGTCCCATACAACCCTCCCTCAGTCCACCCTCCACAGCTTCTGCCCACCCTCCTTTCCCCTCTGTTGTCAGTTTTTCGAAAGCAGCTGTAGTTTCCTCCCTCTCACTTTTATGCACCCCCTCACAACAGTTTCTAGACTCACCCAAATAGGGTTTTGCTGCAATCCCCGTTCATTCAGCCTAATGAAAGTCTGCATACTAATGGAGGAGCCTGAACGATACTAACCCTCCCTCAGTCCTGACATAATATTAACATACTAGATGCCAGCAGAGTAGGCCTATTGGTCTGTCAAGTCTGTTTGTGCTTCATCACCATGATTGGGTACTGTAGCTCTCTATCTGTCTCCTTCCATTGTTACTTCATTCCCCAGTCCTGCCCTTCCCCGGGCAAACCAGCCTCTGCTTCACCCCTTGCCCATACATGTCCCACCCTGTCTTGAATCCCTCCACCGTAGCTGCCTGTACCAGCTCCCCGGGCAGCGCTTTCCACGGTTCCACCAGTGTCTCGGTGAAGTACCTCCTCCTCCTCCTTCCTCCCTAATCCTACCACCCCCAGTCTTCCAACTGTGTCCTCTGGTGATTCCACCCTCCTTCAGTCGAAAGATCCTATCTCGGCTTACCTTATTTACTCCCCTGAGGTACTTGAAGACCTCAATCATGTCCCCCTGGTCCCTCCTCTCCTCCAGCGAGAACAGGTTGAGCTCCCCTAGTCATTCCTCAAGTGTCATATCCCCCAGGCCCCATATCATTCTGGTTGGTCTCTTCTGAACCCTCTCCAGGAGTTGGATATCCCTCCGTAGGTGCGGCCTCCAGAACTGCACACAGTACTCAAGATGTGGTCTAACCAGGCTGTTGTACAGTGGCAAAATCACCTCCCTGTTCCTTGAGGTAATCCCCCTAGCAATGCATCCCAGCACCCTATTTGCCCTGACGCAGCCCTCCTGCACTGCTCTGAATTATTCATGTTAACATCCACCAAGACTCCTAGGTCTCTTTCCCCTGCCATGGCCTGCAACTCATCCCCACCAAAGGAGTACACATAGTTTGGGTTTTCCCGCCCTAGGTGTAGCATCTTGCACATGGAGGAGTTAAATTTCAATTTCCTTGTGCAGGACCACCTATCCAGAGTATCCAGGTCCTCTTGCAGGACCAATCTCCTCATCACCCCCTCCACCACCACCCCCAGCTTAGAGTCATCTGCAAAGAGACTCATTTCACACCCGATACCTTCCCTGATATCGGAGATGTAGGTGTTAAACAGGAGTGGCCCCAGGACTGATCCCTGTGGGACCTCACTTTTGACCTCCCTAGGAGATGAGACCTCCCCTCCGACCACTACCCACTGAGTGCGACCTGAAAGCCAATTTCCAATCCACCTAACCGTCAGTGGGCCTACTCCCATCCCCTCCCCAGCTTCTCCCTTAGGCCAGTGTGAGGGACCGAATCAAATGCCTTGCTGAAATCCAGGAACAGTACATCCACTGATCTCCCCCTGTCGAGTGCTGATGTCACCCACTCATAGAACTTGACAAGGTTTGTTTGACACAATCTACTTCACACAAACCCATACTGCCGGTCATCCAGGTAACCCATGTCCTCCAAGAAACCTCCCAGCCTTTCCTTATGTATGCTCTCCATTAACTTCCCCACCACTGACGGGTCTATATTTTCCTGGCTCTTCTCTCGATCCTCCTTTATGGATGGGCACAACATGCGCTGCTTCCAATCCCTTGGCACCTCCCCGTCTGGAGCAACAAGTTAAAGAGAGTCCTCCCTCTACAGCTCCCCCCCCTTACATAATTTTCCTACAACAGAATTAACAATAATAAAACATGTCAAAACAAATTATAACAATAACAATATTGTGAACCAGTCTTTAAGTGGCAGTTAGTAGTTATGATATGTCTGCCTCCAGAGGTGTGATCCCCTCTCTGTCATCAGAACTTCTCCTAGCATCTTTGTTTTCCCTATCAAAACAGAATCGGAAGCACCTGAAGTAGTCTGCCCAGCCAGCTGGCTGATTACTGGCTGACTCAAGACAGACAATTGTCCTTACTGAGTATGGTCCTTTGCGCAGACGGGCCACCTGGACAATGCTGCCTGAACTACAATATTAGCTAGTCTGAGTGGCTGTAAAAGTTCCGGTGACGGGTTGCAGCAGAACGGCGGCAGATTCAAATGCTGCTCATTCAAAGTCCCGCCCACAGACAGAATTCCAAGCTCCAGTAGGCTGAAATGGAGCTAAGGGGGCAGTGTCCAAACAAGGAAGCCTGCTACTCCACAGACTCAGCAGGCAACAGAGACGTTGCCATCTGCACCTACCACAGCCAACACATATGCAGGATCCCACTAGATCAAGCTCCCAAACAGTAGCTCCAGTGTCCCAGTGACAGGTTGCAGCAGAACGCTGGCAGATTCAAAATGACCTTTACCCTGTTTATTAGAAAATGAGCCATTTCAGTATTCCCTATCTTCCCAGCCCCTCCTGCCATGGAAGACGAATAAAAGGACCTACAGACTTAAGTTCCTTTACCCTCAGCCATGCTGTGAAGCGCCTTAAGCTCGACACAGTAAAAATGGATGTATGGCTTGCTGTACCTTAAAACCAAAAAACAAAAAAAAAGAAAGCAAAAAAAAAATTATTTCCTTGTTTGAGTAAGAAGACAGTCATTCTGGTGGAAGGAGGTGTGATCCGTTTATGTCCTGCAGGCACGCTGTGCATCAGTGCTGGGTGCTGGAGCCACCGACCTCAGGGTGCTCTGGTTTCAGCAAGGTTCTTCTGCCTCTGCCTTATGAGGCTGGGGAGTGGTACTCTATGGACAAGATATTCCTGAAGATCTAGAGTTACAGTTAGTACTGTAGCTTTCCTTTCTTCAGTCATTGGGTGGTGGACAAATGGATAAGACTGCCCAGAGAAGTGACTAAAGCCAAGACTGACAGGGTTTAAACTTTGCCAGATATAAGGGAATATTGGTACCCACAAGGAGAAGTGGGAAAGAGTAGCCTGGGGAAGGGGGTACAGATCAAGCTGCTAAGGCTATTGGATCTCTAAATCCTGCCCTATGTTACTTCAAGCAAGGAGCTAGGCAGAGAAATGGGCAGACTGGATGGACCTTTGGTTCTCTTTCTGTTGGCACTATCTGTTTCTACATTTCACCAGGGATTTTAATATTTCTGCCTTTCTTGTGGGAGGATTGGGTGAGGGAGGGGAGTACCACTAGCATCTGGGATTTTGACTTATGTTAATCTTGTTCAGGGGTTGGGTCAGGAGAGTACAGCTGGCACCAGGGATGTGACTGGTTACAAACCCACCCGAGCACAGTAACCACTGTGTGACCTTGAGCAAGTCACTTGACCTCTCAATGCATTAGTTCACCAAATTAGTTTGTAGCAGGACAACACTGGGTTACTATGTTACTTTGAGGGGGCTCTTGTGGTAGGCAGCAGGATCTCACGGAACATTTCTAACTATCAGTATACAACGAGGGACCACCCCCGACTTTGGCACATCGATGTCTGCCCTGGTATAAAAGGGACGGTGCCCCACACCCACTCGGTTCTTTTCCCGCCGTCAACCTGCACTCGTCGAATTCCATGGAAAACGTTGCTACAGTCGACCACCATTTTCCTTTTTACTTATTTCTTTTCTATCCAAGTATTTGTTTTATTTTTTTGACTCTGTGTGGTCACTGACTTCATTGGCGGACTTCCACAAGTCGAAATGTGCCTGTGGAAAACAGCTCCCCAACAAGGACAGCCACACCGTGTGCGTCATTTGCCTAGGCCTGGACCACAGTACTGAAGCCTTCCAGGCCTGCCAAAAATTAAATCAAGTCATGTGGAAAAGGTACCAGAAAGTTCTGGAGACCCATCTCTTGCAGCAGAAATTGGTCACCCTGGAAAGAGAGCTGCAGACCCGGACCACGGCAGGGACTTGTAAGGAGCCCCCATCCTCGAGAAAAAGCACAAGTAGCATGGGGACTGGGATCGGTCCACTTCAGAGTTGTGGTCACTCACTGGGATCACGACCAAGCCAGAGTCTTCCTCCCGTGGGAGGCTGGTCTCCTCCTCCACTCCAGCCCTCCTTCCCTCAGTGCTGCCAGCGGACTAGCCTCCCACCGTCATCTCCATGGCAGGAAGTGCTTGTGCGGGTCCGGAGGATCCCTCCTGCGCCCTGCCACCCCTGTTGCTGAGGCCAGTCCTTCACAAGAGTGCTGACACAGGTGGCCAGGCCGGTTCCTTGGGTAAGGCTATGGCTGTTTTCACCCTTCTGTACTCGGTGTCTTCACCGGATCCCGCCCTGGGGTCCGATGATTGTCTACCAGACCGATGCCCACTGTCTCCCTTAAGGCCGTAGCCTGCTTCCACAGAGCCTCTGCCTACTGGGCCCTTGGCTCCTCGGGCCGCCAGGTCGCCTCTGGCCTCCCAGCCAGACGCTGCAGGGCCTTCCTCCGCCAAGCTTCCTTCTGGGGATCCGATGCTCGGTCACCCTCCGTCAGATCCAGAAGGTCCTCTTATCTCCGGGCCAGATGCCCCCAGCCCCACCTTTGCCGGTGCTCTCCACAGCCCGCCAGGAGCTGGTTCCTGTTCCGGAACCCTCGGGGACATTACCGACCCAGCACAGCAGCCTGTGCTGTTGTCTGGTCGCTCTTTGGAGCCCTTGTCACTGACTTGGACCTTAAGTCAACACCTGCTGGGTGCTCGACGGGCTTGTCTGAGGTGGCATCAGGCCCTGTTTACGGCCTTCGGATGCACTACCCAGTGCTAGGCTGTTCCTTTCATCGATGCTCCTTTGCTGATCATCGGCAGACTATAGCACCTTTCTGAATGCCTGGTGGGCATCTGCCCAAAAATTGAACCCTGCTCCACAGTCACTGGTGCCATCTTCTCCCCCACAGAGGGCTGCCCCTCCATCGGACACAGAAGCCTCCCCTCATGACAGGGGCCATCGCTTGGGTGCAGGCACGATCAGTCTCTGATATGTCACCTCTGCCTCCGATTCAAAAGGGTCTCTGCACGTCGTCTCAGATTCCTTCGAGTCTCCAACCTTATCTCCACATACACCCTTAGAGGACGTATGGGTCCAGGATACCCGCAAGTCCCCTCCTGAGGACCCCTCATTCCTGGAAATGAAGACCATCTAGGCATCCCAGGGGTGGCGTACAGAGGAACAGGACCCTGAAAGGCACTGTCTTGCACAACATCTGTGCCTCCCAGAGGTGGAATCCATGGTGATCCCACCCTTGGTGGTCCCACATGATGACGTTTCATCCACGTTTTGGCAGCAGCCAGTGTCAGTCCCTGCCACTTTGAGAAATGCCAGACACTTATACCACGCACTGGACGGCAAAGCTCACTTTAAGTCCCACCCTAAGGCTGACCCCTCTGTTATTTCACGGGCACTGGTGAATAGTGAAGGAACTAACCATCAGGATTACCCTCTAGACCGGGGATTCAAATTTTTGGACTCTCTGGGATACAAGGTCTGTGCCTCCTCAGCCTTGGCCTTATGGGCTCAGAACTGCTTAGCACATGTGCTTATGCACCAGCAATTCCTCTTTGAGCAGATAGGGTATTTGCTCCAATCTATACTGGAATCCCCTGCTCGGTCCCAGTTTGAGCACCTCCTTGCTTCAGCCTCTAGCATAGTTCTTTTTTTTTTTTTTTTTGCTCCCTCCCAGCTCCGGACTGGCCTCTCCTACAGGCCACCTGTGTCCTCCGTGCCGTACTGTCTCGGATCAGCCACCTGTTCACCCTATATTGCAGCCCCCTGGGTGACCCCTGAACGTAACCCTTTGCCAGGTGGGTCCCTCTCCTCTGAGGTGGAAGGCACCGGTGGAGTGGCCAGCACAGTACTTGCCCCGGATGCTGCTGGGATGGTGTGTACATTGTCCTCGAACTTGTGGCAACAGGAGCTGACGACCATCATCCGGCCGGCTACGGGGCTCTTTTTCCTGTTTGCTCCCTGGAGGCATGGTGTGCCAGTAACGTAAGGCTGATGCCGACGTTCACCACGCCCCCTTGCTGAATGGGACCCTGCGTATTGCCATTCCTCCAGCCTCCGCTAGGGGTCAGCAGTCACCGGGTCACGTCCCCACCCTACCCCTGAGAGAAGGCGAGCCATCAGCTGACGCTCAAGCCTTCTCTCCCCAGCCGGCCCTGAGGTGTCAAGTTCCTCCTGTTGCGGGTTGGGACCTGACATCTGCTTGTCAACTCCTCAGGGTGGGCATCTGTTCAGGTGATGTTTCTAGCCCTTGGGGGATGGGGCTTTCGCCCTGCCTCATTCAGATTGCTGGGGCTAGTTCCACATGTTTGAAGGGTTCCTCCTTTTCCTTTCACCCCTTTATACTGGTTGCCTTCCTTAGCAGGGGCTGTACCCCCCCTTTTCTTGTGTAGGGGCTGCTGTCGCCAGCCAGTATCCCCCTGAGGTCCCTTTCTCCTCAGATTTTCCCAGGTCCACCGGACAACTGGCCTTCTGTCTGGGCCTAGGGCAGTTTTTTCCAGCCATGGTCCAGGATTCCCTTAGGTTCCTAGGTGGTATGGTCATCGACCTACGTTGGCGCAGTCTTTCTTCGCAGGCCTCCTTGGTTTTGCTGCAGACAGCCTCGTCGTGAATGACAGCCTTGGGGTCTCCCAGAGTCTGGGACTGCCCATCTCAGATCCTTAATCCTTTTTGGCTCTCAGCCCTACGTTAGGCCGTTGCCTTATAAGCCCCTCCCCCATCACCGGGCATCTCGGACAACTTGTCCAACTTCTCTTGATTTCAGGTGTCGGAGGTGATTTTCCTATGTTTCCGAACCCCGGCAGGATTTCTCACCTTTTCTCCTCTGGGAGGACTTCTCCAGGCTCTCTGACCAAAGATCCATCCTTTCTGACTGGGACCAATTCCTCATTTTCTTCCATCAGGTCTCCTGGGTTGTCCCTGTGTACTTCTTCACTGGAGTTTTTGGCATGCGCCCATGGGGTCCCTTGTCTGTATTCCTCCGGGGGGCACCTCAGATCACCTGAATGGTGAGATAGGCTCCCGGATCCCTCTCAGAGAGACGCCTCTCCCGGTTCAAGTCCTGTGCTCTGCAGAGCAGTAGCTTATGCCTTTGGCTCCAGGATTCCTTCCTGATATGCTGACCTTTTTTGTTGGTGAGCAGCCAAGCCAGCTCTCCTAGCCCCCCCCCCCGAGGGGTTTATTTGGGACAGGGACGTATCTCCTAGTCCCCCTGTCTGTGATGGCTCTTTGCCTTCCCCAGTCAGATGTCAGGTTGGGGGATCTTAAGTGAAAATTCTGACTTCCGCTACAAGGAGGTGTTTCCCTGTTACCCAAGGCTTATTGGATGACAAGGAGCCTTACTCTCTCAGACGGGGCATTGTCCCTTGCTACTCTGGACTGGGTCCTCTGTATTCGTCCTGCTGGGGCTACTGTTGCACCTTTTTGGTTCCTACCATTCCTCAGGTCTTCTTCTCCTCCTCCTCCTCCTTCCCTTCCTCGTGGGGGATGGACTTTGAGGCTCTCTTTGGGGGGGTTCTTCCTCTATAAGGAGCAGTCCTCAGAGTGCTCTCCTCCCTTTGTCTCACTCTGCTGTTTTGACGTTTCTCCTTGGGACACCCTGACCCTTCTTCCTTTGGAGACACCAGGAAGGCGGGTTCTACCAGAGTCTCCCTGTCATTCTAGAGGAAGGCAAGGCTCTTTTTCCCCAATGAACCCATTCTCTTTTGATTGGCCTTTTGCCCATGAGTGGGTATCCTGTTAGCTACCCTCTCGGCTGTCTCTTTTTTTTTTTGAGGGTCAGTCTCCTTCCCTCCGAGGGAGTCCCTCTTGGGGCTTGTTGTTCCACAGTTCTTTCTCCCCTCAGACTGTCTCCAGGGTTCAGGGAGGGGCCTTTTTGTCTGTTAGGGGAAACCCCTTCTGGTTTTGGAACCAGACTGATGGGAATTCTACCCGGACATGGTCCAGTCTGTTTGTGGTTCTCTGTTTTTTCTCAGCAAACAAGAGAGGGTGCTCTCCTTCGATGAAGGCAAGCCCGCATGTTTGGTAGCCTTTTGGCTCCTGCTTTCTGGGGTTTATTTTCCTGTAGCCTCCTTTGGTTGGCTAGAGTTTGTATCTGCATGGATGTCTTTTCCCTGACACCCTCCTATTTCTGGAGGCCAGCCTTTGACTGAGGATGTGTTTGTGCATCTTTTGCCCTTTTCTGCTTATTGCAGTCCTACCTCCTCCTCCCAGATCTTTTTTTCTTTGGGTACTGCTTGGGACTCATTCCTAACAATGTTGCCTACTGTAAGAGCCCCCTCGAAGTAAGATAGTACAGTTACGTAAGAACTTACTGTAACAGTAGATCTTCGAGAGGAGCTCTTGCAGTAGGCACATATTTTCCCTCCCTCCATCCCTCTGCTCTCTTTCCATCTCTGCCTCTCTAGGCTCCAGGAGTCCTCCTTTTCTCCTGTTGGACCTTGTTTCAGAGTCTCTGGTGGGAGGAACTGAGTTGAGTGTGGGGGACCGCCTCTTTTATACTCGAACGGATGTTGATATGCCGACGTCCGGGGGTGGGGGTCCCCCGTTGCATATTGTTAGCTAGAAATTTTCCGTGTGATCCTGGTGGCTTAGTTCTAACGGTCCTGCCTACTGCAAGAGCTCCTCTTGAAGATCTACTGTTATGGTAACTGTACTTTTGCAACTCAGCTGGGCTATCCTGACCTGGGCGATAACACTGCAGATGAAATTACATAGGCTGTTGTATGTGGGACTGTGTCACAACCAGAGTGTTCAGTCTCCATGCAATCCAAGAGCAAATAATTTCCCCTCACACTGCATTGAGGACATAATCATTTGCAGATGATCTGCGGGAGACTTGATTGTGAGGACAAGTCATTTGGATGGCGACCGTCAAATATGCAAGCATTAACCCACGACAGAGCATGGTTCTATTTGAGAATTAACCCATGCCTGCCGGGAGGGGGCATGAGGCTGCAGGCCAAGTACCTCCAACCACCCAGGCATGGATTATTTCTTAAGTAGAACCACGCTCTAGAGTGGGTTAATGTGCTTGTAACATGGCTAGCTCAAGCACTGAACTGCTGCTTGTTGTTCACGGCTCGCTCTTGCCATGTTACAAGAGAGAGGGACATATACAGCAGCTCGGTTACTGTGCAAAACAAAATGCTGCCGGTATGAGGGGAGGGGGCATAGACACAGGTTGCAGCGAGTGGCAGGGGATAGGGGGGCAACAGAGGGCACAAAAGAAAATGCTGCTGCTACAAGGGCAATGGGGGGGGCCACACAACCTGCCAGCGCCACTGCTTGATGACTGTGCTGATTGTCCATTTCCTCTGCTTGTACATGGCTTCTACTCAGATCGTCATGTGCTGGATGGGAACTGCTGACAGGACGCCTCTTGCTGCTCTGACCAGGAGAATGTCTGTTGTCTTCTTCGGTACCTATGAGGGCTACGCTGCGCCGTGTTGGGGATTACTACTGTGTCAACTACCACTTGCAGGGGTGTGCTGCTCCATGTGTTTGTTGGTCTGTGTGTCTCTCACTGATCGACATAATTTATCTGGGGTTTGCGGGTGCTCTGGGTGGAATGGGGGAGCGCCTGGTTCAGTACAGGTGTCTCTCTGTCTGGCTGAGGTGGTCGGGGGACGACACAGCAACACCAAGCAGTGACCATAGACTGACATTGTCTCTCACTCACTGTGGCCTGCTGCCCCCCCCCCCCCTTGCAGGAACTGGCCAATTGCCGTGATACTCAGCATTAACACTGAGGTGCAGTACCTCTGCTAAAAACATCTCAAATACACACGGACACAAAATAAAGTCTGAGTAACTGTACTGCACTGAGGAGAAGCAGCAACATGTGCATTGTGGGAGCTGGAGAAGTGTCATGATGCTATTTAGTTATGGCTGGTCTGAGTACTGCAAGAGCAAACATGGATTAATTGAGAATTAATCCATGGTCACCTGACCCTTTCTAGCTAATGAGCTGTACTATTTTCCTCAGCCATGTTACAAAGCAGTTTAGTGCAAAGCACTAAAAGGTTTGGGATGCCCTAACTGAGTTTGTTCTTCCACAGCCTGTATGTGTTCTGTAGTCCCAATATCTCTCTGTGGCCAGCAGGAGCCTGTGGATTGTGGTGAGTGCAGCCTTTAGTGCCTTAGTTAGGGGTTTGCTCAGGGAGGGAGACTATATTCAAACAGGTTTAGGGCATTTACACTTTGCTCCACACTTGTTTGAATATAGCAAATTCAGTGCATCGTGCAAATTTTTGCTCAGGATAGGGACCTTGCAAGAAGCAAACTGGGACCTTTGAATATGGAGCCCTGAGTGTACAACATTAACAAGTAATGCATTATATAACCCTATTCTGAACTCTCAATATTTAAATAACATAAAATGGTTTAGTGTAGCCACATTATTTTTAGCTTGGTTTATCAACAAGCATCTGTTGCTAGAGTGTATGAGTGACATCATAGGAATGTATGCACAATTGTAATTGCAAAAGAATGATCTGCAATGAATTGAAGTGTTTTCTTAGTATAAATTTATTTTGCCTGCAAAGTGAAAGTGTAATTCTTATGTAGTCAAACTCAAGAAAGCATTGATCATGCAGTGTCCTTGTGATATATGTGAAAAGGAAATGGACAGTACCTGCCAACTACAGTTATTTTTAAGGGCAATTCTGTGTCATACCTTTAAATTATGTGCATACGTTTTCACTTTAAAGTGATTTACCATGCTTTCTTTGGGGTAACTCCTAATGTAAGTGATACAGTACTTAAAGTATCACATTGGAGTCCCCCATAGAAAGCTGCAGAATCAAAACAAAAATAAAAAATTACATTTGTAGTCTGACAATATTGCTTTAAGAGCAGTAACATTGAGGCACTTGGACAAGACTAAATTTGATTCACATGTTAAGATGGATGGATGGATCGAGATAGATATAGATAGATAGACAGATAGATAGATAATGTGTGTGTTCCTGAGTTCCTGTCTTTAATATGATTTCTACAGTAATTCCCTTATTTCAATCATTGAAGGAGAAAGGACTGCATGTGTTAAATATACTATGATTAGATACATTCCTTCCATATTTTACTTTATATTTTTCTCTCCAATGTTCTCACAAGACTTGGTGTTAACTTTGAGCATCCTTTACCTTTTGTAATAGATAACTTACACCAAGAGAAATCAATAACATTTTTGATGAGCTTGAGATTCAATAAAAGCAATTAGGTAGCATTTTCTTTTTACTTTTTAAATTTGTGTTTAATCAAATTTGTGAAGTAGTCATCAGTGAAATTGCTGTTGATTTATAAATAGGATAATTGAAGGCTTTCCTCCTAAGTACTGATCACTGGCATTGTGTCTGTTTTTTATTGCTTAGTCAAACGTCCTCATTCAATTTTAAAATTGCCCATTGAATGAAATGCTGTAACAGCTTGGCCAGACGATGTCACCATTAATACCTTATTCCCAGCGTTCCACTGCGCACTCTGTCATTCTGCTAAGGCAATATTGTACATGTGTATACAGTGGTATGGCCTTTTGGCACAGGCTGCCAAGACTAAAGGATGACACCCTAAGGTCAAGTACCTTCATATTTTCACTTATTATGCCTCCCACCACCTTACCTCCCTCTGTTTGGACTGCTGCATTCACCCTTTAGATCTGACTGACTAATGCTGGTAGTAATCCTCCAGTTCTTGTAAGGCCACATTTGGGAACTGCTCATCTTTGAAGCTTCCTTCAAATGTGGGCCATTACCAGGTCTTCTCAGACTTATCCTTGTCACTGACATTAGTGCATCAAATGAGAGGGCTGCAAAGTGTTACTTTGTGCACATAATTCCCCTTCCCTGTGCCAGCAGGGGCAGACACGTGTCTACAGATGCCGCCCTCCCTCTTGAAGAGTGAACATGTCCACACAGCAGGTCAAGTGCCTTTAGCTGCTGAATCATCATGAATTGTTATGCACAACTCTACAGTTCATAGTACATTCGTGCCTCATTATGTTGTATTATTTATTATGTTCAGGACAAAAGAAACATACAGTTTGACATCAGATAAGGACACTTGGAGCACCCAGTCAGCCTGTTTTTCTACCGACAGTATCACCACAAACCCTACTTGATCTCTGGCTCTTTCTCCCTCTCCCCTTTCAACTAAGATTCCCATTTACGTATCCCATACATTCTTGAACCCCACCACCTCTACTGGAAGACTATTCCCAGAATCCATCAGTCTTTCTGTGAAAAAGTACTTCATCACATCTCTACTGAATCTACCCCCTCCAGCTTCATAGCATGTCCCTTGTTCTTGTGCTTCTTTTTCTCTGAAAACTACTTCCCTCCTGTATCTTATTTACGTATGTGAGATATTTAAAGGTCTCTAGCATACCCCCTCCTCCTCTCTTCCAGAATGTACATATTGAGGTCCTTTAGTCTTCTCTCATAAGGCTTTTGATGCAGACCTTGCACCATTTTATTTGCCATTGTCTGGACCGCCTCCACTCTGTGTTCTTCCAGAGATGTTGTTTCCAGAACTGGACACAGTACTCTAGGTGGGGTCTTCCCAGTGATCTATACAGGGGGCAACACCATCTCCCTCTTTCTGCTGGTGATGCCTCTCCGTCTGCACCCCAGCATCCCACTAGCCCTCCCAAATGCCTTCTCGCACTGCCTGGCCACCTTTAGATCATACAGTATGATTACCCCCAAGTCTGTTTCCTACTTGGTGGTCGTCAGTACCACTCCACCCATTTTGTACTCACTCCCCCATGGTTTCTGTGTCCTAAGTGCATTATTGTGCACTTTTTGCTTTGAAACCCAGCTGCCATACCCTTGACCACTCCTCGAGTTTTCCCAGATCTCTGTTCATCCTTTCAGCGCCCCCCCCCCCCCCGGAGTGTCCACCCTGTTGCAGATTTTGGTGTTATTTGCAAAGAGGCAGACCTTCCTGTCCAGCTTCTCTTCAGTGTTGCTTATAAAGGCATTAAATAGGATGTTCCCAGCATTGATCCCTGAGGCACAATCATAGATAGATTCATAGATATTTGACGGCAGAAAAGGACCATCTGGACCCATTGAGTCTGCCCATTCCCTCCACCCCCCCCCAGAGGTCCCCACCCCTGCTTCCTAGACAAACCCTTGTGTTTGTCCCATGCCCTCTTGAATCCCTCCACTGTTGTGGCTCCCACCACTTCTTCCAGCAGACTGTTCCACTACCCTCTCCTTGAAGAAATGTCCTCTAATGTTTCCCTTAAACTTACCCTCTCCACCCTCAGTCCATGCCCTCTAGTTTTTGTGCCTACCTTCCCTGTGAATAAGCTCTCCCCCACTTTAGTAATCCCCTTCACGTACTTGAACGTCTCTATCATGTCCTTCTCCTCTCCCTTCGGGTCTCCAGTGGGTACAAATATGACACCCTCAACCTCTCTGCGTATGTCTTTCCACTTAACCCATGCACCATCTTAGTGGCCTTTCTCTGAACTCTCCATGCCATCTATGTCCTTGCATAAGTGAGGTCTCCAGAACCCATGTGCATCACTGTTCATTTTCTAGTGTTGAATTTTAGCTGCCATGTTTCCGACCACCCTTCCAGCAACCTTAGATCCTCCCTCATAGCCTCCACTCACCCTGGGGCGTCCACCCCATTGCAGATCTTCGTATCATCTGCAAAAAGGCAAACCTTCCCATGCAGCCCCTCAGCTATGTTGCCGATGTAGATGTTAAACAGGATGGGCCCCAGCACTGACCCCTGAGGTACTCCACTTGTCACCCCTACCTCCCCGGAATGCACCCCATTTACCACCACACTCTGGCTTCTACCTGTCAGCCAGTTCTCCACCCACCTTATCATTTTCTGTCCCACACCCAAACTCTCCAGTTATTAATCAGTCTTCTGTGGGGCACAGTGTTGAAGGCTTTCCTGAAGTCCAGATAGGCCAAGTCCATGCCCCCCCCACCAATCAACCACCCTTGTCACCCAGTCAAAGAGCTCGATCAGGTTCGTCTGACATGACCTCCCTTGTGTGAAGCCATGCTGACATATGTCCTGCAGCCCACTAACCTCCAGGTAGCTAACCACCCTTTCCTTTAGTATCGCTTCCATCACCTTACCCACCACCGATGTGAGGCTGACCGGGCGATAATTGCCCACCTTCTCCCTGCTGCCACTTTAGTGAAGTGGCACCACATCTGACCTTTTCCAATCCTCCAGCACCCACCCTATGTCCAGGGATAAGTTGAACAACCTCTCTAGTGGTGCTGCCATCTCCAGGGCTGCAGCTATGAATTTCGGGGCCCCGGACAAGTCACTTGAAATGTGCCCCTGTTTCCCAAACCAGCTAATGCCAAGGGTAATGCCAGCTCCTCAGGTGGGCCCCTCCTGAACTCAGGGCCCCAGACAACTTCCCCACTTTCTCCCCCCCATTACTGCAGCCCTGGCCATCTCCTCCCTTAGCTCCCAGAGCACCCAGGGATGCAGGGCGTCCTCATCCATAGCCTTGTCTACTCTCAACTTGCCTAATTTCTCCTTGACCCTGTCCTCACTGATTGGGCTGGGATCCACCCTTGCTTCTACCCTTCCCTTCTAACACTGGACCCCTAATCTGTCAGATTTGTTTGACATGACCTCCCCAACATGAATCCATGCTGCCTCAGATCCTGTAACCCATTGGATTCGAGATATTCCACAATCCTTTCCTTCAGCAGTGAAAAGATAATTAAAACTTAGCTTATTTAAAATGAGTGTCCTGGAAGTGGCAGTGGCAGACTCTGTTGTAGCTGTGGATTACTGCAAAACAAAAATATTGATATTCATACATTTCTACCATACTATCATAATCAGTCTCGGAGATGTTCAGAACAGAGGTTTTACCCAGATATCGAACTCACTACAGCAAAAATTGTTTTTCTTTTGATGCCCCTTTGTCATGGAAAAACCTGACTCTGGAATTACGTTGTTCACTGTCCTTATGTTTTAAACAAAATCTCAGGAAAATGTTTCTTACAGAACTGTTTGTAATTGTTTTTCTTAAATTTGTAGATTTGTATTTATATTTTATGTCATAAGTAGTGTTGTATGTCTATGTATATTGTTATTACTTGACTTGGGATGTTCTGTAAACAAGTTTTTTTATATTCCTGGAACTCATCTTGTAAACCCTGAACTTCAAAATAAAAAATAAAATACATCTGTTATGGGATTACAGTGTCCCATCAATTTATCTCTTCTTCAGTCTGCTTTTTCCTAATATTTTATACAATTTAATCCAAGTACGACTTCAGTGTTACCATTTCTTAACAACTGATTCACCCAGAATACCCCAGCAGAGATGCAACATCTCAGTTTCAGTGGAGTCCTAATTTTTCTCAATTTTATATCTGGAAGGATTGAAGCAGAGGAAGGTTATGTCACTTGCTCTTGTGTAAGTGACTCTGAAACTAGAGGGAGGGAACAGAAGGGTTAGGTAAAGTTGTTTTTATGCCAACACTAGGCGTATAGGGAACAAGATGGAAGAACTTCAGGCCATAACAACCTTGGAGAATTTTTAACATCCTTGCCCACACGGAAACCTGGGGGATGCAGCATCATAATTGGGACATCTCGGTCCCAGCCAATGCCCTGTTTAGCAGGGATAGGGAAGGGCTTGGGATGAAGGTCACTGTAGGTGTCATAGACTCAAATCAGATTGGTTGAAGATAGGACAGTAGTGGGCAGAGGGGAGTCAAGACACTGTGGGTTCAGCTTTTTGAGAAGGGTGGGGAGCCTGATAGTAGATGGGTCTACAGACCACCAGGTCAAGCAGCTAAAAAGGATGTGGCCCAGTGTGACAAAATAAGGAAGGCAGCAGGCTCAAATGGCATTGTCATTATGAGAGACTTTAATCTCCCAGATCTAAACTAAGACATCCCAGTAACAGGCAGTGGAAAAAGTCAGGAGTTTGTTGAAGCCAGGAAAGATGACTTCCTAAATCCCCTCTAAGGGAGTGATCTCTCTTCCCCTGGTAACTACTGCCCTATGTCTTTCCTTTCTGCTCTGGCTAAACTCCAGAAACCCCTTGTTCTTGCCTAACTTTCCCTCTTCCTTGATTCCTCCTCTTTCTTCACCCCCTACCAGTCTGGGTTTAGGAAGTCCCATTCCACCTCCCTCCTGCGTCTCCCACTGACTCCATCCTGTCTGGTATAGATCAGGGCTTGCTCACCTGAGCCATTTTTGTGGACCTGGCCAAAGTTTTCAACGCTGTTTACCATAGTATCCTTCTGGACAAGCTAAAGGCAGCGGGACTCTCTGCTTACTCAGTTGAGTGGTTCTGCTCCTACCTTGAGGGCATGTCTCAAGCAGTCCGTATTGACAGCGCCTTATCCCTTCCTCTCCCTGTCTGCTCTGGTAAACCCCAAGGATCTGTCCTTGGCCCAATTCTATTTTTCCGTATTCCTGAATGACCTTCCCTCTGCCTGTTCCTCTGCATCCATTCATATGTATGCAGATGACATGGTGCTCTATGCCTCTAGGTTCTCTGCTTCTGACCTCATGGCCCAGCTACATCTGGGCTTTACCAACATCCAGCAGTGGTTTTGGGATAATCAGCTATCCCTGCAATGTAAAGAAAACGTTTCCATGACTTTTGGCACATGGCAGAGACTAGCTATACTAACCCCACTCTCTTCCTTCCATATCCTTGATGGTACTGCAGTTGATGATTTTTCCTCCTTAAGTACCTCAGGGTCTGACTGGATCATCACCTCAGTTTCTGTTTTCACATGGATGTCCACCAGAAGCTTCACTCCAAACTGGGTGCGCTTCACAGGAATAAAGTGATTATCCTGCTTCCTGCCAGCAGAGAGATCGTCTCGAAGATGATTCTCCCCATCTTTGTCTGTGGTGATCTTGTTTACAGTGGTGCTGCCAAATCCACTGCAACCAGACTGGACCCACTATTTCACTTCTTCTGCTACTTTGCCCTTTATTACACCCCCCAGAACCCACCACTGCTCCCTTCACTCCGCCCTTGATGCCAGGTGCCTCACTCATTGTGCTAAGTTCATCTCCAAATTCTGGCTTGAGTTCCTCCCTCATTACCTTTCCTCCCACCTCAGTCCCTCCCCCACCTCCTACTCCCTTCACAGCTCTGGCCTTCACTTTGTTGCATTCCCCTCTGTAAAATCAATTGCTGGCCAAGCAGCCTTCTTCTTCCACTTCCTCAGCCTTTGGGGCTCTCTTCCCATTACCATTCGTACTGCTGCTTCCTCCCACCGACACAAATCTTGACTCAAAGAATTCACTACCCACTCCTGCAGTTGTCTCTGATTCTGTGCTGTATTTTGTTGCCCTACTATTCCCTCCCCCCACAGCCCCTGCTTCTGCCCTAATTATTCTCCCGGCCCCAACTTCCTCCATCCCTGCTTGAACGAAGCACCAACAGAGCTTCATTCAGCCTTCAAATTGTTGCCATCTGCACTTTAATACCGTAACTAGCAGTGACTTATTCATACTCCAGTTGCATTCCAGTTTGCACTTCTATTACTTGTTGCTCTTCAGATGCTCTGCCTAGCTCATGTTATTCATTTTGTTGCTACTTAATTGTTTAACTTATGTTTTTGATTTGTGTAACTAGCTGTTATAACTTACTGGTGTACTTTCCTCATTTCCCCCTCCCAAGGACACATCTGGAAACGAGCTGTTTAAACTCAGTATGTCTTTCCTGATAAATCTTCTGAAATAAATAAATAAAATCAATGGGTTTGGAATCCGACAAAGGAAGGTGCCAGCCTGGATCTTGTAATATCCAACAATTACATTTTAAGTGATATAAAGGCAGCAGAGCCTATGGGAACTAGTGACCACAATGCAGTGAAATTTAGAATTTCCCTGGGAGAGCTGAGGCCAGATTTATCTGTGCTGGTCCCTGACTTCAGAAGGGTTGACTTCAGTGGCATGAGGCAGATCACCAGGATAGACTGAAAGGAATAAGGATGTTTCCAGAGTTGAAAGTATATGGGAGAGTATACAAAAAAAAAAGAATGCACACCAAGGGAAAGCAATAAATATATAAAAAAAAATAAAAATAAAAATAAACAAACATAATAAGAGATGAATCTGGTTTAACAGTGATGTTAGGGAGGCCAATTAGCCTGACCTCTGTCCTTGGGGAAAATATTTGAGGGCATAATCAAAGATGATCACGAGGAACATCGAGACAGCAGGTGGATGAGACGCAACATAGATTTACAAAGGGGAGATCATGCCAAACTAACCTACTTGAATTTTATAATAAGGTTAGTAAATTACTAGATGAAGGCAGTTTGGTGGATGTTGTATTTCTGGACTTCACCAAGGCCTTCGATATAGTCCCTCATATACAGTTGAATGAAACCCTCATTAAATTGGGTGTAAAGCCAATAATAGTGGATTGGATTAGGGATTTGCTGTTGGGGAGGAAGCAAAGGGTATGCGTACTGGGCGAATTGTCAAACTGGGCAGATGTAACCAGCAGGGCCCCCAGGGATCAGTACTGGGACCCTGCCTTTTTAATCTATATATCTCAAAAATGAGGACAAAAGCTGATATCTGGCTCTCCAAATTTGCAGATGATACGCCTCTGGGTTTCCCGATAAATAGCCAAACTGATGCGGCAGTACTACAGGAAGCATTGGGGAATTGGAGACTTGGGCAGAGGAAAATAAGGCTACATTTAATATCGACAAATGCACAGTGATGCACCTGGGGGGAAAAAACTCTGAACTAGATTATACACTGGCCGGGCAGGTGCTCATAGTGGTGTATGATGAACGGGATCTAGGGATCAGGGTTAGCAATAACCTCAGGTTCCAGCTGCATTGTAACCAGGTGGTTAAAAGGACTAGTGATATCCAGAGCTGTATACATAGACACATTAAGAGCAGGAGTAGGGTGGTTTTGCTCCCTCTTTATACCTCTTTGGTGCGGCCTCACACCGAGTACTGTGCGCAGTTTTGGTCCCCCGGGAATAAGGGCAATATTATAGGCCTGGAGAAAGTACAGAGAAGGCAACAAGAAGAATTAAAGAAGTGTAGTGGTTAGATTATGAAGAAAGACTAAAAAAACTTGACATGTATACCTTAGAATATCGCAGATTAAAGGGGGGGGGGATATCTGTCTGATCTATCGGGCCTTGTCAGTCCAACTACAATGGGAACAGCTGGGCCTCAACTTTAGAGACCAGATTTACAACACGAGAGAGCCCACCCCCTACAGCTTAAAGGTGATAAATATAATACACTGGTACGTAAACATTGGTTTTCAGTAAGAGTGGTTAAAATTTGGAATGATCTACTTATTGAAGTGGTAGGAAGTAGAACAATGGAGGCATTCAAGAGTTCCCTGGACTGCTATATGAATAACAAAAACATCACGGAGTATTCGTAGACATCGATGGCGAGCTACAATGGACCCTGGTCTTTATAAAGCTCAGTTAAACCTATGAAACCTGTCATAGCAATGACTGCATCATTCAGAAAATACAAAAGCTAGCAGAGGGGAGCAGGGAGGAATATATGGAACAGCCTAAAATTGCCAAAAAACTGATTAGGAAGGCTAAAGCAGACACTGAACTGAGAGTAGAGAAGGGGGGGTCAAGGAAAATAATACTTTCTTCTGGTACATACATGAGAAAAGTAAGTCTAATGGGATATAGAGAAAATGACCAGAGGAAAGGGTAGCAGTGGAGGATAACACAGAGGAGGCAAACGTTCTAAATTAATTTTCCATTTCGGCTTCTTCACAGAGGAAGCCAGTGGGGCTCCATTACTCTTAGAACAGTGCCAAGTTCAAGGGGAACTGGAGCACAGGTTTGGGTTGAGAGAGTTCACTTTGGCTAGACTACTAAAAAGGGTGCAAGGCCTTAATATAAATAAATCCCCTTATGGCTTGAATCTTAAGGTACTAAAGAAGGAGACACAGGATCTGGCAGGGTCACTGGCACACCTTTTCTGTTGCATCCTGCAGTTAGATGCAGTGCCTGGGGACTGGCAGATATGGTGCCTCTGCGTAAGACTGGAGCTAATGATTACCCCTCTCGATGGTGTTTAATGCATCTCTAAGAATAGGGGTGTTTCCCAAACTATGGAAGTTAGCCAATGTCACGCCTGTCTTTAAAGCCAGGAACAAAACTCTGCCGTCCAACTACAGACTAATATCCATTCTACCACCCCTCTCTAAAGCACTTGAAAGAATGGTCTCTGAGCAGCTTACAGGGTATCTTGATAAATATAACCTACTTTGCCCACAGCAGCATGAGTTCCGAAAAAAACACAACACTTACCACCCTTGTTGATTACTCTTCCCAGCTTTATGATGCCTTAGATAATGGGGAGGCAGCTGGCTCAGTCTTCATTGACCTTACAGGCCGGACACAGAGGGTTGTCACTGGAATTTATTCCTCTGACACAATCTCTCTGTCCTGTGGGATGCCGCAGGGCTCCATCTTGGCGCACATGTTGTTCGCAGTATATATGCTGCCATTAGGAGACATTATTAGGCAATACAGTTTGGGTTTTCACTGCTATGCAGATGATACCCAGCTGTATCTATCCTTTATTCCCGGACAGGATGATGCAGTCCCTTTGCTTAACAGCTGTCTATCAGAGATCAGGGACTGGATGAGTGCTAGCTGGCTGAGGTTAAACCCTGATAATACCGACGTGTTGGTTGTAGAGCTGGGTCGCCTTGAGGTGGATCATAGGGCTGGGGTGCCATCGGGCCTTTGGCTTGATGGTGTCCAGCTGTCGACCTCAGACCAGGTACGTAATCTGGCCGTTATTATTGACGACAGTCTGACCCTGAAATCTCAGGTGTCGGCCGTCATTAAGTCCTCTTTCTACCATCTTAGGAATATCGCCCAGGTGAAACACCTGGTTCCTCTGGCCTATCTTCGTATTCTGGTCCACGCCTTTGTGACCACCCGCCTTGATTACTGCAATGCCCTGTACCTAGGGCTACCAGGGGTTGATATCTGCCGCCTGCAGCTAGTGCAGAACACAGCGGCCAGGCTTTTGACTGGGACATCTAGAAATAGTCATATTACTCCTGTGCTGCACGGGCTGCACTGGCTGCCGATTCAATGGCGGATCACCTTTAAGGTCGGCTTACTGACCTACAAAGCCTTACACGAACTGGGACTGCAGTATCTGCAAGATCTCCTTACTCCCTACTGACCCTCTCGTTCACTCTGATCCGCCGGCGAGAGATTGCTAGCGGTTCCCAGGGTTCATTTGAAGACATCTGGGGCACGTGCATTCACCTACGCTGCCCCTGCCCTGTGGAATTCTCTACCTCGTCGGATAAGAGGCTGCCTGACCTTTGAGAGCTTTAAATCGGAGCTTAAGACATATCTGTTTTTAAAAGCTTATGGAGAGTAATTTTATTAATACTGTTTTAATATATGTTGTTTTAAATGTTGTTTTATTTGTTCAGCACTTTGGTTTTTTGAAAAGCGCTTAAAAAATAAATTTTACTTACTTACGAATGCCTTTGACTCTGTTAACCACAAACTACTCCTAAACTGACTCCATTCAACAGCTCTATCCCCAGACACAGTACTGTGGTTCAGAAGCTACCTCACAAACAGGTCACAAATCGTCAAAATTGGAGACACCCTGTCATCTGCTAGGGAAGTGTCCCTCAGGGTCCCACAGGGCTCTATTCTTGGCCCACTGCTTTTCAGCCTCTTCATCAACTCTGCACCATGTGCATGCATAGCACACACTATTCTCTATGCTGACGATGCAGTGATATCGGTCTCTGGGAAAGATCACAACTACATTACAACCGAACTCCAAGACAGCTTCCTCAAGCTTGAATCCTGGCTCACACAAAACAAACCACTACTAAACCATAAAAAAAGGAAAAGTCTACTCTTCTCTACCTCCCAAAGCAAAAGGAAATACCAGCCTTTGCTCATCCAGAAGAATAATGGTGAAACACTGGAACAAGTAACAAAGTTCAAATACTTGGGCATCACCTTTGACGATACACTAACCTTCTTCGGCCATATAGACTCAGTCTTCTAGTCAGCAAATACAAAACTTGGGGTCCTCTACTGCCATAGGCACTCTGTGATACCAGATGCTCTGAAACTTGCCATCAGTGTTTCAGTGATGTCCTCCATAGATTATGAGCTGCCTGACTATGGGGCAGGCACAAAACTGCCCTGAACAAGGTCAGCACACTACTACATAAGGCCTGTCGACTAGCCATAGGGGCTGCCCAGGACACCCACACCTGCATGCTCTACACTAAAACTGGGTGGCTCCCACTCCATCTTAAAGCATAATACCAAACCTGCCTACTTCTAAAAAAAGTGCTTCTTGGTCTTTCTCCCCCTGCACTGGGCTGCCTCTTTACGCCTGCAGTTCCCACCAAATCAACATGAAGCACGGCTACAGACAGGTTGGTGATTCCCTACAAAAGGACGAAACTCGCCCAGAACTCCATCCTGTACCAAGGACCAAAATGGTACAGTGAGTTACCTGCTAACCTTACAGAATCACCCGAGATTAGTACCTTCAAAAAAGAATTGTGCTTGCCTGCACTAATATGGCAGAATTTCAGCCATCCAACCCTCTCCGTTTCACCCCACCCTTTTTTATCTCAACCCCCCGTCCCCGAAAGAGGCCCACTCGGCTGACAAACCACTTCCACCACTACTACGCCATCCCTGGCTGACCCCCTACCTCCCTTAGGCTAGACTGACCAACTAAATAGTGAACTACAAGACTGAAACCTATTTTCCCTGTCCTCTTCAACCTTTAGTTGGATATATATGATTTCTTTGGTATTTGCATGTCTGTGTAACTGTTTTCTGTTCTCTGTAAACACTGTTATATTTGTAGTGTTTGTTCAACAGTTACCTGTAACCTTTGAAAACGAGTCCTGGACTCAGAGGTATTAATCCTAAACTGAAATAAATAAAATGATGCCAGGAACTGTAGGTCAGTGAGTCTGACCTCCGTAATGATAAAACTGCAGGAGACCATATTCGAGTGGTTTCTAGATTTCCTGGAGCTACATGGATTGCAGGAAAAAAAGTACCATGGTTTTGTAAGGGAACGGTTGTATCTAATGGATATGGTAGACTTCTGTAATTCACTGATACAGGCAGTGAACAAGGGGCGGGCAGTGGATGCCCTTTGTCTGGACTTCTTGTCTGTGTTTCCTGTAGGAGACTGGTTAGGAAGTTGAGGAACTTGGGGATAAGAGAAGGACTGGCAGGGTGGATGTTAGGCAGGTCACCAGTAGGGTTCCCCAGGCCTCTGTCATTGGATCTACGCTTTTCAACATGTGCTTCTCAGATATAGGAGGGGCAGTGGTCATGTGTGTCTGTCTGTGGATGATACCAAACTCTGCAGGAGTGTGGGTAGTGCAGAGTGAGTCAGGAATATGGTTTGGGATGTGGAGAGGCTGGAAAGATAGTCGAATATGTGGCAGTTCAAGTTAAATGGAAAGAATCGCAAGGTCATGCACACAGGAAGGAAGAACCTGAAAAGAGAGAGATGGGTTAAGGGTGATATAGTCAACAGAGGAAGGAGACTTGGGGGTTATCATCACTGACAACCTTAAATCAAATGCTTAGTACAATACAGCATATGAGAATACCGGTAGTATACTGGGATGCATGTGGTGGGGCATCACTAGCTGAAGGAAGGAGGTGATCCTGCACCTGTTTAGGTCACTGGTGAAACCACACAAGGGGTCCAATTCTGGTACACTCCTCTGGAAAAAAAAGAGACTGGGAAGGGCTGAAGTCAGTCCAAAGGAGGGCAACAAACATAATCAGCAGTCTTCAGGATAGTGCATATGAGGCTAGGTTAAAGAATTTGAACATGTACTCCCTGAAAACAAGGAAGTGGGGGGAACATGATGGAAACATTCAAGTTACGACACAGGGTTAATGGTGTGGACACGGCAAAGCTGTTCACAATGAAAGAGACCAGTCACTAGGGCAAGTTCAAAAAAGATGTAAGGAGTTTTTTCTTCGCATTGAGGGTATTGGAGAGCAGGAACAGCTTGCCCAGCAAGATGATGAACACTGGTAGTTTGGCTGGGTTAAGGCTGGGTGGGATAGATACAAAGGGGTGTTGTGTGGCTCAGGGAAAACCTGGTCAGTAATAGCCAGCTGGTGTTTTAAGGTTCAGTAGGTAGGGTCAGAACAGAATAGATAGGCCCTTGGGCCTTTTATATCCTTAGTGTTAAATGTTTCTGTTTTGAGAGTTGAACCTAGATATTCTGGTTCAAAGTTCTGTTCTTTTGCCACCATGCCACTGCTATCAGGTATCAAAAGTCATAGGGCTAGATGTTTAAAAACTGACATGTGCACATTGCTTGCACATGCAAAATTTCTTTCTATTTTATTAGTTTCTCCCCAGTTTTCGTGCCCGGCAGTCACGTGTGTGCGTGGAGGTGCACGCCAGGTACTGGCTCGGCCCCTTCTGCCCCACCCCTGGCATTCCCCACCACTCCCCCTCGCCTACACTTCCCACCAGACCTCCACCTAGTGGGAGCGGAACTATGGGGGGAGCAGACAACTGCCCCCAGGAAGGGAGCACTGCTTACTGCAGCGCTAACCCCCGTGCCAGCTCCCTGACAACCTGAGGTCGTTCGAACTCGGAGTCGTCGGGGTGTAGCGGTAAGGTGTTAAGCGCCTAGCCCTCAGTGCCACTGGGCCGACACACATGCAAATTTCAGAACACTCAAATTGGCAGAAAAAATGCCTGCCCAAACTTTTGTGAGACGTCATTGGAATTTATCACTATTGTAAATCAAGATGTGTCCCTAGAAATGATGGCATTTTGGGTATGTCCCTAAATATCCTGAGCAGGTATTTTTCTGCCCCCAGCCTGAGCATGTATGTATCTTTCCCCCAAAGTGTTTCTTACCTGGACAGCTGTGATCTCCTCCTTGAAAGTCTGTGCTGTTGAACAATTTTCTCTAAGAATGGCACAGCCAGTAATATTTCATGGGACAAGGCAAGCGGCATGCTGAGCACCATAGGTTTCAGATTTTGTATTCATTGCATTGATGCAAACGTCGTATTTGAGCATGTATTTGTAGATGTGTGCATTGAACATTTTCTCTGTTCTTTGGCAGATTACTTTACGACGTATTGTATCATAAGATGGGCGACTGAGTTTGTAAGGGAATGAGTGCACAACCTTTAGCCATCCATACTGTACCCGTTTCTATGTATGTGTTTTTTTGTGAACCAGAGATGATTTTCTCTAGTGATTATTTTTGTCTTACCATGATACTTCAATATGTTTCTTCCAATGGAAATTTGAAAGAGGAAAATAAAACTTGTGCCTTTTTCAAGCTTAAAAGAACGCCTGTTTGTTTGTCTGTGTCTTTGTAACAGAAGGAATGTTCCTTGTGTTTTTCTCTTCAGACAGTTGGCACACATTTCATCTCAGCAGCTGCTTTCTCTTAAAGTGCAGTAGAGTATAGGACTGCAGTGACACTAGCATTAATACTTCACATTCTGCTATCATCTGCTGTCACTGTGAAATATGGATCTAGGTTACATGTGTTTGCAGACTTTGTACTGCTGAATTATGAAAGCTGACTCAGTTGGAGGATTGTGTTATATTCAGAGACTGTGAACTAAACAACAAATGAATGTAGTAGGTGACTTGCCCTGAAAGACACAGTATCCCTTTTTTGTCTGTAGTCTGGTTTCAATAAGTGAACATCTTTGCTATTCAAGGCGACCTACCAGTTAGAGAAACAGATTTTTATATGCCACTAAGTAATGCATTACCTATTTTTTTGTTATATTTACGTTTTATCATTGAGACATGCTGATAGCACAGGGCAAAGATTTTTGTTGAATGTAGGTTGTTTGTCCCCTGCACAAAGAGATATTCAGTTGTAACAGAAGACTTTTTGTGTGGTGTATAGTACATAGAACAATTGTATCAACTAACCCTGTTAATGTAGTTATATAGTATTTGTAAAAATTTGACGTGTGCAGAAGAAGGATTATTAAAGGGGAATGCTCTTAAGTACAAGCCCTACATCCAAGTGTGCAACTGATCCTGATTAGCACTTTAAGTGCCTAGTGAAATTTTACTTGCTGCAGATTATGCAGTTCTTACTTTCATATGGTTGATTCTGTGCTCCCCCTCCATGCGCCAATGTTTTAAATAGCCCGCTGCTCCTGAAGCACCCCCAGAATCTCTCTTCCCCCCAGCAGCTGATGTTGGTTATAGGTTATAGCTGCAGGAGATTCAGTTGACCTTGATGCATCCAGGAGCTTTTTGAAGCTTTGGTCCTGGGTCTCATTGTACTCCTGAGGCTAAGTACAGGTGACCTGTACTTAGCCTTGGGAGTACCTTGTGACTGGCAGCCAGAAGACTGGAGCTTCAACATGCTCCTGAATGTATTCATGGTAATTGAAGCCCTCATGGCTGTAAGCCATCACTGACTTAAGTGCTAATCGGGGTAGCCCCACACTTAGATGTGGGATCTATGCATAATAACATAGTAGTGCAATGATTTTATTTTTTATTTTAGTCTTTCGTAGCCGGGTAAGGCCCACTAGGCACAAGTGTCTGTTTCCGGGGGCGACCTGGGAGCACTGGGTGGTTAAGTGACTTACTCACAGTCACACAATATGCAAGTGGAGGTTGTGAGAATCAAACCAAGGTCTGGTCTGCTGGATGTACCAAGCTTATTCACAGCTCGTTACTCTAACTTCTAGGCTATACTGCCAGCCATGGGAGGGACTTACGATCCATCTTATCTGCTTCTCTTGCCATATGGCAATGGCTATACCTAATATGAGTATGGAAACACCTCAAAACATATCAGCCAGCATGTTTCCTCTATTCATCCTTTGTTAACCTTCAGTGCCATTTTCCCTAAGAAATCTGTCTGATCCTGCTTTAAAACCCAGAACATTGCTAGCTATACTTATGAACATTCCCCTTTAATGTGCACATTTATTTATTTGTTTTTGATACCAGGTAAGATACACTAGGCATACATAGGCCTATTTTCAGGCACAACCTAGGAGAATTACAGATTAAATGCAGTAAAAACATACAGCAAACAGTACACATAAATTGAGAGCAGTGTTATCAAGGGGTTACAATTAATAGATATCATGAAACAAGCAGTATTCCAAACAAACAAATTGCCGGTGCAGTTGGAAAAAAGGAAACACAGAATGGGGAAAAATCAGTGCTATCAACTTCACTGGTGCAGGTACAACATACAGAAAGCAAATACATTTAATGTAAAAGATAATATACATTAGAGAAACTGAGTGGAAAGTGCAAACGTGCTTGGCCAGCCAGGCCTGTGGTTTCTAGCAAGAGCCAAACGCAAGGGCCAGGAAGACACAATGAGTCCTTTAGAACCTTACAGTGGATGAGGTGGCAGGGAAAGAGGTGTCATTCTGGGGAAAGGGAGTTGCATTAGATAAGGGCATAGACTGCAAAAGTCAGTTTTCCTAGGCCAGTGGAGCACCGACGCTCCGGGAGAAGCTGGGAGTCTACAGACCTTAGCGAGTATATGGGGGACAGGTGCCGGTGGGGGGAGCCTGTTCAAAGGAGTTTGTCCACAAAGCAGCCCAGAACAAGCGATCGTTGGCCAGCAGGAGAAGGCCAGCCCAGTCCAACGTAGAGGAGGCAGTGATGTGTGCTCTTCAGAGAGGCCAGGGCAAAGCAACATGTTATTGTATGTTGTATCCCACCTAGAGAGGACAGTTTTGTTTGCATCCAGAAATGCCAGAAGGCCTTAAGACCTGGCAGGAGGACATCTTGAGCTATAGACTGTAGGTCAGTCAGGGATGGGCAGTGTTTGACCCTATAGGCCATGGCCAGCTTAACTTTAACAGATTTGCAGACTGAGGAGAGATGGATGGAGAAATCTAGTGAGGGGGCCCAGCCATACTCCTAAATGTTTAAAACTGCTGACACTCTTGAGTGGGGACCCATCATTACAGGTGAGGAAGAGTTTTTGAAGGGGTAGCATGCAGTTTTGGCTTGCAACTAAAGGGCACGGGCTTAGTCTTTTTGCTGTTTAGGCTGAGCTTGTTTTAGGATAGCCAAGATTGTGTGGTTACAACGGCATCAGAGATGGATTTTTGGATGGCGGGAACAATCTGGACACTGTAGTACAAGACAAGATCATCAGCATACAGCAGTGATCTGCAGCCAGAGACAACATCAGGGAGATCATTGATATAAAAACAGAAAAGGAGTTAGCCTAGGAATGAGCCCTGGGGAACCCCAGCAATAATGTCTGAAAGGCTGAAGGTAGCAGAACAGAGACGAACTTGCTGTTACCTGCCAGTTAGGTAGTTGGAGAACCAGGAATTTGCAGGCAGGGAGACACCAAGGAATGAGAGTTTAGTTTTGAGGCGCGAGTGACTGACCAGGTTGAATGCCATAGTGAAGCTGGTGAATTCCGCACCACTTAGTAGCCCCAGGGTCCAAGGATAAGCTGATTATATTTATCAGTTTGGCCAGGGGTGTAGAGGTGCTGCGTTTTTTCCTGAAACCATGCTGGGCTGGAGACAGGCGCTCGTACTTGGATAAATGGTCATTTAACTGTGATGTTACAATCCTTTCCAGGACTTTGGAGAGTACTGAGACAGTGGCAGTGTAGCAGTAGTTGTCCATGAGTCTGGGATCACCCACTTTAAACACAAGGTATTTGGGGCAATTTTTCAGGCATCGGCGACAACTCCAGTGGCGAGAGAGAGATTTTGGATTTCTGAGATGGGGAGTGCTATGGAGGGGGCAGCGAGCATCAGCAGCTTTGGTTCAAGGCTGTCAGACCCTGAGTTGTTGTTGGCATGATAAAGAGCAACAAATCTTACTTCAAAAGGGTTCGTGCAGTAGGTCTTCACATATAGGACTGCTCCCCCTGGCGTCAGGTCTGCATGGCAAACTTGTAGATAGCAATCCCCAGTGGGGACCGACATCGGGGCGGCATGATGTCAGCCTGACTATAAAAGGGGCGGTCTCGCGCCCGTTCACCAGTTCTTTCCCGCCATCGCCTCAGTAATGTTCGGCTCATGTGAGAACAGCACTCCAACATCTGCGTTGTATTTTGTCGAAGTTTCCTTTGCCTTTTATCTAAATTTCTCTCAAAGTTTTCTTCAAATTGATGTCTTCTAGACCGAAGAAAAAATGCTCTAAGTGCGGCGCTCAAATCCCACATGGGGACGACCATTCCCGCTGTCTCCTTTGCCTAGGTTCAGAGCACGACGACCAGGAATGTTCCATCTGCCAGGCCTTCAACCAGGCGACCAGAACCAGGTGCAAGCAGTCCCTCGAGGCCCATCTTTTGACCCGATGCTTGGCGTCTATGGAAAAGGAGTTCCAAAGACTCAGGGAAAGGTTGTCGTCGTCGGCCCTGAAAAAGAAGAAAAGTAAAGAGAAGCACCGGGACCAGAGTCCGTTGCCACATGAGAGGCCTGCAAATGTGAGTACTTCTTTGGGCACTCCGTCTGCCTCTTTGGGCCGAGCCCCCTCTCCCCCTTCTTCCGAGGTGAGTGGGCAGCCGGGGGTAGCCTCTTCAGAGGTGATAATTTCATCGCCTTGTCCTGCCGATAAGTCACCCTTCGCCTCTAGCGAAGGGCGCACGGCCTCTGCCGATCAGACTAGCGGCAGCCTTCCAGCCGTCTCTAGCCCTATTATTAAGCCTCCACCCTCTGGCTCTTTGGGTGCACTCCCAGATCTGACGCCACCTTCTGGCACTATGGAACCGCCTCTGAGTCCTTCCGACTGGGTTCCAGTACCTGAACCCACCTACTGTTTCCGTATGCCCTCCGCCGGGTCACCAGCACCGACGCTGGGCCAGGTGCCTGCCGCTGGGTCTCCCGATGCCGAGCTACCCAACATCATCCTTCCTGATGCCGGGATATCCTACTGCAGGACACCCCACGCCAGGTTATCCCAGGCACTCTGTGTATTACCCATCATGGCACTATCCTCTGTACCTGGGGTATCCGAGTTACCAGTCTCCCCTCCTCCTCTTCCAGTACTGGACCACGAGTCCATCCCTCTTTGGTGGAAAGAGGCTAGAGCACAACTTTTTGTCAGAGATAAGACAACCGGTGCGGGAAGCACCCACCCCAGGGTCACCTCTCCACCGTCTCCTCGGGCCAGATCATCGACCTCTGTCACTGTTGTCACCACAGAACCAGACCTTTCCATTCCTAGTGGCTCCGAGCCCTCTGACACTGACTCCGACATAGATGCTTCGGAGCCTAGGTCTCCCGTAGAGGTCCCTCCGAAAGACTCTTTGAAGTCACCTCCAGAGGATCCCTCTTTTGGAGATTTATTGCATTCTGTTCAGGCGGATGGCCATCCAAAGAGGTCAGTCCACAAAGAAAACGCCTTGCGGAACACCTGGATGTGGCCACCTCTGACACTATCTCCATTCCTCCGTGGATGGGGCCCCATGAGAACCTTGTGACCACAGTCTGGCAACAACCGTTCTCCATACCAGCAGTCTCACGCAAAGCTGACCGCACCTGTTACCCCCCCGGAAGGGATATCTCACCTTAACTCCCCATCCTGAGGCTGACTCGCGGGTCATCACGGACGCTCACGACCGTTCAGCCTAGCCCAAACATTTAAGTTGTTCGCCTCCTGATAAGGACTCGTGCCAACTCGACCAATTTGGGCGTAAAATATACTCTTCTTCCTCTTGTGTGATATGTTCCCTTAGTTACGTCTTGCACATGGTCGCTCTTCAAAAAGCTTCTCTTTTGAATTTGGAAAGAGACCTCCAAGAGGTTCAGGACAAAACTCTGAGAAAGAAGTTGTTGGAAAAGGTTAGGATGAGGAAATCCTTGTGTCACCATGCCCTTTGGGTGACTTATGACTCAGTGGACTCGGTGGCTATAGCAGCAGCCACGGAGATCTGCCTCCATCGCCTCTCCTGGCTGCGTATAGCAGGACTGGCGCAGGATATGCAGTCCTCTCTTCTGGACATCCCTTTTTGGGGTTTCGTCCTCTTTGGTGGCAATGCTAAAGAGATTATTACTGGGCTGCAGGAGAGTGGATGCTCCTTGCGGGATGTCCGGTCCTTATACAAGACGGGCCAGAAAAAGCAGCCTTTTCACCGCCAAAGAAAGTAGAACAAATCCCAGGCCAAGCGCCTAGCAAAGAAGCGTGCACCTGGGTCTGGAGCTCAAACCCCACAGGCCAAATTTCCCAAAAAGGCCTCTGGGGCAAAAGCTCCCATCGGCATCCTGACTCCTTTCCCCTCCTTCCGCTCCCTCCACTAACACAGGAGGAACCGGTCGGAGGGAGGTTTGGCCTCCACCTGGATGGTTGGAGGTTCATCACCGCAGAAACTTGGGTGCTTCAGCTCATCCAGTGAGGTCACTCGATAGAATTTAGCAAAATTCCAGCCCCTCAACCGCTGGGACGGTCCTTCTATCCTTAGGATCACGTCCCCATAGTATCTTAGGAGATTCAGGCGCTTCTTCTGAAGAGGGCCATAGAACCCGTCGCATCAAACTAAATAGGAAGGGGGCTTTACTCCCACTTCTTCCTGGTTCTGAAGAAAACAGATGACCTGAGACCGATCCTGGACCTCAGCACACTAAACGTCTTCGTCGAGTACAGGAAGTTTTGTTTGTTGACCCTTCAGGGGCTCCTTCCCCTGCTCCACCCCAGTTCATGGCTGTGCTCCCTGGACATGCAGGATGCTTACCTGCATATTCCTATCCTCCCAGCCCACCGCCGCTTTCTCCATTTTGTCTTCATGGAGAAGCATTTCCAATTCAGAGCACTCCCTTTTGGCCTTTCTTCAGCCTCCAGAGTGTTCACCAAATGCCTGGCAGTGGTGGCGGCTTTTTTTACGCCGTCAGGGCATTTATGTCTTCCCATAACTGGACAACTGGCTCCTCGCAGCACCCTCTCCTACCAGCCTGAAAGAGTCTCTCTCTTTCACGCTGAACTTGTTTGCGTTCCTGGGCATATCGGTCAATTTTCTCAAGTCCCAGCTAGTACCATCCCAGAGGCTCCCGTTCATTGGAGCTGTACTAGACACAGTTCAGGGCAAGGCATTCCTGCCATCGGATCGGGCCGAGACCTTAGCTTCTCAGGCCACTCTTGTGGCACAGGCCCGATGGATCCCAGCACACTCGGGGCTTCGTCATTTGGGACTGATGGCAGCCACCATTTCAACAGTTCCCATGGCCAGGCTTCACATGAGTGTCACCCAGTGGTCTCTTCGAGTCCAGTGGGATCAGAGGATGGACGACATGAAACAAAAAGTCATGATCTCCAACAGCCTTCAGAGAGATCTTCACTGGCAAGATCTCTCAAACCTATCGAAGAGAATTCCTTTCCATCCTGCAGTTCCAACCCAAATTCTCACCACAGACACGGGCTGGGGAGCCCATCTGAGGTCCAGCCAGGAGCTGATGCTCCACATCAATGTTCTGGAGACCAGGGCGGTTCTTTATGCGCTCTGGGCATTCCAGTCGCTTCTGGTTCCGGGATCTCTTTTAGTCCAGATGGACAATATGTCCACGGTCTGGTACCTAAACAAACAGGGAGGACCCCGTTCATATCCTCTTTGCAGAGAAGCTATGAGGGTGTGGTGCTGGGTGATTCAGCACATCCTTTACTTGACAGCAGTCCACGTTCCGGGTGTCACCAATGTCCTGGCAGACAGTCTCAGTTGATCAGTGGCCAGGGCCCACGAGTGGGAGCTAAAGTCAGAGGTAGTCTAAGAACTGTTTCTTTTATGGGGTTGGCCAGAGTTGGATCTGTTCACCTCCCCGTACAACGCAAAACTAGCCATCATCTTCTCACTCGTTCCCGGGCATGGTGCTTTTTGGTGAGATGTGCTGTCTCTTTCATGGACAGGGAGGTTTCTGTACATCTTTCCTCCCTTTCCTCTCATTCAGAAGGTTCTGGTGAAACTTCAGCAGGAGGGGGCTGATTGCCCCTCTTTGGCCACGGCAAATTTGGTATCCTCTTCTGCAACAATTGGCACTGGAACCTCCGGTTCCTCTGCCCATTTCCCACGACCTTCTGACTCAGGAGCAGGGCACCCTGGTACATCCGAGCCTTCAGTCTCTCCACCTTCATGTGTAGCACCTGTGGACATAGCGATTTCTCGCCATGGGGTATCTTCACAGGTTGCGAATATTCTAGTGGAGGCCGGAAAACCCTCCACCAGATCTACTTGTGCTGTGAAGTGGAAGAGATTCACGATATGGGCCCAAGCAAGGAGCTGGGATCCATTTTCATGCTCGGCCTCTGAGGTTCTAGAGTACCTCGCACACCTGTCCAAGGTGGGCCTTAGCTATTCCTCCATTAAGATCCACCTTTCTTCGGTGTCTGCTTACTACCTCCTGGTGGAGGGCAAAACCTTGGCTCAGCTGGAGGTTGCCAAAACCTTTCTGAAAGGCATCCTTCATTTGAAACCTCCGATCTGGAATCCTTGTCTGCCCTGGGACTTGAATTTCATGCTCGAGAAGCTGACCTTACCCCCGTTTGAACCAGCTTCTTCCTGCGAATTACGCTTCGTCTCTTGGAAGACCTTATTTTTAGTCGCAGTTACAGTACTTCAATCAGAAGGGTTTCCTAATTGCAAGCCTTCGTCTGTAAAGAACCTTATTTGATTTTTCATAAGGACCGGGTAGTTCTTCGAACGAATCCTTCTTTTTTGCCCAAAGTAGTTTCGGAAGCCACTTTGAACCAGAGTGTGGAATTACCGGTGTACTATCCACAGTATTCCAACAGGGGGGAACACCTTCTGCACACCCTTGATGTGCACCGGATCCTGAGGTACTATACAAACAGGACTAAAGAGGTTAGGAAATCTAGCCAACTGTTCGTAGCCTTTGCCCCTCAGTGCCAGGGCAAGGCTATTTCCAAGTAGACCATCTCTAGATGGCTAGCTAACTGCATCCATTTTTGGTATACGAAATATGGGAAGTCCCTTCCGGGGGCAGTCAAAGACCACTCCACCCGTAACGTGGCAACCTCCACTACCTTTTTTAGGAATGTGTCCATGGCAGAGATATCTCCTGCGGCCACATGGTCGTCTGTTTACACCTTCACTAAGCATTACAGTCTGGACATTGCCTCTTGGCGCAGAACTGGCTTTGGTCTTGCAATCTTGCAAGGTCTCCTGTCGTGATTCCTAATGGCGATTTCTGCTCCTCCCAGATGCACCTATGTTTTTTGCTTTTCTTTGGGACTGCTTGGTATTCAGTCCTATATGTGAAGACCTACTGCAGGAACCCTCTCAAAGTAAGATATTGCAGTTACGTAAGAACTTACTGTAACAGTAGATCGAGAGAGGATCCTGCAGTAGGTCTAGTTTCCCACCCTCCTTTCCCCAGTTTTTGGATGTTTTATCCTTATTTTCCATCCTGTCTAGCCCTTTGGGACTAGAGTGGAAGCAGGATCTGAGGAGTTTTCACTCCAGTTTTCTCCTTACCTATCTATAGGTCTCCGTTGGAAAAGAACTGGAGAGTGGGCGCGGGACTGCCCCTCTTATAGTCGGGCTGACGTCATGCCTCCCCGACGTCGGGTGAGGTCCCCGCTGGGGATTGTTATCTACAAGTTTGCCATGCACACCTGACGCCCAGGGCACGAGTCCTATATGTAAGCCCTACTATGGAGCCTCTCTCGAAGATAAGTTCTTATGTAACTGCAGTTTTCTTCACCTCAACCACCTTAACAGATTGAAGGTAGAAAGGGGTTGGGAGGGGCACAGTACAGCAGAGGGAAGAGGGCATGTGACATGTGCCAAAGCCCTGGGATGGGCGTCAGCAATTTCCATGAAAGGAGAGGTGTCTGGTTATTTGGAGTTGAAGCATTTGTGGTTGTGGCAGGGTTATTACAATTTATACCATTGATGAGTATGTCAGATGTGAGAGGTTTAGTTTTTGTGCCCAAGAGGCTTTTTATGCCATCCCAGAATTTACGTGGGTTAAGGCAGATACAGCAAATGTGTTTTTGCAAAAGGAGCTCTTGCTAGACCTGACCCCTGATTTGCTGAGGTTCTCCATCTGTTATACTCAGACCAGTCAGAGCCTAGACTAGATTTCTTATACTTATCTCAGAGTTTGCCCCTATTCTTCTTTTGGACTAGAAGGTCACTGGTGAGCCAGTTTGTGACTGAGCCCTGCAGCCTACGATTTTTGAGAGGAGCACGTTTTTACTGAATGTTGGAGAAAGTGTTAATGAATTTTTCTAATGCCTCATTTTCACACGTCAAGGGGTTTAGGAAGGACCAGTCAGTGGTGGCAAGGTCACACAGGAAGTCTTATTTCTAAGAAATCATGGAAGTGGAGCATTTGGGGAGGGGGGCTTTGGGGGATGTGATAATGGGGCAATTGGACCAACATGACATCGGGTAAAGTGCTAGCCATTACTGTTTTATCACTCCTATTGTGAGGTACCAGTCCAGCAGAGAATGTTAGCAGTTTTGTGGGGAGGATCTGGTAGGGGTAGTAATCAACTGTGCAAGATTCAGTTTTTTGTTGCACAATACAAGAGGCTTGGCTTGAGCACTCACCAAATCCAGTCGAGGTTCGGGTCACCAAAGACCAGGATCTCCTTAGAGCCGGCAAAAGGGGTGAGGTAGTCCATCATGGTGATAAGTTCAGGTAGACCACATTGAGGGGGATTGTATATGCATATTAGGTGAACATTTTTAGTTTTACCAAGTGTCAGCACTACATGGTGGCACTCTGAGGGAGTCATTAAGTGGGGCATAGTAGGATGGCTGGAGATGTTTAGATGATCCTTAAAATCTCAAACCCACCTGGGGGAGTCTCTGTTGAAGCAGATAAAGCTATAACTAGGTATAAAGCAGGCTGGATCAGGTATGGGAGGTTTCAGTCATGTCTCTGAGAGACCCAGTATGTCAGGATTGTTTGAACTGACCCAGGCACCTAGTTCAGTCTTGTTTTGCCATTAGACTTCAGATATTCATGTGCACCAACTTAAGACCCTTTATTGAGGACCAAGTTGGAGAATGCCGAGTAAGTTCCAGGTTAAGCTCAATGTCACCAGATAACAGCAAGACAACTGTGACAAATGAGAGGCATGATCTGAGCAGTTGTCGAAGGGGCACTGGCAAAAACCTAGAGGTATTGAGCAGTGTGCATGCAGCAACTAGTGAGTTTGAGAAGGAGTAGTCTACAGGAGTGGAGTACACTGCTGTACTCCAAGGTGAGACTAGCAGAGGGAAGGAGTCACACAACCATAGTATACAGAGGAGTGTAAGTAATGCTTAGATCTAGACTGAGGGCTATTCAATTATCTACAGTGCACTTCACTTATAACGGACACTGTTATAGTGGACAGTCGGTTATAGCAGACAAAAACTGATTTCCAAAACCAAATGTATCAGATTCAATGAATTTTCCTCTGGTTATATTGGACAGAAACACTGCTTATAACGGACTCTATGAAGCTTTATGGGCATTTGCAGTGCTTTTGTTTTTGGAAGGGAGGAATGCAGAGCTGGTCAGGAGATTAGGCAAATATAGAATTCAGATGGAGGAGATACAGAGATTAAATTTCTTGCAAAATTATTCTCCACAAGCTGCAAAAATGAAATTAGTTAACTAATTGCACTAAAATGAAATGGTTTTATATTTCGATAAAACTCTTACAGTACAATTGCTTTTGTTCTTACTGTTCTGGAACCCCAACAACGAACCACCAGAGCTACTATCTTCCTGTTACCGTCTGCAATGAACTTCCTTAAAAAAAAAAAAAAAAAAACTCACATTCCCTGACACTTTAAATAAACACAGACTGTAGAAACATTTATGCTAGGCAGGATTCTGAGTAATCTATGAAGTTCTGTAATATGTTCTAATTCATTTTGCACCCCTGCTCACATACATGGGCACGCCAAACACACAGACTCCACCTCCTCTGGATATAACGGATAAAAGTTGTATGCACAGATGCATCCGTTATAACAGGCTTGCACTATATTTGCACACTGGACAGCAGATTGGTAAAGAGTGAGCCCAGGAAACAGAACAAGGGGCTAAATTTTAGCTGCACAAGTAGAGACCTCCAAAAATGTAACTGTTAATGGACCCCAGATAGGAAGTATCAGGGTTCCAGTATCACCAACAATCAATTTAGACAGAAACCAGCAGGCTAACTTGAATTGACGCTAGAATGTTTTGACAGGATATTCAGTTGCACGGTATAAACCCACAAACACTTAACTGCTAGTGGAACCAAGATGGGAGTATCGGTGTTTCATTATCAACCAACCAACCAACTTTGACAGAAAAAACAGCAGGCTTTTACCTTTATAAGTGCCTATGTATCAATACCTTCTGTCTATATATTAAATATGGAGTAATTTATAAACTATGTGTAAATATAGTATTGGAAAAGAAATTAATGATTGTAAGATATTGTCTTGCTTTAAATGCCAAAGTTATGATGTTTATTATCAGTTTGTATGAAGTCTGACTGGCTGAAATTTGTGAAAGCCTTCATATGTAACAGCATATCTGTCAAATGGTGATATGAAATAAAGGAAGTATAAAAAAAAAAAACAGCAGGCTTAGTAAAAACAAAGCTAGATACTGGGACAGAAAATAAGCTAACATCTAGTACAGATTGTGTGGTGCAGCCCTCCTTGTGAAAATGTGTAATACTTGCTATATTTTGTAACTAAGATATGTAGCTAGCAAACTAAGCTTGGCACTTCTCCTCGGATCAGCCCAGGGCCATAAAATGTCTGTGAGAAAATTAGCAGCTGCACAGATGCAATAGGCAAAAACTACAGCAGCATAGCAAAGAATGCAGCTAATTGTTTGCAGCAGTAACTTGAGCATATTTACAAAACAGGGATATGGCAGGTATTTCTATTGTAGTACCAAGGAGTCCTTGGAGCACTATGGTGACAAGGGTGCACACAGTTTGGGCAGAGTGGCTGGCTCCACAGCTGACACCCAGTGTGACAACCTTTGCGCACTGGATTGCTAGAATGGGTTGCTGTATGAGGTGGGTAAAAGCCCCACCCACACTCAGATGCGGCCACCTGGTTGGCTGATGGGCACTGCAGGTCCCAGTAGACTTGACCCCTTTGGCAAGGTTCCAGGATCCGTGATCTGAAGATCATGTGGTGGAGGGAAGGCTGTGAAGCTGAGGGAGCCCTCGGGACCCATCAGTGTCCAGGAGTGAGTGTGGAGATGTGAGATGCTGACTTGCTGCAATAACGAGAAACTGGGAGCTGGAAAAATTCAAAATTCGGCAGGCTTTTCTTAGCCCTGCCCACACTCGGATGCAGCCACCTGATTAGTTGATGGGTGCTGTAGGTCCCGGTAGAGTTGGCTCCTTTGACAAAGTTCCCAGGTCCGTGGTCAGTGATTATGGGGTGGAGCGAGGGCTGTTGCAGCTGGGGGACATCCTTCAGTGTCCCGGAATGTGGAGATGTGACACGCCAACCTGATGCTATAGTGAGACTTTGGGAGATGGAAAAATTAAAATATAGTGAATAACCACACAGGCAAAATAAAATAGATTTGTGTAGCTCCAAGAATTTGTTGCGACACAATGAGTTAGCCGGCAAGAAGATTAAACAAGTAAGAAATCAGAATCATGTTGGGGTTGATTTGGTGGTAGTTGTGTTAATTTAGTAAGCACAGTGTCCTGAATGTACATAAGATAGTCGTAAGTTTCTTAGTTAATGTGAGTTGTGTAGAGTCTTATCTTCAAACCATTGGAATTGCTTGGATAATGTTGTATGCTTCAAGTACTGTGGCTGACTGCAGGCTAGCCTAGCACTCCAACGAATTCTTGAATGTGTAAGGTCTACAGCATTTACCACAACCAGCAGAAACCTGCTGAATAAGTAGGATAAGCACAACTACTTCAACTTCCTCATCAGATGCAAAACTGAATAAATGATTATTCTCAGTCCCACTTACACTGAAACTTTTAGCATGCAATGATATGTTGCTGTTCTTATTTTTTTCTACTAAGATGAGAATGCTGAAAAGTGGAGGACTGAGTGACTCAATGATACCTTTCACATTTGAATAATAAAGCACATCTCTTTGCTTAGGTCAACAATGACCAGGCACCTCAGTTCAGTCCCCTACTGCACAGCTAGCCTTCATTCCATAACGTATCATTCAACACAGTCGAAAGTCTTTGCTGAGTAGGGGCTAAGAGCAGCATGAACACAGTCAGAATTACTCTCACACAAGAAGAGGATAGTTTGTGATGCTCAGGGTTAAGGTGCACTTGTGCTGCAGTATGAGAAGCCCCACTAAGCAGCTGTCCATTCTGAACATGTGCTAAAGAGAGCACATACATACATACATGGGAAGACCGGTGGTCCATCAAGATCCTTCCATCCACTAGGTCAGTGGGAGTACATTCTAAACACAAGTGCATCTGTGTTGGGGTGGGAGCTTCTGGGTAGCGGTGAGTTGTAAATGACATATTTTAACTAAATAATGCTTGTTTTAAAATCTTACCCTGGCAGTTCCCATAGGTAGGCTGATAGGTTCATGGTTGAGTTCAGCCTACCATAAAGGTAAATGTCCAGCTGTAATCGGGCCATGCCTCAGTGTAAGCATGGCCCAGTTAGCTTTTTCACAAAGTAAACACATTTTTTAAACTTACAAGTGAAATATTTCAGCAACTGTATCTGGTTGATCCTGCCTCCCTGCAACTGGCATTGTGAACTGATGGGCGTGCCCACAACCACCCGCGGCTGTCCCAGTATGACATCTGACACAGGGAGCAGCGGGGGGCATGCCCATAGACAGTCTGTATAAATAGAGCTGTTAGCAGCTCCAGTTTCCAAAGTACATGTCCCGGTGCTATACCGAGACCAGATATGGTCTGACATACCTCCACAGAGCACCACCATTTCATTTGACCGCTGTTTTCTAGATTTTTCTTACTCTAGTTTTTCTATCACTCTACCTCCCTAAAGTGATTCCCTCCTTTTCATTTATGAATAAATGGGACCTCTTCCATCGCTGCAGCTGCAGTCAGAAGATCTAACACAAGGATTTACACAAAGCCTGTGTCCGTTGTCTCGGCGCCAACCACGATGTCTAGGCCTACCGGATCTGCAGCGGCTTTAACCAGGCCATTTGATAATGACGTCTTCAAGAGCTGAAGTCTTTCCTCATGAAACAGAAGGTCACCATCCTGGAGAAGGAGCTTCAGGCCAGAGGCTCCTCAACTTCCTAAGCCCTGTCCTCGGGATCCCATTCAGCCAATGCCTGGGACAAGTCAGGGAAGCATTGCCACTGGGAGAAGGACCTGTCTTCCTGGGAGCGTTTTCAGTTGCTGCCCCTGCAACGACCGCTTTGGGGTCGTTGGTCAGATCAGTAGTGTCCCCTGCTGCTGCCCCCACCCTCTCGTCAACAAGGTCGGCCTTGGCAGCCTTCCCTGCTGGAGCTGCTCAGCCCAGTGGCAGTTGATCATCAGCAGGCCTTTCACTTTTCCCGCCAATGATTCGTGCCTCCCACACCCTTTCTACCATGGGGGGGGACTTTGGCAGTATGGCAGATCGGTTCCGCCGACGTTGACCCCTCATCACTGGGGCTTCCTCCTCTGCCTCCACCAAAGTGCCTGCCCTTACTGAATGTTCCCCACCCTAGGGGCCTCAGTCAGGGAGCAGTGCTGGTTCTCTGGTGGCTGGTGACGATCGTGTGCAGATGCGCATAAAGCATCTCTTGTCAATGCTTCTGATGGTCTCGATGACATTGGGAATGCAAGGCCCTCAACTAGTTCCCCAGAATGCAAGGCCCTCGACTAGTTACCCAGCCTGACTCCATAACATCGCTTCTCCAGCCTGCCCCATCGACGCTGGGGCTTCAGTACCCCCCCTCATTGCTGCAGGGCATTGCACCATCAACAGTCACTATCGATCTCCGGGCTGTTTTCTTGTCTGTCCTGGACGTTGTGTAGAAGGTCATTCCTCCCCAGGATCTGTCGCTGGCAGGGCTTTCCCAATTGGCGCCGTCACACAAGTGCCATCGGGGCCTGCCCCCTCACGCTCATCGCTGACCCAGGGGAAGATGATGATTATCACCTGATTTCCTCCTTCTGGATGAGAAAGATGAGGAGGATGAGGATGAGGATGCTGGAGCCTGGACTCCCAGTCTCCTCAGTGGGGTAAGACTCCTTCAGATACACCCCAAGGTCTCCCCAGGGTAGATCTACTACGAAATCCTGACAGTCACTTACTCGACGTACAATAGCTTGACTCTGTTTGCCTGACATTCACTTGCCCGACAGTAGAAATTTGCCTGCGGCGGAGGTGATTTCGTTTGGGTGGTTTTGCCCCGCACCCCCATGCCGATACTCACCTCCACGGACAAATTTCTACTGTCGGCAAGTGAATGTTGAGCAAATGGAGTCTGGCTATTGTACATCAGGTGAGTGAGTGTTGGGATTCCAGAGGACTCTCCCGATGACCCTCTTTCATTGCCATAATGCAGCAATTGCAAGCCGCCATGAGGTTCAGTGCCATGGAGCAGGATGTTACTAGGTGGAATGTGGCCCACTACTTAGGCTTGCCAGATTCTCCTCCTCTGGTTACTCTCTATGATGGATGCCTATGAGGATGCCACAATGGCCGCTTGGTACAGGCCTAATATGATCCCTCCTGTGCCCAGGAAGGTGGATAAGCTGTACCAGGCCCTCTCGGGGAAGCCCTTTTTTGTGGGACTCCTTCAGGCAGACTCGGTAATCATCAGTGTGGCCCATGATCAGTCCAAGAGACCCCAACACCTCAGCGCCCTCCCTATAGACAAGGAGTCCAGGAAGCTGGACCTAATGGAGAAGAGGGTTTTTGCCTCTTCCACCCTGCCCATAAGGCTCCTTAATTATGTGGGCCACATGCACATGCTCAAGTACCAGAATGACCTCTGGGAATAATGCCGGTCTGCCACCTGGTCACTCCCTGAGGGTTCTCAGATGCAGGAGCTGCTTAGAACACTTCAGTCTAGTGCTGATGTGGGCAGACATCTTTTGAGGGCTGCTTATGATGCTCTATGTGCCTCAGCCAGGGCATCCACTGTGGGTATTTGCTTAAAGAGGTACTCCTGGCTCAGGGTGTCAGGTTTCAGTTCTGACGTCCAGCAATCCATCCTGAATGCCCCTTTCAATTCTTTGGGTCAGATGTGCAGGATATTCTAAATGACCTGCAGGCCTCAGGCCGCACCCTGTGATCTGTCCACCCCCTCTGCCACACCCACCAGAAGAGTGGCCAGAGGGTGCCCATTCAACATGCCACCCATACGCTTTGGTCTAGCTCCAAGCAGCCCGGCAAGCGCAAGGCTGCCTTGGCCCAGCCCACCCCTTCTTCACCACCGGCAAGTCCTCTAGAGGTGGCAGAGTGGGCCTTGCCTCAGCCTGATTCCTTGCCTGACCCCCTTCATCCGGTTCCCCAGGGTGTGGTTGGGGGGTGGGGTCATTTCTCCCTCTACCTAGACAGGTGGTGGGAGATCACAACTGACACCTTGGTGCTGCAGCTCGTACAGCAGGAACATGCTTTAGAATTTGTTGAGATGCCTCCAGAACTTCCTCCAAGGTCCTCCACCTACACTCCTGCATACGTGCCTGTGTTGAGGGAGGAGATCCAGTCACTGTTGTGAAAAAGAGCCATAGAGCCCGTCCCCAAGTATCAACAAAACATGGGGTTCTGCTCCCACTTCTTCCTCATCCCCAAGTCCACAGAGGACTTGTTACCCATCCTGGACTTAAAAAACCTGAATTACTACATCTAGTACAAGAAATTCATGATGGTCACCCTCTTGGGCCTGTTGCCTTTGCTGTGGGAGGGGGACTGGATCTGCTTCCTGGATATGCAGGATGCATACCTGCACAGCAGTATCTGCCTGCCTTACAGGAAGTACCTTAGATTCCTATTACAAGGGGAACATTACCAGCTCAGAGTTCTTCCGTTTGGCTTGTCTAATGCACCTCGGGTCTTCTCCAAGTGCCTAGCAGTGGTGGCAGCAGCCCTCAGGAGGGAGGGCCTTTATGTCTTTCCATACCTAGATGACTGGTTGCTCAGGGCTCAATCCAAGGAGCAATTGTCCTTGACCCTGACATGTACCCTGCAACTGTTCAGTCAGTTGGAGAACACACAGTCAGCCTGTCCAAGTCAGTGTTGACTCTGGGACAGCGTCTCCAGTACATAGGAGCCATACTGGTCACGGCCCAGGTCTCTGCCTTCCTGCCTCCAGACTGGGTGGAAAGCTTAATAGCGCATGCCTGGGAAGTCAATCAGAGCCGGTATGTCACAGCCAGGACATACCTCAGACTGCTGGGTCTGATGGCCACAGCCATTGTCACTGTCCCCTTGGTGAGGCTGCACACGTGCATCCCTCAGTGGACTTTGAGGGTACAATGGGACCAGCTGATGGATGACCTGGAGCAGATGGTCCTGGTCTCCTCGCCAGTCAAAAAGGTCCTCTAGTGATGGATGGAACCTAGTTATCTACTCTCTGGGGTTTCTTTCCTCATACCCTCCTCCATCAGATCCTCAACTCTGATGCCTCTGGAATGGGCTGAGGCACTCATCTGGACCCTTTCCAGACTCTAGGGGCATGGACTTCGCTCAAGGCTTTGCTGCACATCAGTGTTCTCGCAAGCTGTGTTGTATGGCCTCCAGGCCTTTCAGTCTCACCTGTCCCTAGGCCCGCTGCTAGTGTAGATGGACAGTATCAGTGTGGTGCCTTATATCAGCAAACAAGGGGGCACCCACTCTTATCCCTTGTGCAGAGAGGTGATGAGAGTTTGATACTGGGCTCTGGAACATGATCTAGAACTGTCAGCTGTCCATGTTCCAGGTGCCCAAAGCATCCTAGTGGATCAGTTATGTAGATCACAGTCCAGAATGCACGTGTGGGAGCTGCTCACCTCAGTAGTAAAAGACCTATTTGACAGGTGGGGTCGCTTAGAGTTGGACCTTTCTGCATCCCACTCAATGGAAAACATCCACTTTTCTGCTCGCTCAATCCAGGGCCAGGAGTTTTCTAGCAAGACACATTGTTCCTCTCTTGGAAAAGGAGGATCTTCTTTGAGGGTATCTCAGTCATCATGTTACACCATAGGAACCTTCGCCATTGGTGAAGGGAAATCCACACGGAAGATTTTCAGCAGTACAACATGGGGCCGCTCACGACGTCAACGTCCGCTGACATCACCAACCCTATATAGGCATGGGCAGCCTTGCTACCTCCTCAGTTCTTTCCCGCCATTGACTTGCTTGCATGAGTCTCCACGGAAGCTTTGTCACAGTGTTCATGCCTTTTTCAGCCTATGGCTTTTTTCTTTCTAATTTACCTAAATCTCTTTTCTAAGAGACGTTTATTTTTGTTTATGTTGAGAGTTAATCATTTCTCTTCTCTTTTCCGTCTCTGCCACTGCAGAAAGAAGATTGCCTCTACAGACGAACACTCTGTTTGTGTCTGCTGTCTTGGGCCTGACCATGACATTTCCAACTGTGAGCTCTGCCAGAAGTTTAACCAAGCAACCCTCAGGCAACACAGGAAGGCTCTCAAACAATTCCTGATGGAGCAGCAGGTAGCCAACTCCAGGCAGGGGTCCTCCGGGGCCCCGGCCTCTTAGTCGCTGACTGGCTTTTCAAGCCCTCAGGCATCCAAGGCCCAAGACAAGTCCTGGGGGGGGTCACAAAAAAAGACTGGGACCATGACTGCTCCCCTCAGCAGTGATCCTACTCCCTGTTGGCCTCTCCTTTGAAGGGTTCTTCATTGGCTGTGGCTGCTCCAATGAAGAGCCCAGCTGTCCAGGTCTCTGTGCCTACCAGACCCATACCGACAGCACCTCCGCCTGACACACAGGGTGCATGGCTGTCAAACGCTGGGTCATCAGCCCTTCCGATGTTGATGACGGCCTCATCGAGGACCATCCTGTCGAGGCCTGCCCCTTCTCCTTCCACAGCTGGAGGGTCGACACTTGTGCCATCGAACCCCCGCCCCGCTGACATCTGCTATGAGACCGAACAAAGTATTGATTAAATTCACTAATGTACTATTTCAGCAGATCGGTGCCTTGAATAGGCCCCCATTGCCAGTGCCATCGAAGACAGCTTTGTCCTTGATGCCTCTTTGTCAACCTCGGGAGACCTCCTGCGGGTTGCTGCCAGCAAATCCAATGCCAGACCCAGAGGTTGAGGAGGTCGACGTCGAAGAGGAGTGTCACCCTGATCTCATTCTCCCTGATGATGTGGAGGATGAAGAGGAAGAGCTCCTGATATCAGACAAGTCCACAACTTCCTCGGTCAGTGACGACTCTGTGAAACATACTCCATGTTCCCCTCCTGAGGATGCCACATTCTTTAATATGAGGAGTTTTCTTCCTCCATGGGCTTCCAGATTGAGGAAGAGGATGTCACCAGGAAAGACATGGTGGATTTCCTGGAGATCCCAGAGAGTCTTCCCCTAAGATCATTCCTCCACTGTCACCTGCATTGAAGAATGCCACTACGGCAGCCTGGCACAGACGAGACATGGTGCCAGCCATGCCAACAGGCCCTGGGAGCCCACGTTCTTTAACTAAGGATGGCTTCCATGGAGAAGGAGCTGCAGTGATCGTCCTTTTCTCCGGGGGCTTTGGACTCCCATAAGAAGAAGAAGGACAAGGTGAATCAGTGGGATCGCGATTGGTCTCCTCCCTAAACACAACCTCTTTCGGGGGCCACAGGCGACAAGCAGTCCCCCACAGGTGCAGGTACTGCTCCTCCAACCAAGTCTGTCCCTCCTAGCGGGTAACAGCCCTTGTTCCCCCTGCCTGAGCTGGTCACAGTTCAGGCAGGAGCCTCTGATTCATCGGAGAGCTCCGCCACCCTTAGGCCCCTCAAAACTCTGGGGCCTAAGTCTGGTGTCGCAGCTGATAAGTCCATTGTCAGCTCCTTTGATGAACGCCCAGCCACTGCGCTTCCGTTGGGCCCCAATAACAGGCCAGAAACCAATCCTCTGGATCAGCACACGCTGCCGCTCCGGCAGCAGCCCTCCCCAGAGGGTTCTGCCTCTTGGGATCCTACTTCGCCACCTCCCCTGGTGGTGACTCCTGGCTCTCCTGCACACTCGGAGCCAGAGTTGGAGGAGCATCTTCCCGACACAACCCTGGTGCCAGAGCCAGAACGCCAGACGCTGGACCTCCCTGGGGAGCCGGGGTCCCCTGCACCGCAGGCTCCCTTGTCTGGGCCAGCTCCCCCACCTCAGACTCTGGTGGGACCTCGGACCCTCTTGCAATGATGCTGGAACCTCTGTTGGGCATTCAGACCTGACGTTACCAGGCCCTTCTAACCCTCCATCAGGGCCCCAGTCACGTTCTTCAGCTCCTCAGTCTGGTCCTACGCCTGGCTACCTTCCATTAGGGCCCCCAATAAGATCTTCATCTCCTCCTTTGGGTCCTACCCCGGGTTACCCACTGTCAGAGCCTCCAGCAGGTCCCGCAGCTCTGCCGTCTGGCCCTTCGATGGGCCTTCCAACGCCAAGCTTCCCTGTATCTCACTACCCTTCGCCAGTGTATCTGCTGCCAGGATATCTCAAGCCAGGGTACCCCATGTCGGGGTATCCGATGTTGGACTAATCACCCTACGGGATGCCAGGCTACCATTACCTGATGCAGGGCTATACGACACCAGAGTTTCCTTTCCAAGGCTACCTGCTGATCTGTTATCTCCCTCCTCCACCTCCTCAGCCTCAGGTGGATTTCAGGAAGGCATTAAAGCCTTGGTGGTCAGTAACCAAGACACAGTTGGTCTGAGAACTGGACTGGCAACAACCAGCCACGGCTTCCATGCAGGGCTGCTTGGACCCTACTCCCAGATCCCTTTCCCCAGTGGAATCTTTCCACTCTACCTCAGGACAGCCTTTGCGTCCTACCACAGTAGCCGGTATCAGCAGGGGGCCTTACGGTCTCTCCGCAAGAGCTTCCACTTCCACGGGCTCTGTATTTGGACAGGAGTCCATCATCAGAATTGGACTTAGACTTCCCCAACTCCTGTGCCTCGGGTATTCAGACCCCCTCCCAAATCCCCTCAGCAGGACCCCTCTTTTACAGAGATCCTTCGGAAGATATAGGGAGCAAACAGGTGAAAAACAGAGGATGAGAACCCCCAATGCAAGAGGTTGACAGAACACCTGGATATGCCAGAACTGTCCCCTTTGCTCATTCATTCGTGGATCAGACCACATGAAGACCTGGCCTCCACGGTCTGGCAACAACTTTCGTCAGTGGCTGCAGTCGCCAAGAAGGCTGATAGACTGTTTCAAGCCCCCGAGGGTAAAGACCACCTTAGTTCTCACCCTAAAGTGAACTCGGTGGTCATTAATGCGGCCTCTGACCGTACGACTAAACCTAAACACATGAGCACTTCTTCAGACAAGTCACGGCAAATAGACCAGTTTGAATGCAAGGTTTACTCCCCCTCCACTCTGGCCCTCAGAGCTTTGAACTACTTGGCACACATTATTGTATACCAGAAATCTATCCTGGGACAGTTGAAGCCTGAATAACTACATATCCCAATTTTTTCTTCCCACTGTCGCTTCCTACACTTTATTTTCCAGGGGGAACACTTCCAGTTCAGAGTGCTCCCCTTTGACCTCTCCTCAACACCCAGAGTGTTTACCAAGTGCCTAGCAGTGGTGGTGGTGGCTTTACGCTGCCATAGAATATGTGTTCCCATACCTCAATGACTGGCTTCTGTCAGCATCGTCACGGGACAACCTGGTGGTCTCCCTGACTAGTACCCTGAATCTGTTCAGACAAGTGGGGGATCATGGTGAATTACCCCATATCCCACCGTGTTCATTCACAATGCCTCCAATTTATTGGGGCGGTGCTGGATACTGCTCAGGGTCAAGCTTTTCTCCCTTTGGATTGGGTGGAAACCTTGCATCAGTAGGCTGTTCAAGTGGCAACCAGCCAGTGGACCACAGCCCATTCAGTTTTACATCTTCTGGGCCTGATGGCAACGGCTATTCCCACTGTCCCCCTGGCAAGGCTCTACATGCGGATTACATAGTGGACCCTTCGGGTCCAGTGGGACCAGAAATCGGACAACCTGGATCACAGGATTCTGGTGTCCAGCCCCATACGTCGGGACATCCTGTGGTGGCAGGATCTGTCCAGTCTTACCAGAGGGGTTCCTTTTCAGGTGCTCCCACTGGCTCAGACTCTGACAATGGATGCTTCCAGTCAGGGCAGGGGCATCCATCTTGTGATCACAGGACACAGGGATCGTGGTCTCAGCAGGAGCTGTGCAGGCTGTACTTATGCCCTTCAGGCTTTTCAGCACCTTCTCCTCCCAGGGTCCCTGCTGGTACAGATGGACAACATGTGCATGGTCTAGTACCTGAACAAACAGGGAGGCATGCGGTCATATCCACTGTGCAGGGAAGCAATGTTCGTGTGCATTGGGTGATACAGCACAGCCTGCAGCTCACGGCAGTGCATGTCCTAGACATTCAAAATGTCCTGGCAGACACCCTCAGCCGCACTCAGGCAAGAGCACACGAGTGGAAGCTGAGGCAGTCAGTAATCAAAGACACTGATTGATGGGGTTGCCCCAGATCTCAATCTGTTCGCCTCTCCATCCAACACAGAACTACCCAGATTCTGCTCACTCATTCCTGGGTGTGGTGTTTTCTCGCGAGATGCGCTCTCTCTCTCTCTCTGCTGGACAGGGAGGTTCTAGTATGCCTTCCCTCCCTTTCCACTGTTACAGAGGGTGCTTCTGAAACTACAGCAAGAAGGAGCTCGCATGATTCTCATAGCCCCTTATTGTCCTCGCCAATTGTGGCTTCCTATGCTTCAGCAGTTGAGAGTGGAACCTCCAATTCCACTACCCCTCTGCCAGAATCTCCTGACCCAGGATCAGGGCAAGCTGGTCCATCCTGACCTCAGATCCCTTCACCTTCACGTGTGGCACCTGTTGATGTAGCGGTTACATGCTTTGAGGTCTCTTCCAGAGTGGCTCAGGCCCTTGTGGAGCCCCGAAAGCCGTCCACAAGAACTACATATGCTATGAAATGGAAGAGGTTCTCCATTTGGGCATCCTGCAAGAGTTGGGACCCTTTCTCTTGCTCTGTTCCACAGGTCATGGAGTACCTACTGCATCTCTCTGACCTTGGCCTTAGTTACTCTTCTCTGAAGATCCACTTGTCTGCCATTTCTGCCTGCCACACTCTAGTGGATGGCAAAACTTTGGCTCAGTTGCAGGTTTCCAAAACCTTTCTGAAAGGAATTCTCCATTTGAAACCCCAGGTCAGAAACCCTGTTCCACTGTAGGATTTGAACTTCATCCTTGAGAAACTCACTTTGCCTCCCTTTGAACCAGCTGCAGGCTGCGACCTGCACTACCTTTCCTAGAAAGCACTCTTTTTAGTTGCCATTGCTTCTGCTCAAAGGATTTCCAAGCTTCAGATCCTGATGTGTAAAGAGCTTAATTTGATTTTCCACAAAGACCAGGTGGGTCTGCATACAAATCCTGCATTTCTACCAAAGGTGGTTTCTGAGTTTACTTTGAATCAGACCATACACTTGCCAGTGTATTACTCTGACCATTCCAGTCAAGGGGAGGCCATTCTGCACACACTCGATGTGCACAGAACCTTGCATTATTATACTAACCGGACAAAGTCAGTCCGTAAATCAGATCAGCTTTTTGTTTTCTTTGCGCCCAAAAGAGAAGGCGCGGCAGTTTCCAAACAATGCTTATCCAAATGGTTAGCAGGCTGCATTTTGTTTTGTTATCAGAAGTATAAAAAAGCTCCTTCTGGGGGACGTCAAGGGGCATTCAGCCAGAGGCATGGCTGCATCTCCTGCTTGTTTCAGGACTGTTACTGCCGCGGACATTTCTGCGGCAGATACTTAGAGCTGTGTCCACACCTTTAACAAACACAACAGTCTGGACACTGGTTCTAGGCACAGGGCAGGCTTTGCACTAGCCATCCTTCAGGGCCTCCTGATTACCCTGGTACCTACTGCAGACCTCTCCTGCCTCCCAAGCTTCAGCCTTTGTCTGAATTTCACTGCTTGGGACTCCGTTCTAATGGTTGTTCCTACTGCAAGAGCCCTTTCGAAGTAAGATAGTACAGTTACATAAGAACTTACTATAACAGTAGATCTTCGAGAGAGGCTGTTGCAGTAGGTACCCTTTCTTCCCTCCCACCTTCCCCCTGCTTTCTTCGGCTAATTCTTTCTAGCCTTTTCTCTTGGCTCCAGGAGCCCACTCCTTTCTCGTGTTGCAGCTTCTTAGGTCTCCGGTGGGAGAACTGGAGGGCGGTCGTGGGGACTGCTCACTATATAGTGTCACGCTGATGTCCCCCGCCGGACACTGCTGGCTAAAGTTTTCCGTGTAGCCCTAGTCCTAATGGTTAGTACCTACTGCAAGAGCCTCTCTTGAAGATATACTGTTACGGTAAGTTCTTATGTAAATGTACATTTAAACAACATGAAGTCTTGCTGTATTCTGACTATTGCAGTTGGCCCCAACACTTGAACTGCTCCAGAGAGTACAGGGTTAAAGTCTATGCAGAGCATAGAACGTTAAGCTCGAACTCGGTTCAAACCTCTGTCTGCACCACTTTGAAGTTCAACAGTCAGATTCTTTACTACACCTAACTGAACAGTCGCTCCAGAGATTTTCTCCTCTGCTCGCAGTTCAACAGTCAGTTAAAGTCATTGGTTTTACCGTTTATATCGCAAAATTTGGTTCAGATCTCTGTCTGTGGTACAGTAAGTACTAGGTAGTGAACTAGCATAGTAAAAAACTTGTGGAAATTGTAACAGTGGTATTTTGACTGGTTCAGCTGAACCGGTCATCTAGTGTGTTTGTGTTTATCATCTTTCCTTTAACTTTAGTGTGTGGTTACCGGTCCTTATTGGTTTAAAAAAACAAAAACAAATGTATTTCTTGTGTTTTTTTCCAATACCCGTGACACGGTTAGAAACTGATAAGGGAGTCTTGGCTGGCTGTTTGCCGTAAAAAGGGTAAGTTTGTTGGTTAGGATGGCTACGTCTGAGAAACCCAAAAGAAAAACCGGGCCCACTGGGTTTCAGCACTGCAGTGTATGTGGGGAAGTCTTTGCTAAGGCTGATCCCCACACTACATGTGTTTATTGTGTGGAGTTTGACCACCTCAATTCAGACTGCCAAATTTGTAAAAACTTCCCTACATCTATCCTGGAAAAAAGGTTGGGCAGGCTTAGGGATAAGGAGGCCAAGAAGTCCGCTGACCCGGATGGCCAGCCCGGTTCGGTTCCGACCGAACCAGAAGGAGTGTCCTCTGACCAGGGCGATACTTCAGGCAAGAGGAGAGCCGATCCCTCCCGATCCCGAGGGGTCGGCTCCTACAAAAAGAAAACGAAAAGAGAAATCGGCTGGTTCTGATCCAGAGACCCATGTTCCGACCGCCGAGGAGATTGCCCGAGCGATTAGGATTGTGGAATCGCTTCATCCGGTTCCGTCTGATCCGGCGCCTTCTGTCAGGCACTCGGTTCGGTCGGTTCCTCCGGTTCAGGAATATGCCCCTGAAGACTTTAATGAACCGGATTTGGAGGGGGACGAGGATTACGAAAGTGATGATGGTATGGAAGGTCTGCATGAGCCCATTGAACCGGACATCTCCCCAGACAGGCCTTCTGGTGTTTCCCCTCCTAGGCTTTCTGAGTCCCCTTCCCACTACATGTTTTACAGAAAAGTGTCAGAAACCCTTCAGCTCCCTGTGGAAGAAGCTGTAGAGAAACAAGAGGAGCCTGATTACGTGGAGATGGGAAACAAACACCAAAACTGTTAGACTCCAAATTCTGTACCTCCTGCTGACAGAAGATGGACAAGAGGTACACTTTATCAGGCTCAGGTATGGAGTATTTGTACCAGCAGTGCAACCATGTTGGGGTTGTGTAGGCTGCAGCCTGTGATAAGGCTAACATACCCTTGGCTTCACACACCCCAGATAAAGACTCTAGGAAGCTGGATGCCATGGCAAAGAAACAGTACATGGCATCCTCCTTGGGACTCAGGCAAGCTTAATTATATGGCCTATGCAGCCAGGTATCAGAAGTAAAGGTGGGACACTGTACTGGCACTGGCTAAGCAGGCTTCCCCCCAGCTAGCCAGGGAGCTGGAGGAGGTGGCTGCTGATGGGATTGAGGCATCAAAGGTACAGTTTAATGTTGCTGTGGACTCCAATGATGTGTCATCAAGAGTCATGGCTACATCTGTGGCTCTTCGAAGAATGGCTTGGCTCAGATGTACTAGCCTCTCACAGGACACCCAGGCTAAGGCCATGGATTTCCCTGTGGTGGGTAATTCTCTGTTTGGGGAGCAGAGGGAGAATTACATGAAAAAGATGGACAAGTATAGGACCACCTACAGGAGTACACAGGCCAAGGAAAGGCAGGCAACTCCTCAAAGGCAGCAATCTAGGGGCAGTGGCAGGCCTTTTCATAGGCCTTTCTACCAAGCACAGGCCTCTTCTCCCTTTTCTCAGAGGGGGTTCTTTAGAGGGAGAGGCAGAAGGGGGATGAGCAGGGCTGCCTTCACCCCTCAGCCTAAGGCTCTTGCCAAGCAGACACCCTGATGCATCAGCCCGGGTCGACCCCCCCCCCCATTCCTGTAGGAGGCAGGCTGGCTTACTTCATCCAGGAATGGATGTCTGTTACCTCAGACAAGTGGGTCCTGGAGGTGGTAAGCCAGGGGCTGGTTCTCAGCTTCAAAAAATTACCAAAGCTGAGAGCCAGATCCTTTCCACCTGCAAGCATCTCCAAAACTGTTGCCCTAGAGGCAGAGGTTTAATCTCTGCTGGCCTTAAGGGCCATAGAGAGAGTTCCTACATTGCACAGGGGCAAAGGTCTGTACTCCAGATACTTCCTTACCCCAAAAAAGACGGGAGTGGCGACCCATCCTAGATTTAAGATACCTGAACAAATATCTTTTAAAACCAAAAAACAAAATGGTGACTCTTGGAATAGGCTCTGCAGTACTGCTTCCCTGGCTGCTGCCAGGGATATTCCTTTGCTAGAGATATGTAAAGCAGCCACCTGGAAAACAGTCCATACGTTCACCAAGCATTACTCCTTGGATATCCAGGCTAGGAGTGGTGCTCGGTTTGGTACAGCAGTACTGCAGAGCCTATTCCCAAAGTAGGTTTGAATCCCTCCTCCATGGAGGTATTGCTTGGTAGTCTGCAATAGTCAAAATACAGCAAGACTTCATGTCGTTTGAAGAAATAATTACTCACCTTAGTAATTATGTTTTCTTCTAATGGAGTCTTGTTGTATTCTGACCTCTCTCCCTGCCTCCTCTCTCAGAACCTGTTTTTGGAAAGTGGGCTGGCAGGTGCAGTGTTGCACCTCAGGGGTGCATTTGGCCACTCCCTCTTTTTAGAGAGGGGAAGTGGGTTGTTTTTATTATTATTTTAATAGTCTTGATTTGTTCACTACCTGTTTTTTGATTTTGGATTTCTTGACTTGAGTCTTTGGGGGATCCAAAATATTTGGCTGTCATTTGGCTAGAAAAATTTTACAATTTCCACATAGTGGTCTTAGTTAGTTAGCATTAGCTCGTAAGAATCTGATGGTTGCACTTCAAAGTGCTACAGACAGAGGTTTGAACCGAGCTCGAGCTCAACGTTCTATGCTCTGCATAAAATTTAATCCTCTACTCTCCAGGGCAGTTCAAGTGCTGGGGCTAACTGCAATAATCAGAATACAGCAAGACTCCATTGGAAGAAACATAATTACTAAGGTGAGTAATTTTTTCTTCCTTTTCCCCAAATAAGATTGACCTCTGGGGAAAAAGGGTTTATGCTTCCTCCACCTTAGGTCTGAGGACTGCAAATTATCTGTTGCACATGGTTAAATGCCAGCTGGAGAAAGGGAAAAGCTGCAGCTCAGGCCCTCCCTGATGGATCTCAGAAGCAGAAATTGCTTCAGTGCTTATAAGCTGTGGAGGATGTTAGCAAATATCCCCTCAGGGCACTGTACGACGTGGCTGATACTGTTGCCAGAGCGGCTGCCACTGGCATATGCCTTCGTAGGCACTTCCGGCTTAGAGTTTCTGGATTCGCGGTCGATGTGCAGAACAAGGTGCTTAGTGCCCCTTTCAATGGCACCAAGCTGTTCGGTACTGATGTGCAGACTATCATAAATGATCTGCAGGCTTTGAGCACGGCCATCAAATTGATCCATTCCCTCTACCACACTCAGCCAAGAGGCATAGAGTAGCCTACTCTTCATAGACAGACCAGTAGGTCCGGATTGGCCCCACACACTCAGGGAAAGCATAGAGCCCGGACGCCTTTGCCTGCCCCCTCCGATGTGAGAGCAGCAGTGAAGCAATGCAGAAATGATGGACCAGCCTCTGTGGCTGGCTCCACCTGAGCTTGACTCCTTGCCAGCCCCCCTTCCTCTGGTTCAGACCCAGGAGGCAGTGGTCAGAGGTCTGTTCTCCCTCCATCTGAATCAATGGAGGATCATAACTTTTGATGCATGGATTCTCCAGATCATAGAAAAAGGTCACACTTTGGAGCTTATACAGCAGCCTCCCGATACCCCCGTTCTCCCCCTGACCCACTTGTTTGTGCTCTGGGAGGAAGTACAATCTCTTCTGTGCAAGAAGGCCATTGAGCTAGTGCCCAGGTGCCAGAGAAACCAGGGGTTTTTATTCCAGGCTTTTCCAGGTCCCCAAAAAGACTGTAGCTCTGAGGCCCATCTTAGATCTAAAGGAACTCAATCTCTTTGTCCAGTACAAAAATTCCAAATGTTAACTTTGCCAGATCTAATGCCCCTCCTCAAGACTAGGGACTGGCTCTGTTCACTGGACATGCATATGCTTACCTGCACATCTCTGTCTTTCCTCCTCACAGAAGGTTCCTTCGTTTTGCCTTGCAGGGCAAGCATTATCAGTTTAAGGTGCTGCCTTTGGCTTATCCTCTGTGCCACAAGTCTTTACCAAGTGCTTGGCAGCAGTTGCAGTGGCTCTCAGAAGAGTGGTACTGTATATTTTCCTGTACCTAGACGATTAGCTTCTCATGGCCCCTTCCAGGGAGCAGCTTTTTGCAGACTCTGGAGCGTACACTCCAGCTCTTCCACTCCCTGGGCATTACAGTCAACCTGCCCAAGTCAGTTCTAGTACTGTCCCAAAGGCTGCAATATATCGGGACTGTCCTAGACTCTGCACAGGGGAAGGCCTTCCTACCCCAAAACAGGGCAAAGTGTCTCATAGCTGAAGCTCAGGAAGTTGTTCAGAGTCTGTTCATTCTGGCCAGGGTGTAGCGCAGATTGTTTTGCCTAATGGCAGAGGCACTCCCACCATTCCGCTCGCCAGACTTCATATACGTACCCTTCAATGGACCCTTACGGTACAATGGACCAGTGCATGGACAAGTTTGACCAACTAATCCTGGTCTTTTCTCTAGTACACATGGTACTGCAGTGGTGGACGAACCGCTGTGGAGGGATTGTGGGATGACAGATGGACCAGACACCGAACTTCTAGTTCAACACACAGTCTGTGTATGATGTTTATTCAGAATGCAGCAGATAACCTTCAGAAATGGCATATCCCTTCTGCAGTACATCAGTTTGTAGCAACAGACTATGAAAGTCTTTCCTCTACACTTAGCCAGCACCTACTGACTCACAGATCTCTGATCTAACTTGGCAGTTGAGATTCAGCCTCCCCATGTGGGCCTCGTTTGCTTGTGTGTTGGTGGCTCAGATAAAAAAAATAAATAAAATAAAACAAGCTAAAGACAAAGGACCTCAGTGCAGAAGCACCAAAACAAGGGTTACCCCAAAGGACATTGACAGTAAACCAAGTTTCAAAGAAACAACATCACACATACTTCCATAATGCAAAGCACCATGGGCTATATGCAAATCACCATGACATTTCAGACTTGTTCAGTTTACAGCAATTTTCATGCACTTTAAATAGCACAACTAATTTAATTTTTATCATACCGTCCCCGTGTAACTTTTTACCATTATGAAAAACACCTAGTGCCATGGTATTTTCAACATTTACAGGTTTTATACACATAAGGTATATTTATTAAAGTATTTTATTGACATAGTGCCATTGCATACTAAGTCCATCAATGAGGAGCACAGCCTGTTCTACATCAGCTCAGAGGTCACCACAATAACCTCCCTGTATGAGGACCTGAGAGGGAAAAGGAAAATTAAAGAGGACACTATAGCATAATCAAAAAAGGGAAGGGGGTTCCCATAGGTGGCCAACCATATGGACTAGAAATTGTAAAGGATAGATTAGGCTAAGAAATAGAAGAACCGTTGCAACAGATTTAAGAAAAGGTCAATCCTCAAGAGTGGCAGGTGCTCCCTGTCACAACCCCTTGAATCTACTTCAGGGTGTTCCCTTCCAGATTTCTTTCCCGCATCAGCTCTTAACCACATATGCTTTGGGTCTGGGCTGTGGAACACACATGTGTCCCTTCCAAACTCGGGGCTCTTAGTCTGAGAGGGAAGCTGCCCTGCATCTCAATGTCCTGGAGATGAGAGTGGTGCTCTATGCCATGCAAGCTTTTCAAGAGCATCTTGCTCCAGGCCAACTATTGGTGCAGTCAGACAGTTTGAGTGTAGTCTACTACATCAACAAGCAGGGCGGGACTCACTCATACCCCCCTTTGCAGAGAGCCCATGAGAGTGTGGTACTGGAGCACAGTCTAACACACTCTGCAATCCATGTGCCAGGCATCCTAAACACCCTGGCAGACAGTGTCAGTGGGACTCAGTCCAGCATGCATGAATGGGAGCGTCTCTCATCCGTCGCAGATGTGTTCGACAAATGGGATTGTTCAGAGTTGGACCTTTTTGCGTCCCCACTCAACGCAAAACTGCCCAATTTCTGCTCGCTAGATCCTGGGCCTGGAGTTTTCTGGCAAGACGTGTTGTCTTTCTCTTGGAGCAGGAGGTTTCTGTATACATTCCCTCAGTTTCCTGTGATCCAGAGGGTGCTAATCAAGTTGCAGATGGAGGGACCAGCATGATTCTGGTGGCTTCATTCTGGCCTTGCCAGATATGGTTCTCCAGCAGCTGGCAGAGAAACCTCTGGTCCCTCCTCCTCTTTGCAGAAATCTGTTGACTCAGGATCAGGGGACCCTGGTCCATGGTCCTTTCATCTGCATTCCTTGCTCCTGAGAACATAGCCATTGCTAGGTTCAGGGTCTCTAACAGGGTAGCGGACATCCTGGTGGCCTCCCGGAAACCTTCCACTTACGCCACATATGCCATGAAGTGGAAGCGGTTTGCCATCTGGGCTGCCAAACATGCCCTGGACCCTTTCACCTGTTTGGTGAATCATATCTTGGACTATCTGATCTCTTTGTCCAACTCAGGCTTCAAGTATTCCTCACTCAAGGTCCACCTTTTGGCTATTTCTGCCTTTCATGAGCCCGTGGGTGACAGCATGATTGATCAGCTGGATGTCTCCCCGCACTTTTCTCAGAGGCATCCTGCACCTAAAACCTCCAATCCATTCCCCTGTCCTAGCTTGGGACTTAAATTTTATTTTGGAGTTGACCCTGTCTCCTTTTGAGCCAATCGCGTCCTGCGATTTGCACTTTTTCTCTTGGACAGCACTGTTTTTAGTTGCAATTACTTCTGCTCGAAGAATTTCAGAGCTTCAGGCCCTCTGGTGCGAGGAGCCTTATTTGATTTTTCAGAAGGACAGGGTATCTTTACTCACAAATCCCAAGTTTTTAACCAAAGTGGTTTCTGAGTTTACTCTAGATTAGTCTGTCCACCTTCCTGTTTGTTTTCCTGAGTATGCCAGTCCAGGGGATGCGCTGCTCCATAGGTTAGATGTGCACAGAACTTTGAAGTACTATCTGCTTCAGACTAAAGAGTCCAGAAAGTCAAAGTAGTTGTTTGTTTTCTTTGCCCCAGGTAGAGAGGATTCTTCAGTTTCTAAGCAATGTTTTTCCAAATGGTTGGCAAATTGCATTGTGTTCTGCTACAACAAGTATGACAAAGAACTGCCTGGTGCTGTCAAGGCTCATTCCACCAGAGGCATGGCTACTTTGGTGGCTTGTTTCAGAGTGGTCTTGGCTACTGACATTTGTGTGGCTGCTACCTGGAGCACAATCCACGCTTTCACCAACATTACAGTTTGGACATTGCCTCAGAGCCTGTGCAGGTTGTGGCAGGGCCATATTGCACGGTCTCCTGTCTTACGTTTATGGAGATCCAGCCTCCCAGACTGTTTCACACTTGTCACTGCCTGGTACTCATTCCTACAGAGTAACCTGATTACTGAGATTCCGCTGAAGAAGATAGAACAGTTGTGTAAGAACATACCGTAACAGTAGATCTTTGAGGGGGTCTCTGTCATCAGGTACATTTCCCTCCCACCATCCCCCTTCTTGGGGCTTCTGTCTAGGAACTGGTTATCTGGTATATCCAGCTTTTCACTTAGGTCTGGGTACCCCTTTCTCTCCTCAGTCCTCCAGGGCGAAAGCCTTGCTCCTTTAGTCTCCGGGGAAGGGCTTGACAAATTTTAAAATTAGGTACTTGTCCACGGACAAGTGGCTTGTCAAAAAGTAATTGTCCCGGTACTTGAGTTGATAGTCTGGAAATAAAATGGCATATTTTTAATGGAGAGTATAAAAATACAGAAAGAGAAAACCTAAACAGATTTATTGTAGTATCAGTTATTTAGTGTTGTAATAGACAATAAGGAGAATAATATGAATTTGTTTTATTTTTTTTGTCAGGATGGAGAAGATTGTGACAGAATTAGCATGCAACACCAGCAGCAGTGCAGCACAGTCAGTGAGGACATCATGCAACAGACAGTGCAGTACAGCATCTGCATCAGGAAAAGTTATAGTAGGACGCCTGAGCTGCTTGCTCCAGCCAGAGCATCATATTCAGTATCATCATCATCGTCATCAACACTAGTGACTGCCTCAGGGACATTTTCATGTGAATCAGCAGAACTAGTAGTTGAACTAGCATGACCGTGACCATGAACGTGGCGTGTGCCAGGGCCAGATAGTAGCCAGTGGTTGATAGCTTGATCCAGACCAAAGCTGTCTAATGCAGGACCTTCAACTGCTATATGCAGAAGTGACTGGAGTGTGTTAGTCAAACTTGTTCTTATTTTGTTTTTATACTATTCCAAGTGGAGAATACTCTCTCATATTTAGCTGTAGACACATTCATAGCCAGTAACATTTCTATTAGATTGAGGATGTGAGCAAGCTGGGCCAGTCTCTCTCACAGTGGTCATGAATATACTTGCAGATATGGCTTATCAACTGCAGATTTAAGCATTGCTTTGAATGCAGAATACTCCCTTTGTATGCTGGTTATGTGATCGTCAGAAAAAAGTGACAAAAGTAGTCTAACAAATTACTGAAATCGGTTGTGCCAAACTGCACAAGTTCTCGTGATAGATTGAAGTTTTAAACAACTGAACCATTTTAGAGGTTCCTCCAAGAAATTCCAAAAATGCTGGTCAATGTAAGATACTGCTACATCTATTAAATTGTGCAGCTGAGTATCAGTCGTGAAATTTCCTTCTGGACAGTTCCCTTTGAACGTAAAAGGAGCAATCTTGTCCACAGTGCCACGTTTTGAAATTGGATAGTTCGTGCATTTCTCTGCAGGATTATATTGGTTTAGAAATTATGTCATAAACTTTCCAGGTCTTGTTTTTAGCTCCGTCAGCTGGAGTAAGCATGTCTCGACAAGTTGGAGGACTTCTAATATTAACAAGTCATCCTTTTGAAATTCCAGTGAGAGATTTTTCAGTATTGGCAAAAAAGTCCTGAAGAATAAACAGTGATTTTACAAACTGTACTGAGTGCACATCTCTTAGAAGGGCCTTTGCTTTGGCACCATCATCACAAGCAGAGTTTGCGACATGTTGAACTACTGTGGGCAGGTTGACGTGAACACAATGAACTGAACAGGTCTTACTTGCAAGCCAACGCACTTGCTTTATTGCACTGAAAGCAAGTTCAATGTGTATGACATCTGCTATTTCCTGTAGTTCCCTAAGGTTATTGGGGCTGTTGTGGTAAAATTAAAAAATTCCTTTCAGTGTGTTTTCTACTTTTTGAACAAAGGAATTTTTTTCATGATGTCGAGAACTAACTCCAGTTTGTGGGCTACGAAGTGCATGGGTATTACAGTGGGGACATGTCTGATTTTTGCTGTGGTGCCTCCTGTATGGCCCATCATCACTCTGGCACCATCAAAGTTGGCAGATACAAGAACTGGTTCAGACTTGCTCACATTGTTAAGGTCTGCAAAAGAAAGATCAACAGACTCCAGCACAAAGCTTATTGCTTTAAAAACTCCATCTGTGTAAGAATGTTCTAGAGGAACAGCTTTAATTAACACAGTTGTGACTCTTTTTTCTGCACCATCAACAAAACGAAGAAAAACATTTTCCCACTCTACTATGCTTGCCATCTGTATTGCCATCTGAAAGAACGATAACGAAATTTGTATTTTTGACAGTCTGGATCTGTGTTTTAGACATGACAGCTGATATTGTGTTACGGAAATCTCTGGCCCGTTTATCATTTGTGTAATTGCTGCCGAGTTTAACCCAATTTTTTTTTCTTGCAATGTGCAGAGCCACTCCAGATTTGAGAAAGGACATGGATTTTTAGCCAAGGAGTATGCGGTGTTAAACACCTCATTTTATTTTTGGTGACTTCTTCCATCTGAGAAAATGCTTGATGTATTGCAGTTTCAGATATGTTAAAATTGACTGCACGTTGACCAGTTTCGTGACTATGCTGGTTTGCACAAATTATATGTGGATTTGATTTCTCATGGGCTCTCACGGACTCAGTTCTGAAATTATTTGAACCAGTGGCAAACACGTTAGTTTTTTTTTGGATAAGCAGGAGCCGCACAAGTGGGATATTTCTCACAGACAGAGCAGTACATGATGCATTTTTTGTCATCATACCTTAACCAGGTAAAGTGATTTAGCCAGTGATGCTGAAATGTTCGAGCCCTTTTTTCTGTATCATATTTTTTATCTTTGCTTCTTTTCTCAGTGTTTGTTGTTTCCTCATCATCTAAAATGAATGGTCGCTTTAGCTGTACTGAACCAGAATGTGATGGCACTGAACTGCTGCTGCTACTGTTATGCTCACTCGTTTCAGAAACTGGTATGGTTCAGTTAGATTGATCACCTGTTATGTCTACAAACACAGACCCAGACTGAGAACCTTGGTCGTTGTTTTTTTCCTGACTAATAGGGCCGGGGGGGCTGGTTGGGGCTGGCTTTCAGACTGTGAAGAAGAAGGCTCAGGCTGTTTACTTTTTGTTCGTGATGAAGAAGATGAGGATTTTTTCCCCCAGTCCAAAGGGAAAATAGAATAGCTTACGTTGGCTTATTTCTTTTCATTTTTTAACTTTTATGCAATTGTGAAATATTCAAAGATTGTTGTACATAATAAAATTCTATTTTGTGTTATCTTTGTGTGTGTTGTGTAATTTTTTACCTTAAGCTCTCGTGCTTATGCAACACTACAAAAGGGCAGGACAGAGTAGGTGGGAGTCAGGGAGTGGGTGCTGGGAGTCAGACGGAGTACTAGTATTAGTACGACAGGAAAATGCTTTTTCTCTTCTCAGGGAAGATTCAGTATCGCAGTCAGCCACACACACCTCCACCAAGGTAGCTAGTTAGGTTTCTTTTTTTCTGTTGCCCCCAAAAAATGCTTTTTCCCTTCTCAGGGCAGGTTCTGTCTCACAGCCACACACAGCCACACCCCCTTCACCTGTCCACCAATGTGTAGCTAGATCACATTTATTTTCTGTTGCCCCAAAACAATGTTTTTCCTCTCACAGGTCAGGTTTGGTCTCCCAGACACACAAACACACACACCTCCACCAATGTAGCTAGGTACTGGTAGGTTTATTTTATTTTTTCTGTGGCCCCAAAAATGCCTTTTCCCTTCTCAGGTCAGGTTCGGTCTCATAGCCACACACATCTCCACCAAAGTGCTTAGGTAGCTAGGGTTTTTTTTTGTTTTTTTTTTCTGTGTAACACAAAAAATTTGTTTTCCCCTTCCTATAGTTTATTTCTAAGAAGTCTGCAGTTTTTCTCAAGTTCCTCTACCCTCTCAGGGCAGGTTAGGTCTTACAACCACACACATACCCCTCCACCAAAGTACTTGGCAGGACAAACAAAATACTAGCTAAGCTAGGTCTATTTGTATTACATTCTCCTCCTACTCAGTTTTCCCCCAAAAAAGTTCCTCTACCTCTCAAGGCGCTGGCAGGTTTGTTCTCACAGCCACACATACACCCCTCCACCAATGATGAATTTAGCTTTCTTTTTTTTGGGGGGGGGGGGGGATCTCAGGAAATGCTTTTTCCCTATTTATACTGTTTAACTTATTTATAGTAAGTATTCAGTTGTTCCCTTCCACAAGTTCCTCTACCGTCAGGCTCTCAGAGCAGGTTCTGTGGTCTCACACTGACAGCCCCTGCCACATACAACACACCTTCTCCACTAGTGTATGTAGCAGTAGCAGCTAGGTTTATTCAGGTTTTTTATTCTGTAGCTCAGAAAAATGCTTTTTCCCTTTAGTTTACTTTATTCCTGTAATTTCAGTTGTTCCCCAAGTTCCTGTACCCTATCAAGAGTCTTAGGCAAGGCTCTGCAGTATTCAGGGTCTCACTACAGCCAAGACACTCGCACACCCACTGTCCCCCTTCCACTTCCACCACTGGGACAGTCTCAGGGACAGTGGGACCGTACTAGGCTAGCTAGGAATAGGTGTGGTATATAAGCAGGTTGGGTTAAGGTTTATAGTTTTGTTAGTTTCTGTATATAAAAGAAGTATTTTTTTTCTTAAATTGTAGTTCAGTTATTGTGTTGTTGGCATGTTACTTTCTACACTCTGGGCAGGCTCTGTCTAATGGTCTGACATCCACAGGCCCCCCCCCGGCTTCCACCTTTTAGGTTTTTTTTTGGGGGGGGGTGCTTTTCCTTTTATATATCAGTCAGGTCCCTGACCTCTGCTCTCTCAATCTCAGAGAGAGCAGGCTTGGTCACTCACACACACCCTTCACCTTAACACAAGAGTACTCAGTAGAGTAGGTAGATAGATAGATATCTAATTATTTATTGAAGATATGCTTAATTTTTCTGCAGTTTTACATGTTCACAACATTGGTCTGCCTGCTGCCCTACCAGGCAAGCATAGTAGTCTCACAAGTTAAACACACAATCACTTCCCCCTCTTAGGGTCTTAAGTGTTTTTTTTTTATTTAAGAACTGTAGCCTTTCTTTCTATTTTTCTTCACTCCACATGTCCCTCCCAAGTCAGTTGGCCAGTTGAGTCCACACAGAGTCAGACAGAGCACAAACACAACCCCCTGAATTCAGTGTGCAGTTCTTTTGCTTCATCCTTCTTTATTTTCTCTGAATAAACTTTTTTTAATATATTTTTTATATTGTTTTATAAGACTCTGCAGGATTGTTTGATTAGACAGAGACTTTGCTCTCTCCACAACAGTCAAACGCCTTTGGTAATGCTTCTTTTTACAAAAATACGATCGCTCACATTCTCCCTTCCCCCCCCCAGACTTCGGATCCTCTTAATTTCCCACTCGCTTGGTGCGCTGATGTAATTTTTTATATATATATATATATATACATATATGTTTTTAAGTTCTTTCTCCAGGTACTACTGTACTGATCTGCTAGCCAAACAAGATATTTGTATAGTGATATAGTGATGGCTAGAAGGGCCACTAGAGTGGTGAGGGCGGCTAAGGCAAGGAAGGAGCAGAACCTGGCCAGGGAAATTAGGAGAGGGAACAAGGGGTTCTTTAGATACATCGGGGAAAACGAAGGGTGAAAGGGCAGATTAGCAGGATTAAATCAGGGGAGAGATGGGCACAAGACCCGGGGGAGCAGGCTGAGGTACTAAATGAGTACTTCACCTCAGTTTTCACCAAGGAAAATGGGGTGCTGCATCATACATGGGAGGAGACAGAGATACTGAGGAGGGGGACCCTTGCCGATCGGACGGGTCTGGGGTGAGGGGAGGCATCACTGGCAGGTGGGGGAGGGCTAAGCAGGAGAAGAGGTACCGGAAGTGGAAATCACAGCAGAGAGAGTGAGGAAGCCTCAGCCCCTTAAGACGGAGAAAGCACCGGGCCGGATAAATTACATCCCAGAGTGCTGTAGGAACTATGGATGTCCTGGCGAAACCCCTGGCGGAGCTTTTCACCATCTCTCTGAGGACAGGGTGGGTGCCCCAGGACTGGAAGGTGCGATATAGTGCCTAACCACAAGGGGGGATCAAGAGAGGTGGCAGGGAACTACAGGCCTGTCAGCCTGACATCGGTGGTGGGCAAGGTGATGGAGGGCATTGTCAAGGAGAGGCTAGGGGGGGACCTGGATAAGTCAGGGTGCCTGGATGATAGACAGCATGGATTCATCCCGGGGAAATCGTGTCAGACAAACCTGGTGGAGTTCTATGACTGGGTGACTAGTGCCTTGGACCTGTGTAGACCAGTGTACGTCCTCTTTCTAGACTTCAGCAAGGCATTTGACTCTGTTCCTCATGTGGGCCTGTTGGATAAGCTGGGAGAAATGGGGGTGGGGAACCAGGTGATCAGATGGATAGGCAATTGGCTCCAGGACCGGACCCAGAGGGTCGTAGTTGGTGGGATAGTCTCATCCCCAAGGAGGGTCATTAGTGGGGTCCCACAGGGATCAGTCCTTGGGCCCCTTCTGTTCAACGCCTATGCCTCTGACATAAGGACAGGAATCAGGAGTGAGATGAGTCTCTTTGCGGATGACTCGAAACTGGGGGCGGTGGCGGATGGGGAGGGTGGCCCTACAGGGGGACCTGGAGGCTCTGGAAAGATGGTCTAGAAAGTGGAAGCTGAGGTTCAATGCAGGGAAATGCAAGGTACTCCACCTGGGGACCAGAAACCCAGGCCAAGTGTACACCCTGGGGGGGGAAATGCTACAAGTCTGGATGGCTGAGAGGGACCTGGTGGTGGTGGTGGATGTCAAGATGAACAACTCTGAGACTTGTAGGAGGCAGCAGCCAAGGCCAACAGGATGCTGGGATGCATCGCTGGGGGATCACCTCCAGAAGGAGGAAAGTGATACTCCCTCTGTATAACTGCTTGGTGAGGCCGCACCTTGAGTACTGCGTGCAGTTTTGGAGGCCACACTTAAAGAGGGACATTAACCTCCTGGTGAGGGTCCAGAGGAGGGCAACCAAAATGATTTGGGGCTTGGGGGACAGGACCTATGAGGAGAGGCTCGAAGAGCTAAATATGTACACATTGGAAGAGAGAAGGGACCGGGGGGACATGATGGAGGTCTTCAAGTACATGAAGAGGTGCAAATAGGGGAGGAACAGTCAGGGTGCTTCAAGGAAGGAGGAGGGGCCACTAGAGGGCATGGGTGGAAGCTGGAGGGGAAGATTCAGGGAGAAAGGAGGAGGTGCTACTTCACTGAGAGGGTGGTGGAGCCATGGAATGCACTGCCTAGGAGGCTGGTGGAGGCAGACACAGTGGAGGGTTCAAGAGGGAGTGGACAGGTACAGGGGAAGGGTTCTGGAAGCAAATCCAATGCAGCAAGAATATCCTGAACTGGGAAGGGAGAAGCCAGAGAAGGCGAGGGGACAGCAAGGTCAGCACCCAGGGTGGGGGCTGACCAAACGAGCAGATACGAAAGACCGTTAGGCCTATTCTGCTGGCATTTTAGTATGTTAGTATGATTGTGACTCGCTCCAGCCCCAAATACACACAGTGTGGCTGTGAAGAGGAATCACCATCAAATGCTGCTGCTCAGAAAGAAATGTGCTCTCTCTGAGGGTCAGTAGCGAAATGGCGCCTTTGCCGACATGCACCGAGCTACTGACACTGAGCTCCGCCCCCAAGCACGATGGCCAGTAGCCAGGACTGGCAGGCACTGTACCATCACTTATAGGCTGCCTAGCCTGTCAGTTTGGCTGTGTTTGGCCAGTCACAATCGCGTTTCTTCTTGGCGCTTCCCCCGAGTGTCTGCTGGTGGCCAATCTCTGTGCCCAACTGCACAGTCAAGTCAGGGCGCAGTGGCGCGCAGCCACACGCATTCAACAGTGCTGTGTCAGGTGGCCTGCCATGTGACCGTAGCAAGAACAAATCGGGTGACCAGAGTCTAGCTTGGCTCCCTACGTCGGGACCCGGGAAGGACATCTAGTGGCCAGTGAGGGAAAAGCAGGTAAAAACCTGCAATTTTTAAACTGCAGTATGGTAGTCCGTGGGACAAGCAGAACTCTGGCATCTGCTTGTCCCCACTTAAAAATTGGTTGTCCAGGGCGTCGGGCTATTGGATTTGGCAAGCCCTTCCCCGGGGGCAAGATCTGAGGAGGGAACAGGGTGACCCACACCTACATAGGATTGGTGACGTCAACGGCATGAGCGGCCCCAGTTGTACTGCTGAAAATCTTCTGTGTGGATTCCCCTTCACCAACGGTGAAGGTTCCTGTGGTGTAACCTGATGACTGAGATCTCCTCGAAGATCTACTGTTATGGTAAGTTCTTATGTAACTGTTCTTTCCTTTTGCTTTCCCTCCCTTTCCTCTGACCCAGAGGATGTTGATCAAGCTCCAGATGGAGGGCGCCACTCTGTTTCTGGTGACTCACTATTGGCCTTGGTAGATTTGGTTTTCAGTGTTGCAGTAGTTATCAATGGAGCCTCTAATACCCCTTCCCCTGCGCACGGGCCTGCTGTCACAGGAACAGGTGACCCTTCTCCATCTGAACCTCCGGTCTCTTCACCTGCATGCCTGGCTCCTGAAAATGTAGTCATTGCCAGGCTTGGGGTCTCCCCTTAAGTAGCTGATGTCCTGATGGCCACCCGGAAGCCTTCTTTCAGGGCAACTTACTCCATGAAGTTGATGCTCTTTGCTTTGAGGGTGGCTTTCCGCCATCTGGATCCCTTCACCTGCCCAGTGAACCAGATTCTGGAGTATTTGCTGTCCTTGTCAGATGCTAGCCTGAAGTACTCTTTGCCGAAGGTGGATCTTTCCGCCATCTCAGCCTTCCATGTGCCCATTGAGGGTCGTACAGTATCCCAGTTGGACATGGCCCATACCTTTCTGAGAGACATCCTGCACTTAAAGCCTCCCATCCGTAACCATGTCCCAACCTGGAACCTAAATTTTGTTTAGGAGAAACTTACTTTGGCTCCTTTTGAACCTGCCGCAACTTGCATGCTATGCTTTTTGTCATGGAAAGCATTATTTTTAATTGCTATTACCTCTGCTCATAGGATTTCCGAGCTTCAGGCACTCGTGTGAGTAGCCCTATTTGATTTTCCACAAAGACAGGGTGTCTTTGCATACTATTCCATGTCTTTGCATACTATCCTGAAGTTTTGGCCGAAGGTGGTGTCTGAGTTTACTCTGAATCAAACCATCCACCTCCCTGTTTATTTTCCAGAGCATGCCAATCCAGGAAAAACATTGCTCCACACTTTAGATGTACATAGAATACTCCGATATTATGTTCATCATATGAAGGACTGCAGGAAGTCCTCTCAGCTGTTTGTTTCTCTCGCCCCTGGGAAAGAGGGCATACCAGTTTCTGGACAGTGTCTGTCCAAATGGTTGGCCAGCTGTATAATTTTTTGTTACAGAAAGCACGGCAAGGAGCTTTCTGGGGCTGTCAAGGGTCACTCTACCTGAGGCATGACCACTTCTGTTGCTTGTTTCAGGGACATCTCAGCAGCGGAGATCTGTGCTGCTGCCATTTGGGAGTACTGTCCACACTTTCACAAAGCACTACAGTCTGGACACCGCTTCTAGAAGGCAGTAGATTTCAGCCTGGCTGTGTTACAGGGCCTCCTCTCCCAGATGCCTACCTTCCAGCCTCCCATTCTGGTCTGCTCTGCAGGGCTGTTTGGGACTAGTTCCTAGGGTTTGACCTGCTGCAAGCGATATCCTTGAAAAAGATAGAACAGTTACATAAGAACTTACTGTAATAGTAGATCTTCGAGAGAATCTCTTGCAGCAGGTCATGCTGTCCCTCCCGCCTGCCCTTGTACCTCTGAATTCTCCTATCCTGATTCTTCTTTCCAAGATGGTAAACCTTCTGTTTCCTATACTCCTTCTGGCGGGTCTTTCTGGCTCTCCCTCAGTTCCCCCAGGAGTCTGTCCATGTTGGATGGTCTCTGGTGGGGAATTGAGAAGGGTGTGGGGCCATGCATGGCTATGTAGGGGGATGTCGACATGGTGATGTTGCAGTGGGTGGCCCCTGATAGACTGCTTGCAACAATGTGTCCATGTTGTCCTGGTGACTGTCGGCTATAGTTCTTAAGGTGTGACCTGCTGCAAGAGATTCTCTCGAAGATCTACCATTATGGTAAGTTCTTATGTAACTGTTCTCTTCAGCAAATCAGCTTCCAGGATGTCTCCAATCCATTTTATAATCCAGTACAGTACCAGAGTAGAACTTGAGCAGTTATTACATACAAGCAAGGCTTCAATAAATTTCCTTTTTGGGAGTATTTGACTTCCAAAAACAAAGTGAAAACTTCCAAAATAATAGCAGAGGAAGTATCTGGTATCTGACGAGGGGGAGGGAGTTATGCAACATATTTTGTTGTTGCCTCTTTTTTTTTTTTTAAACAATTTGCAGTTTTAAGCACAGCTCTCTAAAGCCATCCGTTTTGGAAATTTTGTTTCCGTGTTGGTCTGAAAGTGGGATCTGATGTAATTCATGGCCCTGAGCATGGCAGTATGAGTAATGCTATGGAACAAGGCTGCAAAGTGTTTTTTTTTTTTTTTTATTAATTTTTTTTTTTGTAGTTCATATTTGAATCGTGTTGCCAGAATATGGTGTAGTGTTTTTTTTTTTTTGGTTGTTTTTTGTTGGTAGAAAGACTATTGCTTCTAGGTAGATTACGGCAGAGTAGTTGTAAACCGTGCAGTTCTAGATAATCAGTGGCCATGTGCTGCGTTTTAACCAACGACATTGTTCAATTTGGTCACTTTTTTAAAATCCCATTTTATATTAAATACATATATTTACACACAGAGTTTAATTCCATTGTTGATTGCTCTTTTTCTCCTGTCTTGTAAGATGCCCCCTTTCCCTGTTTTTAGTCTGCATTAGCAAATATTTTAGATATAATTAAAGGAGATCTTCATTAACTATGGCTGCCCACTGGTTTCCATCGGTAATTTTAGCTATATTTTAACTCCCATTTTGCAAAATATACATTTCTTGTAGCCAAGGTGAGCAAGCATGCAGTAGAAACTCTCCCTGATCTGACTGGCACTGCAGACATCAGAACTAACTAGAATCCATGCAATTTATGCTAAGGTGAAAAAATTAAATGTAGCAAAAATAAATGGACTTACAATTTACAGTAGGAATTAATGTCGGGGTGAAAATTAGTGCGTAATACAGTATAATAAATATGGAACAATAAATATGAAGTAGTGTGTTATGAGGGATTTTTTGTTTTACGCACCCAAGGTTTTCGGTTGATTCAAACCTAGTGAGTGAAGTTCAAAGGCATGTGTTAGTCACACCCTGAAGATGTGTATAAAATAAACTAAATAAAATAAAAATGTTGCATTACGTCCAATTTTGTTTTTTAATTCTAATAATTACTTATTTTTTGTTAGAACGAAGCCTGTGCTGTCGTCCACCCCTGGCTGCCTCTTGAAAACACTGCTTCACTTTTCAGTATCTCGAAGCACAGAGTAGACAGAAATAATAATAAGTTATCTGTTTGATCCTGTTGTATTTAAGTTACACTATTGAATAAAAAGCTGCACTGCATGCAGCTTTTACAGTTTTACTGAGCGGATGGAAGAGCAGTGTGCAGTGAATCTTTACTGGTAGGGTCATGGATATGTTGTTCAATCCACACTTACTGGCAGGTTCCTTGCCGCTTTAAATCTTGCCGGAAGGAAAGTGGTGGTAAAGCTCTCGACTCCGCCCCATGACGCCAGATCTTCCTTACCACTTGGAAACCTCAGGTTCCCTCCTTTGCGCTCTGCGTTTTAGGCCTGGATCCAAACTCTTCAGTTAATCCGAAACTTATTTTAAGATTTACAAGACTTCAGTCTGTATCTTCCCTCACGGCTGCGATGGACAAATTGACTCCTGGATTTCGTAGGTGCCCCTGTGGGGGAGAAGATGTTCCGGACCGATCCGGCACACCACGATGCTTATTGCCTTGGACTTCGGCCATGACTCACAGGCTTGTGAATTGTGCAAAATCCTTTTAAACCCGGTCTTCAGAGTACCGCTGCCGATTACTGTTGGGGTGACCGAAAACATTATCCTCCGGTTAAGTATAAGGAGGCCCATTGGGCTGTGTCCGTGGCTGCCGGCTCGGCGGAACAGCTGGAGCAGATGATCGCCCTCGAGAAGGAGGTGGCCCAGGCCACATCATCATCATCATCCTCGGTCGCGGCATTTATCCCGCTCTCCTTGGAATCCTCCTACACAGTTTCTTTCAAGGAGCTTTGCCAATCCCTCTCCACCATGGGAGAAGGCCGTTCGGGACATTCCTCTGAGTCCAAAAAGAAGGACCCCAAGGGTAAGTCTCACCGTCGACGTTCGTGGGAGCGGGAGTGGTCCCCTTCCCCGGAGAGTTGACACTCGACTTCGGTCAAGGTTGCGGCTAAGGCCGCTGGCTTCACGGTGTCCCCGTCAGGTCAGCCGGCTGAGACACCCATCGCAGTCGAGATTTTTCTCAACCCGTCGGACGGTCTGTTGACCGAAGAAGCCGACAACCCTTCTTCACTGGTTCCCCCAGTGGAAACCGAGGACTTGCCTGTGCTTCCTGTGCCGGAGTCCCCAGTTAAGGTCCCTGAACTGAGGGAGGAGTGGGTTTCCCCCGCCCCCTCTCAGACCCACCTTCGGAAACACCGAAGGTCTTGGTCTCGGACCTCTTCTTGGTCCAGCCGACATCGGCGGTCTCGGTCTCGGCACCATGGAAAGCGGTGGCACCGCTCATCCTCGTCTTCGTACTCTTCGGAGGATAGGCTCTGGTGCAAATTGCATCGGTGCTACGAGGAGCTAATGTGGCAGCAGCTCCTTTTGACCAGGAATAGGCCGACTTCGTCATCTTCCCTGGCCATTAAGTGACTATCACCGGAGCGGCCGAAACAACCCCTTGTAGTGGTCGAGGAGCCAAAGCTGGCACCGGTTTTCTGAAAACTGCCAGCGCCTGTATTGTGGTGGAACCCCGCCTCCACAACCAAAATTTGGGGCACGGGTCAGGGCTTGCCCCATCGGTTGTTGGTCACCCTCATTCCCGATCGACCTCGGCAGGTGGAGGGTGGCTCAGGCGCTCAGCAGCTGTTCGCAGACTCCTCGGAGTCTGATGATGACTCCTCCTTGTTCTCCAGGCCGCTTGACGTGGAGTCCACTGGGGTCAGTCAGTGGACGAGAGCCCATCCTCGTTTTTGGGAATGCGTCGGCTCATCTCAGAGTCCACTGGGATGAAGCTCGAACCAGTTTCAAAACGGGCCAAGTATCCCCTCACGGAGATACTGGATCGAGGGGATTCCCCCACGGAGGCCTTCCCGGTGGCCGAAGCCATTGTTGGCCCAGCCCTGGAGCTATGGCAGCGGCCAGCTTCTTGTCCAACACCTTCGGCCAGGATGGCTTGGAAGTATACTGTCCCCACCGGTTCACTCTGTGGTTTCTCAGAGCACCCCCTCTGCGGAGGGGCTCATGACCGATAGCGTTTTCCGGCATTCCGGGAATGCTCGGGACGTGGACAAGCCTCCTGCCAAGGAGTCCAAGAAGTTGGACTACGGGCGGAAAGTTTGCACTGCTTCCTCCCTAGGCCTTTGTCAGGCCAGCTCGGCCATCCTGGTGGCACACTTTTCACACGCCCTTTTGGGCTCCCTGGATGAGGTGATTCCTCATCTCCCGGCTGACCTCCAAACTACGGTCAAGAAGGTGCGGGATCAGGGAAGGGTGGTGGCCAATTGCAGCTCCAGACCTCCCTGGACATTGCTGATTCATGTGCCCAGTCAGTAGCGGCCACAGTAGCCATGCGCCGCAGAGCTTGGTTGCGGATCTCCACTTTCACGGCAGATACCCGGCACAAGCTGGCAGACGTTCCCTTCCTGGGTACCGACTTGTTTGGCCCAGGGGTTGAGGGGCATCTTCAGCGGATCGAGAAGTCCAATGCCACCTTGGACTTGGTCACGTCTGCCCAGAAAGACAAAGGCCACCAGCAGCAGTGTAAGCCCTTTCGTCCTTCAGCCCCTGCGGCACGTCCGGCCCAGCAACACCAGCATCAGGGCCAGCAGGCTTGCACTTGGCACCCCAAAGCCAAGTCTGCTGCTTCCTCCAACAGGAAGCTGGGAGGGAAAGGTCCGGGAGGCTCCTCGGCCGGTCCTTTCTCCAAGCCCACCCAGTGACGGTTTGAAGGGTGTCACCCCCAAGCTCGTCACTCCTCCCCGGGTTCCCCCCTCTGGGGGGGGGGCGGCTCCACCACTTCATTTCTGCCTGGTCCAATATCACCACGGACTGCTGGGTGTTGGAAGTGGTAGGAAATGGTCTGCCGCTGAAATTCGAGCAGTCCTCACTCTATCGAGCCGTTGCCCCACGGGGGGCTACGGGGTCTGCAGCCTCTCTGTCAGCCCTTCAAGCTGACATTGCCCTGCTCCTCCAGAAGGAGGTGATCAGGGAGGTGGTGGATCCTCCTCCAGACCCAGGGTTTGTGTCCAGGTACTTCCTGGTCCCAAAACGGACGTGGGGCTGGTGCCCCATTCTAGACCTCCATGACCTGAACAAGTTCCTAAGGTCTCGAACCTTCAGGATGGTTACTCTGGCTCAGATCATCCCATCCTTGGAACGAGGTGTGTGGTTCTGTTCTCTGGACCTTCAGGACACGTTCTTTCACGTCCCAATCCGTCCGTCCCACCAGTGATTCCTCCGCTTCAGAGCAGAGGGATCCCTTTACGAGTTCCAAGCCATGCCTTTCGGCCTCTCTCCAGCTCCCAGGTTGTTCACCAAATGCATGGCAGTCGTGACAGCATTCTTGCAGCGCCGAAGGGTCTGGGTGTACCCTTACCTGGACGACTGGCTGATTGCAGCCTCCTCCAAGTCGGAGGTGGAGTGGTCCAGGGATCTGGCCCTCCAGGTCTGCTCTCAGATTGGACTCTTCATCAACGAGGCCAAATCGTAAGTCATGCCAATGCAGGTGAGTCGGTTCATCGGGGCAGAGCTCGACTGTCTTCGAGCCAGAGCACGGCTCCCGGCGGACAGGGCCAAGGTTCATTCCTCCGTTGCCCAATCATTTCTGGTTGGGCAACTGCGCCCTGCCTGGGACTTCCTGCGCCCCCTGGGCCTCATGGTGGCCTGCACCAGTGTGGTCCATTGGGCCTGCTGGCACATGCGTCCCCTGCAAGGGGGACTGGCCCAGCAATGGTGGCAGCACTGCAGTCCTCTGGACCAGCCAGTGATAGTGACTCAGGAGATGGGGAACACTCTCTAGTGGTGGATCGTTCCTGCACATCTGCAGGAGGGTATCCGTTTGTCTGCCCAGAGCCGACGGTCACTCTAACAACCGACGCCTCTCTGATGGGTTGGGGTGCCCATCTGGGGGAGCTCAGAGCGCACGGCCTCTGGTCCCCCCAGGAGTCTCGATGCCACATCAACCTGCTGGAGCTTCAAGCGGTCCGACTAGCCCTCACCACCTTCGCTCCATTTGTACGGTGTCAAGTGATCCAGGTCCAGACGGACAACACCATGACCATATACTACCTAAACTGCGAGGGTGGGACACGCTCCTTGCCTCTGTGCAAGGAAGCTCTCCGCATTTAGTCTCTCATGGGCAGACTGGAGGCGGATCTCCTAGCCATTCATGTGGCGGGAGCCTCCAACACTCTGGCCAATGCCCTAAGCCGGATAGGTGCTGCATCTCATGAGTGGTCTCTCCTGCCAGAGGTAGTACACGATCTGTTCTCCCACTGGGTCACACCTCAGGTGGACCTGTTTGCCTCCAGGGAGAATGTGAAGCTGAGGCTGTTTCATGCCGGCCCCCCTCAGCAGGGCTCTCTGCAGGGGGATGCCTTCTCGAGGCCATGGACCCCGGCTCCTTCTACGCTTTCTTCCCATTTCCCTTGATCCACAAGGTGCTTCTCAAGGCAAAGAGGGACAAGGCACAGGTGATTTTGGTAGCCCCAGACTGGCCCTGTCAGTTCTGGTATCCAGATCTCCTCAGCCTCAGCCTCAGCTCCAGGCTCCCGAGACGGCTTCCAGCCCGCTCAGACCTGATCTCAGTCAACCAGGGGAAGGTATTCCACCTGGACCTTCAATCCCTGCACCTGACGGCCTGGTTCCTGAGTGACTGGAGTTCAAGGCCTTGGGTCTTTCCGACGAGGTCCTCAACGTTGTTGAGGCATCCCGTAAGGAGTCGACCAGAAAATGCTATACCTTCAAATGGAAGAGGTTCTCCATTTGGTGTCAGGATAAGGGGTTGGACCCTTCCTCCTGTTCCTTGGCCAGCATTCTAGACTACTTATGGTCCCTTTCTCAGCTGGGGCTTCGGTCGACGACCCTTAAGGTGCACCTGGCAGCCATCTCTGCTTACCGGGCGCGGGCCGGCAGTCGGAGAGAGGTGCAGGAGAAGGTGGTGGTGCTTTTTCAAAGGTCTTGATCACATATCCCCTCCGGTGCGAGAACATCCACCTCCGTGGGATCTACTGCTGGTATTGGCTAAGCTCATG